>JBAMIG010000023.1:15309098-15332364 GCA_037177335.1 Kiunga ballochi | reverse complement strand
ATTTCATAGTATTTGTGAAACCACAACACAAAGAAACAGAAACTCAGAACATACGTTACCAGCTGCTGTAGACCCAGTTGCAGGTTACCATGGCAACGCGTCACCATGACAATAAATAATCCACTCAGCCGCTTCCTGTGAGAAAACTAATGATTTTACCGGTTTAAAAAACGTTAATGTAAAAATATATATTCAATATTTATTTCTTGTGTAAGTGACCGTAGTAGGAGCGGCAATTTCCTTGGATGTGAAGTAACCTCCACCTTGTTTGTTAATGTCTGATTAATCTGGTAAATGACAGGTTGTTCTTTTTGTTCTGCCTGTTAAGCTGCTACCCGAATGCAGAGCATGAAATCACCATTTTGACCAGGAAGAATACTCCACACACTACAATCTGTCCTATTTTAACTGGTCTGAGACTGGACTACATATCCCCCCCAAAATAGTGGAAAAACAAAATCAGGTGACTCAGTGACGTCAGCTGAACCTCCATATTACACTGCCATGTTCATGTATGTGCAATCACAGCATGTGTGTGTGTGTGAATATGCTTCTGAATGATGGATTATTGTATTAGTGAGTCAGACTGTCATGAAGTCAGACTAAGCACACTCTCTGGAATAACTTGGCTGCTCTGCAGTGTTTAAGCCTCCTCAGCATGGGCTGGATGAAGGTGTAAAAACAGATGAAAGATGGTCATTAAAATTCTGTTCTCTTCAATGATATCAAGAAATAATTCCTCATGTCTCTCCCGCCCCCTCACTTCTTGTTGCTCAATATTACTCAGCATGAATTCTTTCTGCAGGCTGTTACTGGCTACTTCAATTCTCCATTGCATTAAAACAACTACACAGACCCTCGAGTGGTTTTGATGTTTTTGTTTGCTTATTTTGGCTTACAAATTATCTGGAGTGCGGTCAATAAGGAGTCCCTGTGAAGAGTATTTCATAGAATATGGAAAACTAATCTTGCAAGAAAACATGTAATAAACTTTAGCAGCAGAACAATGAAAAGTCTAAATGATAATGTTTTGTGTGTAAAGGCTGTTTTATTTTGAGAGGAATCACTAATTATTTGACTAATGCAGCAAAAAGTGAATGTTCTAATATGTCTTAGAGAGTCTGATCACATGTACATGACTGGAAACATTTGTTTTTAGACCGTGTAAAACCAAATATATGGTTTTATATTTAGTTATTAACTGTATCAGAGTAAAAATTGGATGTGCTAGTGTTGGTTTTTTTCCATATTTCTATATTGTGTTTGAATTTTCAGAAAAGCTGGAGCAGAATAAATGTGAGAAGAATATATATATATATATATATATAAAAAATCTGTTTTCCAGATTAATTTATTTTTTCTGTCTCTTCAGGCTCCAACGAGAAGTTTAGTTAAATAAAAAAAGAGAACAAAAAAAAACATCAATGTGACAATCTTGTCATTATTGACATTCAAGGCTGACGGTTCTGCTTTGAAGCTACATGATAGAGGAAAATCTACTTCCTAGCATTGTCCGGCTACCTTCTGTAACCGTCACAACCACAAACCCCTGAACGCTCCACTATTGGTTCAGTGGTGTGTTTTTTCTTTCTTGCTGCCTTGTTCGTCTCTGTTGTCATAGACTGAGAGGCAGGACGCCAAATGGTTCCCACATGTTTGAATATTACTGTTCATTAACTCTGTGTGTGTGCACCATCGTAAGTGTGTGTGTTCTGATACATTGCTCTTGCAAACACCAGTGCACCAGGCCGATAATTGTCATAATCCAACTCTATTTGTGTCTCCTGCTTGACCAGACCTCGGCAGCGCGGTGCAAAAGCGAGTGTGTGCACGCGTGTTATCTACCCTTTCAGCAGCACGTGACTTGGCCTCTGTGTTTCTTCCCCCTCTGTTTTCCTCTCTGTCTAGACCCGAGCAGAAAAGGTACGAGGTAAGCCGAGATGCAGAACGAAAGAAAGGTGTGGAGAAAGAGAAGGCATGTCAGGGAAAGTGTTCTGTCTGTTCTGCCTTGCTGTGGCCAGACGTGCTGCCAGATGTTTCCTAATGGATGCTCCGTCCTCTGTAAATGCCTAAACTGGTGTGCTGCTCACTGAGGCTCTTTAAGCTTGTTAGCATATTGTTGCTGTGTGCATGGTAGTTATACTATGAACTCTTTAATAGATATAAGATATGGGTTCTGGTTACAAACTTTTAAAACAATCCATCTCAGGCATCTTACAATAAGTGTTTTTCCTGCTAAAACCGCAAACAAATATACTGAGTATTAGTGACGCTACAGGGGATGGTTAAACACAGTTAGTGGTGACTGATTATTCCTCTTTGTGGTCCTTATTACTCCCTTTTTCTTTGCAAACCAGTCATTTGGTAAGACTGGGGGCTTTACAGGGTCTCCAGGAGCACAGCGAAGAGCACGCTAAGCCAGAACATGGTGGTGATAAATGCTGCGTCTCCCCCTTTGACCCTGATAAATAAGACCTCCTCAGAGAGAGAACAGGGAACTCTGGAGCTACTCCATCTTCCCAGTTGTTGTGAAATCCAGGCTGCTATCGATGTCTCCTTTACCGTCTTTAACCATAAGCAAAAAGATACAAACATCTGTCCTCTTGATGAATGCAAGATATTTGTGTTTGCTTGCATTGATACAAAGCCACAGCCATCCGGTAAAGAATGTATTTATCTCCATGAAGGCATCCAGGTATTATATCAAGGTCTCAGGCAGATAGTTGGTGCAGCACAAATCAGCAACTCATTTATACAGAAAACAGAGTCAGAGGGAAAAGACAAGAGCTGCTCGAACCAGGATTTGTCCAGTGGTTTGTATAAAAACCTTGGAGACCAGTATTATATGGTGCACAACAGGAATTTGAATAGTTTCTACCATAAAGTGATGCAAAAGGTCTGAGAAACTTTGTGTTTAATACGGTTTGGCTTTATAAAGTTAAACAAGGTGCCATTTTTGTACACAGAAATATGAAATTGTTGCTTTTTTTTTTTAACCTAGTTACAGTTTTTGGTAGGTTTTTTTAGGTAACTTGAAGCTTTTGTTATGTGCCAAGTACGTTTATGTGAAGAGAGCAAAGATTGTGATGAAGTCAACCTGGGCTGATTGTTAGAAGATCTCATTCTTTGCAATGACATTTGACACTTGAAAGCTGCTGTTTAGCATTTCCCCTTCTCGTTTTAACAGAATATTAGTCTATTACCAGTTCTAGTAGCAAATGGGACACATGAACATGGTTAGTTTAAAATGAACCAGCAACAATAATCAGGGTTTTTAATCTTTATTTAGCCAGTGCCTGTTGCTGATCTTACAACGTACTGTCTGTTTACCTGATAAAGGTATCAGAAATGCAACAGACACGTTCGCTTTGAGTCCTTACTTTGCACTTCCGCATCTGCGTGTACGGATAAGTCAATGGCTATTTTATCATCACAGTTTCTGTCCTTCTTAAATATTTCTGTTTTTGATGAAAATAACTGGTTTCAAGCAAGAAGGTTGCTGGTTTGAGGCTCAGCTTTGAGGGAAGGTCCGAGCACTGATCTAGTATAGAGTTTCCATGTTTTCACCGGGTACTCCTGCTTCCTCACCATCTACAAACATGCATGTTGGGTTAATTGGTTATTCTAAATTCTTCATAGGAATTGATGTGAGTGTGAATGGGTGTCTGTCTCTCTGTGTTGGTCCTGTGATGGACAGGCGATCTGTCCAGGGTGTACCCCGCCTCTCGCCCGTTGGCTGCTGGGATAGGCTCCAGTCCCCTGCGACCCCGTTGGGGATAAAGCGGTAGATAATGGATGGAAAATAACAGAATCACTTACTGAAAATTTATATTAATTCAAATGAGAGAAAAATAACGCAGCTAAATAATTCATCTGAAGAAATCATCCAAAATGTGTATAAATGTCCATCACATTACAAACATTGCAAATATTGAAAGAACTGGATTCACATTTAATCTATCATCAGTGTTACGACCCTGTTTGGCTAAAGGGTTTTGTCATAACCACGTAAGAGTTATGAAAATGTGAAAATGAATTTATTAATCTCCATGAGGGTATTGATACAAATAAGTGGTCTTGGATCACCGGAGTTATAGTTAAAAAAAACTACTCAAAATAAAAAAGGAGAAAAACAAAATCCTAGCAAACATAAAGTGAAATGGCTAAATCCCCGAGTTATGAAACACAGTACCAAAACGAAAACGAAACAGGCCTTCTAGGACGCTACAAAAGGGAGAGCAGCTCCAATAAACTAAGGTTATCAATTATCAAACACAAAGTCATTATATAGTAATACTATTACAAACAAAATACTCCAAAATCCTATGTATATGTACAAACAAAAACATATTCACAAAACTATTGCTTATCAAAATATGTACAAAAACAAACAAAACTGTGACCAGCTCATCTCAAACTACACATTATCTAATATCACCAGAGCGGGTCGAGTAGCTCGTGGGAATCCCAAAGGGGCGGGTTTGCTGATCTCTCAATGACTTCAGGCTTAGGAGATGTGATTATGGGTTATTGAGGACGGAGATTCACATAGAAATATAGACACACATATATAGCCTGTCAGGTTTGTTTTATTCTGGATAGCTGGTTAGTTGGTTATCTAATTGACTCCCAGTGGAATTCTGCTTTTGTCATGCTTCAGTGTACGAGCAGTGCGGGAACCTGTCAGGCGTCTGTGTGACCCAGTCGCACACACATCGTAAAGTTCTATCTTAGATACTGAAGAAGCACAAACAAACATTTTAACAACACAAACGCAGCACAAACACCTGAGACTATTTTTAATGTGGTTTGTGAAGGGGGGGAGCTTCACGCTGAATGCAATGTCTGCACATAACATAAGCACTATCCCCCCAGATAGAAGTCTTGTCAGCGCTTCTCCCTGACTCATCAGATGTCCACAGCCAGCAGATAGAGCCCTTTTAACGTGTCAAATGTTTCTGACACAATGTGTCTCAATCCAGAGACTGCACACTACGAAGTGTGGATTTGTAGACCGCATACGTCATACTGGTGCACCAAATGCTGTCCCAATTTAAAGTGTGCTTCTGATCCACACTTCAAATACGCGCTTCGTTTGGGGCTGAATTAGCTTAAAACAAGTGTACATGCTATGGATCCTTCATGGTCTCCAATCACCCAGAATTCATTGCACGCCAGATAGAAATGAATGAGCAGCAGTTCACGGCCTGTGAGGACGTGTTAAAAATAAATATTTAAACATGTATTTGTCCCAGCAGACAAGCGAGGGCGGCAGTGTGTCCCATGAACATAAATTAATTTTTTACATGTGTCAGACGAGGATAATTTTGATAATAATGTGTTTGTAAGTTAAGATAAATAAAAAAAATCTGGCTTCATTTTCTGTCTTATGAATTGATATTTTAATGTTGTTTGTGGAAGAATCTGATCGCTATGTGGATGACACATACAGCATTAAACATTGCTAGGCAACAGGACTGGAGCATTATGGGTAATTCTTGTACAGTCGGTGGCATCTCATTTCTTATGGAAGTATGCAGTCTCTGAATTGAGACACAGTCTGTGTGTCAAATCTGCTCAGTGTTTCATGAGGCTTCGGTTTCACCATCTTTACTAAACACCACAAAGTTATCAAATAAAAAGTGCACCACAAATACTACAAGTCAAAGTCACAAAGTTCAAAAGTTTGAAGATTCACAAGGAGAAAAAGTCTGTTTCCGAACACTTTCTTGTGGAATGAATGCTGATTTACCAGGATTACTGGTTTAAACCACTCTGAAGTTCAGCTAAAGCTGGTGCAGTGATAGTGGTAATCTACACATGTTTGGAAAGATGTTTCTGTCCTCCTCCAGTGAGATGCCAATCACCTGATGTTCACTGGGGTGTCCAATCAGATTTCAGAGGTGGCGAGCATGGTGACTATAGCCCCGCCCCTGGTAATATGACTAGTTGTACACATGAACCAAATAAATAAAACTACCTCTACTAACCTGTAACGAATCAGAAACAAAGATTTTTTTAAAAAGAAGGTAAGAAATGGTGAGAATATACTGACTCACCCTGACCTACCTCTCTGACTCCCAGACAAACGGGACACAAATCATCTACTTGGTGGAACCAAACAGTGACGGCAGATATAACAGTCGCCCTCATTTCCTCCCCACCACTGAACCCCCATCCTGTTGCTCTCTTGCTTTGACCCCTGACACTGACCCTGTGGGGCAACAACAGGCCTGCCTCCTGTAGCTCGGACACATCATAAACATGGACAACAGGCCTTAACTAGCGGCTAATTGCAGGCTTATGGTGTGGACAAGCAAGCTGGAACGTTTAATTAAAACTTTTCCATGAACAGCCAACCGGATGAAGCACCTGTTTATGGTGACATGATGTCACCTTTTTACCGTGGCTACTGGTCCAATTAGTAAACAGGAGTGTTTTTCAAGATAGTCAACAAATCGACTTGTGGCATTTTTCTCAAGCAGTTGTTTTTGATGACCAGCAGGGCCATGGAGCACCTTCCACCTCTCTTCCTGGCTGCTGCTGGGTGCAAACACTGCTTCCAGTCACACTGACAGGAACATATGCCATGGGAATATCATCAGACTGCAGCGTATTACACCTTCATCTCATGTAAACATCCATGGGTGTCATTTGATACCATCCCTAACTTTTAAAGAACTCCTTTACTGCCCTAGAGGTTACATAAAAAGAAAAATCCTTTAAAATGACAAAAAAAAACAAGTCAAACAATCGGTCACCACTCAAAAACACTTTTCCATCGGTGGCCCATTAAGGTTCAGCTGCAGTTCACGGCCTGCTATCCACACATCAAGTGTTAAATAAGGCATTATAATTCCACCCTGGACCTTGACTGAGCCTGTAAACTGAACTAGGTGAACACCCTTCCCCCACAGGGCCCTGTAGGTGAGGCCAATAAAATGCACCTCCATTTTCGCAGTAATCAGCTATGTTAATCATGCATATCAGCCCTCCAATAACTTTAAACGTCATCTAATCCCCTAAAAGAGGCTGTGAGAGAAAGCGGGCCCTCATGCCTAATTCTACCCCAGTGGCTTTAGACGGGCGCCTGGTCTAATTCAAACTTTACGTGGCCCCAACACGTCTGAGAACAATGTAGGGGTCTTTAGGGAGCCACTATGGTGACAAATGAGCCTAAATAGGTTTGGTGCTCTGTGGCTGTCGCTGGACTTAAAGTGGCTAATCTCTCAAAGTTGTAATGTGTTTCAGTGTTTGTGTGTGGCAGGACTTATCGGTCATGCACTCTTGTGTATCTGCAAATGAATCTAAAATCCCAGCGTGATTCCAGATATTTTTTTTCAGCTTCGCTTGCTTGACTCCTTACTCGGTTGAAATTGTAGACAATTTGTGTCTACAATTTTTGGAGGCTTTTCCGAGCTGCACAGAGCTGCATTTATCTTTCTTCTTATTCACAGCAGCAATTTCTAAAAACAAATGAGCTCATTTGAGCTCCATACTATGAGAAAAATTGAATCATACATGCTTCAAAAACCAGAACTTCTGCTGTGGCCAAAGTACATAAACATGAGTTTACAACTGGTCGCCCATCTGCATCTGATGCACATTATCTACTTCCTATGTTCTATTTTGCTTTTCTTTACCTGAACAACTTGTTTTTCATCTCCTCTAAATGTCTTCCAGTTCTGCTTCATGCAAATAACTTGAGCGGACGTCAGCAATTTCGTTGACCTCACACTCTCTTCCTCTCCTCGGCCTCCCCAGAGGTTGATATATCAACTTTGTGTGTTGTAACCTTCAGTATCTTCCATACCATGGCACTGATGCAGCCCTGCACAGGAAACCTTCATAGAAGGCACAAATCACATTCACATGCATGCTCACCAACCTAAATTTGCAAGTGTAAACATACTTTTACGAGTGAGTAAACACAATAAAGATGCATTCTGAAGCATTTTGCCTTTGCAAATAAACAAAAAAAAGACATTGGTTCAGACAGTCAACCTGTAAACCACAATGTTCACTGAAAACTGAAGACGACAGGCCTAACTCAGGCTCAAAACATCCAGTGTTTGCAAGCTTGTTTATTTTAAAAACTGACACAAGCAGTGCATCAGCTGTGTTTATATTCAACACATGCGGTTGCATAGCGGCTGTAGATCTGACCTTCTACATAAAACATAAACATAAGACAACTATCAGTACATTTATAGCTTTTCCAGTCAAAATTATTATTACAATAGTGTTTTAAAGACTCATTTGTATTACAAGAGGGGTTTTAAATATTCCTATAAGGTTTCTAAATCAAATCATCGTTTTATTTAGCTAAAACTAAAAATGTGTGTAAACACGCTAAGTAAGGCTAAAATCAAACTGAATCAATTTGTTTTAAATGAAATGAAAACAGATAAGTAAGCTTTGAGTTGAATACCTTCTGCATGTGGCGACACAATACGATGAATTAAGACCGACCTAAAACGTTAATCAGATTGTTTTCTTTGTAGATTTTAACCGAGGAGAGATGGAAGATGTGATCAGGGTTTAGTGATAGAAAAAAGGCCAGAATTAAACAGATTTAACACATCCGTTGAAACCCCTTCCTTTCCAGAACTGGAATTATGGATAAATGGCAGTGGCTCTATTAAATAGCCAGGTGGAGCTAAATGGCTCTAACGTCTATTGGCTCATAACATGTAACTTACTTTATTCTTCTGGTTCCTCCCTTGAGATTTCATCAGTTTAAGATAAAAAAAAAAGCTTTTTTTGCAGCAAATTAACTCTGCTGAACATCTTTTTTTGCTTTACTTCAAATTTTAAATAAATGTCTGTTAAATCTGTTTTGACTTGTAGTTTCCTTTTTTATGTGATTATGAGGTGTGTTTTTTAAAATGTCATCTTGTATAAATGAAGATTTGCAGAAATTTTAAATCACATAAGGCACTTTGTGAAGCTGGTTGCATGAAAAGAGCTTTATAAAAGTAAAGTTTGATCAAAGAATAAAAAATCAGATAATTTTACATGTATATGTGACATCAATGTATCTATTCCTGGCTGACTGTATGTGGTTGTGACATTATCAAACCTTTTCATCATGCAGATGATATATGTTATTTAGTTTTCTTGCTTGTGAGCTGTGTTTGTGTACATATCAGTATTGGTTGATAGTATAGAAAATTAAGTGTTGAGAAAAAAATGGGTATAACATATGCTGGTTAAATAAAGTCAATATTGAACATCCCTGATTTAATTAGATTTTTTGGTAATCTGTCTTTAAAGCTTTGCTAATTATCGTGTGTTTTTATGTATTTTTTAATAAATTCAGGGTGAAGGGGTAAGTCCTTGCTTCATTCTTCATTTCCTTCAAATCATTGCATTTAATTGCCTTGTGTACACAACAAAACCATACATACCTCATCAATGGTATGTATGGTTTTATCAATTTTATCTTGATCTGTCGTACACCTCAGTGCCTATCTATACAAAGGACACATTAAAAATAAACCATGTAGCCCTCATTGACCCACTGAAGCAATACAGGGTAGATGTTATGTGCTCATGAGGTCATTGGCTTGTCAATCACAAAGATCAGTCTAACTTAAATTACATTAACACCTCTCAAACATAAAAACTGTACAGAGCCATTAGGATTCCTTTTTCCTTTCTTTCCTATATATAACCTTAAACGTTAAAGATTCACAATATTGAACACAGATTTTGTGGTTAAAATCAGATCTGGCAAGAAAATGCATAAAGTTCTCTCAAAACCTGTAGGCTATATCTCCAACAGCTTATTTTATGTAGGATCCTGCAATTTTTTACATTTTTTTTTAATTCTTTAGCTAGAGATTTCTGCTCCCACTTCCACATTCTGATTTATACAGAAACCCTGACTGGACTGCAGGAAGTGTTTTACAAAAAGTTTCCCATTTGCCAGGCCACACACGTTTAAAACACATCTATATTGTCAAGACCTTCTCATCTACCCTGCAACAGCACATTTCTATGTTTCCAGACCATCTAGCCACAGGTACAGAGATCTGCAGGATGAGCTCATACTCTAACAGACCAAAGTACTTTAATGTGCTCTTATAAAAGATAACTATTCTCTGGAGACCCGAGAGCCAGACTACTTATAGATGCAAAGCTTTCGGTACGGATCACTGAGATTTCAGTCACAGCCATGTTTTTTTCTTCTGATCAGTTTTGTTACATTGAGTTGAGATTTTGAATGGAAATTTGAGCAAATATTGAAAAAGAATAAATCAGTTTCAGCAGCTTTTACAAATTAACTTTACTTTATTAGAGGTCTTACCATCAATGAGTAACAAAAACCAGATGTTCAGCTAGCTTTCAGCAATGCTAACAGGAAACAGCTAAAAACAAGTGAAGAAGCATGATACTAATTTACTATTTAACTAAGCTTCCATTTTTGGAAATGTGGGTATTACTGTGGCTTTTTAACCATTTTGCCTGGTACTATTATTTAATGGAAAAACTATATTGATCAATAATAATATATGATGCTTATGAGACCACAAGGATGAGTGAAGTTAGATGGATCCAGATGTAAATATGGATGTATTCTGAATTTCAAAAATTGACAAAAATGAACAAATGCATAGCAAACTTGCCAAATGATTTAGCTGTAATCTAGGGACCAATATTAGAGCAGCAAACTCCACCATATTCACGCTCATCTAATGAGAAAAGGTAGGCTCCTTTATAAAAGCTAAGCATTAGCATCTATATTAGCAATGAGCTTAGCACCACAGCTGTGTAAACCTTAGCTTGTTAACTCTAATCAATTGGCTCAACCGAAAGTAACCCAACAAAAAATTAGACATTTGCTGAATAACACAATAAATGACATGATGGATCAGTTAATTAGAAAAGTGAAGCTGTTGCAGATTTAGGAATATAAGGAATACTGAATCTAAATGAATAGAGAAATATTGAGGGCTTTTATTCCACATTTAAGTTTAAAATCCATATTTTTTTATTTAGCTCTCACAAGTGTTTAAGCGCAAAAAAAAAAGTTTCTTTTCACGCATTACTGCAGCAGATTTTACATTTCTAACTGCTGCAAAACACTCCCTTTCAATAAGCTGTCATTTTAATCAGAGAAACATCTAAAACCTGCAGGACTGCAGTATTAATGTTTAAAATGTCTCAATGGATTGTAAAAAAAAACCCTTAAATAAGTCATTTTAAGATCATATTTACTAATATGAAATAAATCCCTCAATCCTTTTTGGGTTTGTGAATTTAGTACATGAATTGTCCAGGGTAAAGAGGAGGAGAGTGAAAAGGAATTTGACACGTTAAGCAATAATCAGTGCTGTTACAAAATGCTGGCTGATAAAGGTATGAATGAGTATAAATGTTTAATTCCTGTGACATGGCACAATCCTTTCTGCACACTGTATGGTGAGCATTGAGCAGCAGGTTCTTCCTCCTTTTATCCAGCTAATTTCTTGAAATGTGTAGGATCACAAAGTGTTACTGCAGTTTTACAACCAGCTTTGATGTTTCTCCCAAACTCCCTGATGTTGCTTCTTTCGCTTTCCCTCACTGCAAGGCACCAGAACACAGACTCTGTGTTCCTGCTCGCTCAGCTATCAGGCCTCCATGGTGTTTTATAACAGCGCTGGATAACAGCCAAGTCACTTCTGTGGGGATTTGCAGAACTCCGAGGGTCCCGTCATGGTTCCTTTACAACATTGAGTCCTCATTAACGGGGGCATTCAGTGGGACACACACATGCACACACCTCCCTAAAGGACAAGCAGAATCTTTGCCGTTTGTGCCCTTTTAGCAACAAACATGTAAAAGCCCAAACGGAGATCCAGCTAGAGGGAAATGCAAATCTTTTTTAATCGTGCTTGTGTTTGAATTTAATGAGAGCCATGCAGTCACAGTGCTTCAGGCCTGGAATGGATTGTTTCTTTTGTTCACTCTGAACTCTAATTTACATCACTGAGAAGACTCTGAGGGGATTTATAGATTCAGTTTGTATGTCTCTCATGAGATCTCAAACTTAAGAGTCAGAGGGCAGATAAACACTAAAAGCCACTGAAGTTTCCTTTTCCACAGCATCTCAACTCCACATTTTCCCCCCCATCATTTTTACTTTTTTAATAGCTTAACAAACTGAGCTGAAATGCAGTTCCTACTTAGTCCTTTCAGAAGGCAAAGTGGCACACTTGCATCTTCCAACAAAGCTTTGAACCAGGCTACAACCTTTTGATTAAGGCTCCACCAGTGTAGTAGTCAAAAATGTCAGGAGTGTAAAACATGCTGGGCCTAAGGGAAAATGAGGTTTCCAAAAGTAGCATTTGGTTCTTTAATGTTTCCCTACAGAGACCATGTGAAGTGATTGGCAGGTGAAGTGTTTCTGAGACTTAACAGAAGAGTTGGGCCCAAAAAACTGTGGTTTATTAAGAAGAATGGAAAATGAGCCACTTCAAAAAGAAACTGGGGTAAAAGCTGAAAAACTAGGTTTTTAGACGCTCAGGTAGCGTGTCTAGCCTTAATGGTAGCTACAGCATGGTGGGCAGTTTCACGTGTGCCGTCATTCCCAAAAAGCACAAAACTGGAAAAACAGTGGGTCTGAGAGAGCAACTGTGAACAAGACGATAAATGATTGAATATTTTATTGTGGAGGTTTATGAAACTTTGAGCTGCCTTTAGCTTAGAGCTAACTGAGCTAACCCAGAGCTAACCGGCTAACGGAAGTGAGCAAGCTAGAGCTAAGGCAGTGTTAGCTGGCTAAAGTACGTGTGCTACATTTTGCCTTCCTGCTGCCAGATAAACATAAAAATATCTTAAAATATTGCCCTAATTATGCAGAATATTTAGATAAAACATCATAGATAGTTATAGAATCACGTCATGAAGGTAAAGATAAAAAAAGGTTTTTTGCTGTTGCTCTTGGATGAGGTTTAAATTGCACTTTTTATCACTTCTGCATAAGCTTCAGCTTCACTTTTGAGACAATATTGACTATTTTTGGGACTTTTGGATAGACTCCGTGTCTAACTTTCGGAGAATCCAAGACACCTCATTCCATCCATTTTCTTAACTGTTTATCCAATTCAGGGTCACGGGTTGCTGGAGCTATCCCAACCACATTTTTAGCAAGAAGCAGGGTACAGGAAAAGTTGTCAGTCCATCACAGGGCCAACACAGAGATACAGACAAATTCATTCCTATTGAGAATTTTAACATGACTAAATAACCTAAAATGCATGTCTTTGGATAGCAGGAGGAAGCCGGAGTGCCGGAAGAGAACCTCTGCTAACACAGGGAGAACGCGCAAACTCCGTAGAGAAAGGTCACTGTTAAGACCTCCCCCCAGCTGAGGGTCGAACCTGCATCTTTTCTTGCTGTGAAGCCACAGTGCTAATAAACCGTGCCACTGTGCAGAACTCCAATGATAGCTCCTGAAAAAAGCCACTGGCGAGCAGCAAACAGGCATTTAAAGCTGCTGGTAAACCTCTCCTAGAAGGAAACTCCTTAGCAGGGTGTATGGTGCTGGAGATCTACTATCCTGCATATTTGTGATGCATCCCTTATTCAACACACTTAAATCAATAGAACGACTCGTTCTTTGCAGGGCTAAATGACATGTGGAAGAGGGAATTTAAGATACTTTTTCAATCAGTGTTATTTACTGATGTGCTGTTCTGCACTAGACGGTCCAGATAGTCTGAGTTCTGAATAGTTAGAATAGAGTAAAATAATGGGGGGTGAGATATTTTGAGCCCTTGTCCCTGCAAGCCACATCACAGGGATGAGAGAGAACAAGCTTAGTGAAGGAAGTTTAATACCCAAGCATTTACAAAAATACAGGACAGGAGATGTTTTCTTCATTTCAGAGGGGAAGAAAACCTGCAAGAGCATCAATACAAAATAAAGCCACATGGAGCTAGCCTTTTCCAAGTGGAAGGAGCTCAAGATGGAAAAAAGACTTTAAAAAGGGCGCTGAAGCTGCAGCTTTCTCCTCCACAAGTTAGATGTACTGCCTAAATTAGCCTGAATGTAACATTTCTGGGTTTTGTTAGTTTTTGCTTTTTCATAGACAGCAGTAGATCGTGTTTAAATACACCAGCCTTATTGCTATTGAAGTGTATGTTTATGTGGTTTCAGTAGTTTTCACAGTGGCTGTAAACACTGGCTTTTTGTCACAGTAAATGCAGATTATAAAGCCTTCCCACTGGCTTTTAGTCCGTCTTTACTACCGCTAACAACCAGCATTTGAGTGTTGGATGCAGTTGTTTAATCTGTGTGTTTGAGGCTTTTTGATACAGGGAATGAAACGCTAGAATGTATTTTGTTATTTTGTCAAACACAGTAAAACATTTGTAATGTGCATCTTTGAAAATTAATTGGATTTCCTGCCATAAAAAGACGTCATTTTTGTTTTGCAGTAAAGACAATGCATTATCACATGCTGCAAGAGAATATAACTGAATTTTTGGGTGAAGCAGCATTAGCATCTTCATCATGAGTTCAGTAAAAAAAAAAAAAACTATCCTGGATTTCCAAAGCCAATGGACAAGATTATTTAAATGATGGCTTCATGGTTAATTGAAAGATATGCTAATAGGGGAGTAACTAGGCTAGTGGCACAACCCTGGTTCTCTGAGCAGCATGAGTGAGTGTCTTACTATGGGGAACGCCTCAGAAGGGGCTGGCACCAGTGATGTCTGTGCCTGGAGGAGCCCTGAACCTGTTTTTTTTAGATAGGAGCCACAGTCTAAGGGCCTAATTGCACATTGATGTGTCAGGGTTAGCGCTGTAACATCCAACATCCAAAATAAATAGTTTAACTGATTAAATATTCTTGATTTTGCCATTTTGTTCACACGTAAACAACCTCATTACGTTCATCTGCAGGTAAACTGTTCAGTTTACTGTCCTAAAACAGAGAATAAGAAATAATGTACCTTCTGTTTTAACTTCATCCCCTCCCAGCAAAGAAGTCAGGAACATCTGCCTTTGTTTAGGAAAGGCAAAACATGGATCTATTTTTTGCTGCAGTGCACCTTGGCAGTATCACCCATATGTGTATTAATGTGCACGTGCAGCAGAATGACGCATCCTGTGGTCAGTATCAAAGCCAGAGGGATGGTAACTGTTTTCATACAGATATCTGTCACTGAGGATAAATACCGTTGTCTTGTGTGTCGACTTAGTCAGACTTGGAAATAGACTAAATCTCTGGAGGTACCTTCATGAGACTGACTTCAACTTTCACAAACAATGAAGCAGTTGCATCATCATCCTCCTCATTCCTCCAGCTGGTTTGACCTTTTGCTTAGCTTTTACTGTAGGGTCAGATTTGACCCATTTTGAGATTCAAAAGCTGAAACACTGCCCTAGAAAATAACAGCTTACAATGTTATGACTGATGATTGGATGATAGAGGACAGCACTGTGACCTCACAGCAAGAAGGTTGCAGATCGAGCCTCGGTGTGAGCGGGGCTCCAACAGGTAACTTACTTTCTGTGTGGAGTTTGCATGTTCTCCCCGTGTTAGCGTGGGTTCTCTCTGTGTTAGCGTGGGTTCTTTCCATGTTAGCGTGGGTTCTCCCCGTCTTAGCGTGGGTTCTCCCCATGTTAGCATGGATTCTTTCTGTGTTGGCGTATGTTCAACCCGTGTTAGCGTGTGTTCTCTACATGTTAGTGTGGGTTCTCCCCGTGTTAGTGTGGGTTCTCTCCATGTTAGCGTGGGTTCTTTTCGTGTGAGAGTGGGTTCTTCCCGTGTTAGCGTGGGTTCTCTCTGTGTTAGTGTGTTCTATCCGTGTTAGCGTGGGTTCTTTCCATGTTAGCGTGGGCTCACCCCGTGTTAGCGTGGGTTCTCTCCGTGTTCTTCGGCTTCCTACAACAGTCCAAGGCTCAAGAGTTCAAGTATTTCAGGGTCTTGTTCATACGAAAGGAAGGATGGAGCATGAGCTTTAAAGGGTGATCTATGTCCCTACTCTCAGCTATGGTCAGCTTTGTGTAGTGACTGATAAAACAAGGGGTGTCATAGGGAGTAGAGTCACTGATCTTCCACATGAAGAGGACCTTGATGAGGTGGCTTGATGCCCCCTGGGCACCTCTATGGTGAGACGTTCCAAGCTAGTCCCTCTGGGAAGAGACCCTGTGGAAGACCCAGGGCACATTAAAGCATATGTATCTCTCGGCTACCCTGGGATGGCCTTGGGGTCTCAAAGGATGAGCTGGCTGACGTTGATTGAAAGAGGAATTTCCATTATTAGGTGGCTGTCCTCGCCACCTGGCTGTGACAGAAAAAAGATGAATGAAAGGAAATAATGTGAATTAAACAATGATGTATGTCATTTATTATAGTATATGGTACTTGTGTTGTTCAACACTGGCCATGAAAGTGCCATAAAAATGCATTACTCAACAATACATTGATTAGGATAATTATACTGTACTTGTTAGTCTGTGAGATTATACTTTAAAATGCTTTTGCTTGGATCTATGTGCAAATGGCCTGTCTCATTAGGCCTGAGGGGTGTAACACTCATTTGCTCACTTACAAGGTTTAATCAAATGCTACTTAGTACTTGCAAATGTCCATCTGGTAGCTAGCAAGAGATCCACATTAACTGTTGGCTACTTAACTAAATATCACATCAATAAACATTTTCTCCCTCACAGGACATGTTGCAATCAGATCTAAAATGCACCTGTGTGCTACTTTAAGGGACGACAATGCATTTGATGCATGTCGGAAAATTTGTGTGATTCTGAAAAGATGAAATGAAGTTGGCAGCATTTTCAGATGATAGTTTTTTTCGCACCCTGCACTGAAACTCACTAAGACACTAACAAGTCACAGTTTTATATATATATGACATCCTTTTGTCTTTGGGTGGATACTTAGGAGGGCAGTTGATGCCTGGAGCTTTATTTTTTACCAGCTTGGTGGTATATGGAAGCATATCTGCACCACTACAGCCATTAGAAGTGCCTTATACCTGATAAAGACCTGTGATAGGCCAGTGTCACTTGTTAGCGTCTAAATTTTCTAAAGCCTGAAACAGAGCCATGAGGAGTCGCTGAAGTGTTTCCTCTCAGATCCTATGAATAATATACGTCGTGATTATTAAACAAAGTCCAAATTTAAAAGAAAATGTAGACATGTATGTTGTCAGCGTGCATTCTTTGTACCCCCTCAGCTTATATTTTTCTGAAACAGCATCAACTGCTCACCTCGCCCCCTTTGCTTTTCTCAAGCTCTCAACTCTTTGGCGCGTCTGCTGTGTTGCTCCCAACAGGGGCTGCAAAAACAGCATTAGCATACGTGGGAGGGGATTTTTACCATTACTCAGAATCAGATAGCATACAGTTACCGTGACATAATTTTATTTATAATGGCTCAAGGCCAAGGGCTGTATAAATGTCATAGCTTTCTATCTGAGCTATCTACAAGTCTGCATGCAGAGCATGAAGACAGAGGGGTGTGGAGGTGGAAGTAACAAGATGGCTGGAAGAGGACTGACAATGACTGCTCATAATACTGATGCAATTTTATAGTGGGTAGTTTTAGCTAAACAATTATATTGGATCATGGCCACAGCAACCAGGGTGATTATAAATAACATTTAAAGAATGCATTAGTAGGTAATGTGGCTTATTTTGTCATTGTCAGGTCAGGTTTATTGCTTTTCATCTGTACTATCCTCTTACTTTCTTTCCACTACATTCAGCTTTCTGCTGGTTGATGCCTGATGCAGGGACTGCAAAGCCTGTGTGACTTTGATAACATCACTCAAGTTTCAGATCAGGACATCTACTTAGGTTATAGCAAGGCCCATTCAGACAAACAAACTGAACTAAATTCACCAAAAATATGTTATATTCATGCATAATTAGACTAATTTCATCATATACAGGCAGCCACCCGGGAGAGAAAGAAAGAAACGGCCAAAGATTGCAGTTTGCACCCTTTATATGGGTTTAGACCAAATTTTTAGATTTACAAAATAGCAACGTGGCACATTGGTACACACAGGACCATTACTGCCTTAAAGTGGAAACAGGAATCAGTGGAACCGTAACTATAGTCATTCCACTTTGCAAAGGTCAAGTGCAAAAAGGTTTATGGAAGATTACCTTTATAGTTGATTATTATGACTTATTATGGGTCATCTCCAAAATAAATGTAAAACCATCATATTTAAGTTGGATTTTATGGACGAAAATGTGAACCATCGATAAAGAATAGGAGAGCGGCTGCACCACTGGAGTTCATTTAAGCTAATTCTCTAAAAGAATAGCTGTGGGTTTCTGTCCTAGTGTCAGTGAATGCATGCGAGAAAACCCGTACCTGCATCTGAGTTTAAACTCTAAAACCTGACGGTCTCTTTACAGGAAACTTTAAGAACAGATGGTACAAAACTATTCCAAAATGCTTCTCCCTTAACTCGTCTACTCTAATAAAGCCTTCAGTTTTGTTCTGCTTTCTCTCCAGCAGAGTTGACCTCTACAGAGATCATGTTTGCATATTTGACTCGACAGATAAAAAAAGATATTTACATTAATCCTGAAAGTTGTTTTTTTTAGGGCAAATCTTAAATGTTTTGATTTGTGCCATTTTACTGATTCTTTGTCAAAATAAAAACTACTATACCCCCTAAAAGTGTGCAGTTCAGACCTTGTGATCTCTCTTCATATTGAATGCAATTACAGAGCAGAAGCCTAAAAATGGGCAAAATGCTAAAAGAGTTTTCATTGTCTCGGCACCAGAACAAAGGTTTATCAAGTGAGCTTTGAATTTATAAAATGACAAAAAACAGTTTGATATTTACTATTTAACCCGTTTTGAAGCCGATAAATTTATACAAGTTTAATATTTATTTCCCTTTAGTAATAGAAAATAATTTGCCAACACCTAAAAGTGGATCAGCTGTAAATGCAGAGACTTACCTGAAAAATGAACATTTCATTTCTGAATAATAAATCTAAATGTGTCATTTTAACCAATAATGCACTGAAGAAACTGCCTGAGGCCAAAATCAGTGAACAGAACCTAAACAAGGTTTTATTTATGAGATTTAATGTTCGGATCCACTGATCAAGTTTTACACGTAACACAAACACATCACCACAAACTAACACTCAAATAACTTCTACATCCCAGTCAAAGAGGAACCAAGAGGGAACACTCTTTTAGCCCACAGCATTTACATCAGTTCATTTCAAAGTGAAGGACTATTTATGCTCCCTTAAATGGAGACGTTCATTACAAACATTGTCATACATCGCCACCCCCATGCTTTCATCCATCTTTTACGTTGCCATTGATCCTTAATGCTACCAGAGCCATACCAAACTAATTATTTTCAACATTTTCTTATTTTTACACACAAAAATATGTAAAAACAAAATAATTTAAAAAGCGTGTTGGACGGTCACCGTAAACCCTCAGAGGGCTTAACAAAGATCAACGTCCTTTATTTTAGAAATATTATAGAACAAATAAAACATAAAGTAATTATTGGGTTAGTCAGAAATGTCTAAGTGGAAAATGATTTTGACCCTAAAAAACTTATTTCAAAGATTTTTAGACTGAATTTGAGAAACATCCATAAGACATGTAGGCAGGTTATTCCTTATTTTAGATCCTCTGTATAATAACCAAGACAGAGTGGCAAAGGGGTCTGATATCCCTGCTTTAGTCATTAATAATAAGGAATATGTTGTTTAAAACCTCCAGCAACATCTCCAGCAGACAAAACAGTCTAAACTGGTCATTGTGAGTCAGCTGCAGATTATTCCTCAAGAGGCGGAGTAAGAGGAGGGAAGCACGCCTGTGGTTGCTATCTCGCTCGGTCTCGTCACATTGCTGGAGTCGTCCAAACAGCAAGAAGTGGCCGTCTCCTTCTCACACATGATTTTAAAATGCAGTAGAATCAGCCTCTGCTGCAAATGCACGCTTTCTTCCACCACCTATGTTTTTAAGTTGTCGCAAGAACATAAATGAAATGTACAGATGCCTTTATTAGTGGTTGTATGAACTGAAGGCATGGCTTGTTGTCAGGGTTAGAGGGTGCAAACAGATTGTTTGCACCCTCTAACCCCCAAATCCCCCTAAATGGGTTCAGTTAAATCCTCTTTTCATACCTTCTGAAGTTTGCAGATGTGCATCATAGAAACATACAAAATAGCGTACCATCCCACATTGACTGGTTCAGGTTAGTGCATATGGAACATCAGGAAAAATATGACCTCAGAGCCAGTATTGGTCATAGTAAAATCAATACAGAGATCAGTAACGACACCTAAAAAATGCATGAGTTTTGCATGAAAACACACTTAATGCAGGAACACTTATTGGGTCCGTGTCTCAGATTCTGGCTACTGCAGGCTCATGCAGGTCACAGATGGCTGCATGTTGGAGCAAGCAGCTCCAGGTGGATGTCAAAGGACACCTCTCAGTTTCACAATTTTCTAAGATAAGCTAACACAGCAGGAAGAGGGAGGGCAGCAATGTCAGTGAGGGTAAAATGAAACAATTTCCAGGTTCTTTACCTTCAATTATTGGTAGCACTTCCCTTTAAGGAATGAGGTTTCATTCTTTGCAACTTATTCATGTCAAAGGAGTTGTAATACACACACACACACACACACACATACAATTAAAATTGAAGCTCCCCATACTCTCAAAAAATGCTACATTGTAAAATATTCGGTAAGAAATTATCAGATTTTAACTTTTCCCTCTCTGTTTTCTGAAATTGAAGTGTTTTCTGTTGCTCTTTCAGACAGGGAATTTCCCTGTTTTGACACACTGACAGCTATGGATTGTGCTGCACACGATAATGAGTGAGTTTTAGAGTGCAGCCGAACCTGTAATTGCAAGGGAAATTAGCAATAGGCAGTAATTTGTGTCTATATACGGTCGGACTTTTGACAGAGGCGAGTTCACTCGTAATTCTCTTACAAAAAGTGAGTTAATTTGAGGGATAAGTTGGCAAAGAAGCTGAGTGTGCGACGTAACAATCCCCATTCATTAAACCAGAGCAGGTATTTGCATTGCAGGGTTTTTTCCCCGACATTATGATGCTCATTTGAAATCTAATCCAGTTTGCAGAGGTTGATTGCACAGGCAGAATTAATTTCTGCATCCCTTCTCCTCACTCTTCCTCCCCATATTACGTCATGTAAGTGTGCAAAACATTGTTCATTCATGAGGCCTTTGCGAAGTTCTCGAACAAAGCAACTTAATTCTCTTTAGGCGCATCCAGAATTGGACTGTGACGCTTGAAATCTTGAAGCCATTTAGCTTTCTGAGTCCATTACCCAGAACAGACTTCGTTCATGTGGATTCTGAAGCTCCAAACGGTTTAAAATGTTCTGTGTTGCTGAATCACTACCAGCTGCCCCAGACAACACACAGCCAGGTTAGTCATCCAATCGTGTTTTACCAGCAGGCTGTTTCCCAGGCGGCTGCTACTGATGCACAGCTTAATATAGAGGAAACATTAAAGTTACCCATAGCTTCTGGCTCAGAGATGGAAATTAACATGGGGTATTTTGAAGTCAACTTGTTCCCTTTGAGTAATTTTTGGTCGTCGTCGTAAAATTTAGAGCTTCATTTGTTTGTTGCAGTGGAAATGATTTTTTGAACAATTAGATGTGGCAGCATCTGCTGGACTTTAAGTACCTTTGATCAGCAGCAGTGATTGATATGCAGGGTTTTCTCTTTCTCTGCCTGGGTCCTAAACTACCTCTCAGTTTTGACGGTCTCTTTAATGGATAAAGTAAAGCCGAACTTCATAAAACTTAGATAAAGTTAAGTTTGCTTAAATGTTTCTGTAAATTCAACTTTCCTCTCTGCTGTGTTTCTTCAAATGACCCAGTTCTGCTGAAAGATTTGCTACCATTAAACCCAGTGTATAAAACACTCTTTGTTCTTTTTATAGTAGTTTAGTGTTTACTTGTAGTTTGTATGTTCACCACTAGGTGGCCACTGAAAAAACAAATGTATCATTTCTGCACACAAAATGGCGTCATGACACAGACATATCAGTCAACTTGGTAGTGTGTAGATAAAAGTGATTAACATTATGTGTTTCTATCTTGTTTTATTTAAGTCCCAATGCTTTAATTTGTTCAGTTTGTGAAGTGTGATGGCCATTTTTGGCACATTTTTTATATTTTGGTATGCTAACCATTAGCTACTTAGCTTTGATAGTTAGCGCATGTAGGCCTCACATTTGTTTTCCAGCCATTATGGCTTGTTACATTTATGTTGAGTGGATTACTGGCAGCAGGGAATATTGTTTAAATTGATTTATGTTTTGCATTCATATGGTTAATTCTCGTCAAGTTGTGACCTCGTGGCAGGCCTTCAGTCACATGGTAATAGCCCACCTTTGTAAACACTTTCAACTGTATCGTAGACCAGTATCAATAAGTCTGTATTTCTTTTATTCTCTTGTAGGAAAACCATTCACACACACACACACCAACATAGACACATTCCTGACATTAACTAATGAATATTCTCATAATGTCCATGAATAAATAAAGGACAAGTTCAAAGTTAAATCCTGGACCTCTTCATCATCTCAACTCACCTGAACATGATAATTGCGGTCCTGACCCGACACCCTGAAGTGATTGCTAATCCACATTTGAACTACAGTTCCAGTCCTCATTACACCCATTTATGTAGACATACTTTTAATATAACTAATCCTGATATTATAGGTAATACGTGGGTCATAAATAAACACCAATAGGACACATAGGATTCTGGAAATGTGATCAGTACCATAACACATTTCACTTTTATCCTATTTTTGTCTCCAATTCTAAAATAAAAAATTTACCTTGACCAGTCCAACGCCAGAGGTTTGTTCATTTGCTGATTTTACAGATGTGCATCCTCATTTAACCTGTATTAATTTTACTTACAAATAATCCACCATAGTTGTTCAGAATTAAGGGGATATTTAGTGAGCATGCACCTGAAAATATGCCAAGTTCAACCAAAACAATGATCGCAAAAACGATAAAAGGAGGCTACATCAGTAGGAAAATTCTTATGTGCTTTTTCACTGCAAGAGACAACTTGTACTTTCACATTTTGTTAACTAAATAATCTATTACAGTAATCCCTCGTTTATCGCGGGAGATACGTTCCAAAAATAACCCGCGATAGGTCCGCGAAGTAGTCAGCTTTATTTTTTACTGTTATTTTACAATGCAATACTGTACTGCAGAATGAAACAAAGAATAA
>JBAMIG010000023.1:15285852-15298002 GCA_037177335.1 Kiunga ballochi | reverse complement strand
CGACCCGACCTCGGATAAGCGGCAGAAAATGGATGGATGGATGGATGGATGGATGCTAAATGCTTGCATTATTACCACTTACAGAAGCTTAAAGACATGCACTTCTAAAATTTAGAAACGGTGTTTTCACAATATTTTGTTTAAATATTAAATAAATATTAGAGTGTGTCTGCAGTAAAACCAAGTAAACTGTTAATTCTTCTGTCCTGATATGTATAAAATGCACACGTATCAAAAGTAGCTCACTTATTTATATAGTAAAATATAGCTGTGAATGAAGTGGAGAAATCGAAGAAACTTCTCACATACTTTCACTTTTTAATAACTATGTCTTACTTCCGACTGTGCAATCCTCCCCTTCTTACACCCCCACCCCCCCACCCTAAAAAAAAAAAAACAAAAAAAAAACTTTGTTGCTCCAACACCTCACACACACATTCATCTTCTTGAGTTTTTTCCAGCACTGGTTGTGACTTCATCTTCATCATCTTCATCTCTATCACAGTCAGAATGAAGCTCACTAGAAAGCTGCCAACGTTCAAGATGCAAAAGATCATTGATTATTCATGACTTCATGACTCCCATTGCTGTTTTCTGACAGGATGTCATACGGAGCACCTCCCTTCAGCACATATTACATTTAGTTTTTTCCTCATTGAGTCATTCCACTTCTTTCCATTCAGTATTTATTTTGTTATATAATAATGTTATAATGTTTATTCTTTGACTTTACCAAAGGGATTTATCCAAATTTCTAGTCTCTCAAATCTCCTGTTTTCTGTGTATGAAAGCATCTTGAATCAGTTTTAATAAGAGGGAAAGAGCATTATTGCCATTTTGTAGTGTTTTCTGCAAATCCAGTCTGCTATTATGAACTGTTTTGGATGAAGGTGATCAGCTCCCTAACTAAAAAATATTCTCCCCCCAGCAGCTAAAATAATGCTTAAATCTGATGCAGATGGAAGTGCAGAAGAAAATGCAGTTTTCCATCATAAAGGTGTCATTTTAAACCATAATGCAACATAAGTTTCCATAAATTGCACCAAACAGAAAAATATAAACAAAAATAGAGTAAAAAATAGTTATTATTGACCTGCATATTGTTGCCTGGTCAATAGATGCAAAAAGTTCTGGATCCAGATCCCAGAAATGTCCTGATCTGGCAGCGCTCCTTTAAAGTCAAATATTTTCAAGAACACAGAAGTAGAGATGAAAATCGGCTTCAAGCTGCATTTGAGGAACAAATAACAGAAGTTGCAACAATTGCATATCTCTGGATCAACCTGCACTCTCAGAACCAACACAAGCAGAGCATCATACCATAAATACAGAGGGAGAGCCATAAACCCAAGTGAAGTAGACATTGTAAAAACAAAACTGCTGTCCTGCTAACATGGAGTTCATGCTGTAGGGCCCCAGACTTCTCTATTTGTCTTGGAATAACTACAATGACCCACATTTGACCCCAGTGGTCTCTATGGTTAGAGTTTGAGTGTGTTTTTCACTGATGTTTGATATATTACCTAAATAATTGTAGTGTATCCTTTTAATAAAAAGCAGGAATGCTAAAAAGCTCAGAGACTGCAGTGTGGATGCTTGTTAAAGCTCTTTTTTCAATGTGTTGTCCTCAGTTTCTACTGACTTGTGTGAGACCACTTCTCTCTGCTGAGCCTGAGCTCTATCATCTAGCAGCCATTTGTTTTGCTCTGCACTGACCTGATGGTACCTGATGGTAATAGAAACACCTGAGCTGGTGGAAATCACAAGTACCTTTATTTATTGTCAAAGTGTTATTGTTAAGATTGTTGTTTTGTAGCTCCAACATACTTTATTCAAATCTAATTAATGCTTCTTGTTATCATCTTCACTATGAACCATCTGTTTGAGTCAAGTGTGATGGAGCAAATTGCAGCATGGAGGTTCTGAAAAGGGGATTCATCTCTTTCTCAGACCTGTTTTTCCTGATTTCCAGTCAAATTCTTGTGGCATTTTTCATAACTCAGTCGTTTCTTTCCCTGTTTCTCTTCCTGAACAGTGACTTCTTTGTGTCCACCATTCCATAGATACCATTTTTGATGAGGCTTCAGTGAACTGAAGGTTCACATGTATCTCTCAGGTCCTGCGCCAGGTCTTTGCTGGATAATTTCTTATTTCTTAAGGATCTGGTTCTTCTTTTGGCATCCAATCAAAACTGTCTTATTTTTAGATTATGCTTCCTGCTTTAATCACCTGCAGACACGGCTTCGCTCTCACCTCTGCTTGTATTTTTCTGTTAATATTTCATTTTTTCTTCTTAATTAACTTATAAACAGCTACGCCTTAACACTCATTAATCATTTGGACTATGCTTTTTTTTTGGTAAATTTGGCTGGATACTCTATTTGATAATTTGATCATTTTACAGTCTTACATCAGCTACAAGTCGCAGAACCTTATCTACAGTTACTCAGGAGCTAAAGCTAATTACCTGCCCTGTCTAAAGATTACTTTTACACACCTATCCAGAAGATCACTATGCTGGGAAAAAAAAATTCAACAGCAAGTCAAGGAACTATATGGCAATGACACAACTTTGACAAAAATAATGAACAACAAGCTGGCAAGCAAAGCAAAAAGCTGGACCCCCAGACTGATTGTTGGTGACTTTGGTGTGAAAGATATGATACATTTTGTGGCAAACATACAAATAGATTTTTTCCTAAATGTTTGGTATCAGATTTTGGACAAAATTACATAAATTATGGCTTCCTCCAACTACAGAAAACCTCATAATGTATTTGAGGTGAAATAATGTGAAAAACAATCTGATGTACTGAAACATCTGCTGGTCAAAAATGCAAATAGTTTCCTTCATTCCTGTTTAAATATGTAACAATAAAAAAGAAAAAGATTCACCCAAAATACTCCATTAACTTATCAAATCCTGTGTTCATTCATCACTAATCTCTGCTGATGAAAAGAAAACTGGACAGATAAGGCTCTTGGCATACGGAAGCTACGGTATGTCTAAATCAGTGATTTCATTACAAAGCACAAAGTTGATTTCTCTAAAACAGAAACCTGGTTAAACAGAGAAAATGATTAAATTGTTCTTATTGAAGGAACTCCTCCAAACTTTAGCTCTGTGACTGAAGTCAGATTAGATAAGAAAGATGGAGTGTTTTATTTAATCCTTCCTGTAAGCAGCTGTTTTAATTTTGCTACCTTTTAATTTGTGGCTCTTCAGATGAATTCCCTCTCGTGTTGTGTTTGTGAACACATACTGTAAAGGCTTCCTAAATATTGTGTTGCTTTTTGATGATAACTTTGTCGTCACTAATCTGTGTTGACTTTAACTGGGTAGTTAATGTTGGTGATTTATAATCACCTGGACAAAGGGACCAGAGACGGATAATGTCTGAACATTCCTGTGTTTTCCTGATGCTGCTCATATCTTTATATTCTTTTTTTCAAGCTTTTCAATTTTCTCTATTCTCTATTATCTATTACATCACAGTATTTGCTGTGGGTCTGCCAAATAAGGTCGTGGACTTCCAGGTAATCAAATTGGTGAATCTGATACGTTGACATTTATAATGAACTTTCTGCCAGGAGATTAGTGTATTAGGATTTAAAAACATGCTATATCTCCCGTACAGAACATATTGAGGACTAAAGGTCGGATGTCTTCACAGAATTTAGAAAAACCTGCACTGTAACGCTGTCCTTACAGGTCTCCATTAAAAGAAAAAAACAGTAAATTGCACTATAGCATTTATTAAAAGCATTTTCCTCTCTTTTTTTATCTCATTTGCCCATTTTTTTGCACCTATCTGTCTTTCACATGAAATGTGTTGTTCAAATAAACTTGCCTAAACGGAAATGTCCTAAAGATGCTTTCTTGAATTGGTTATTTGCTGAGTTGAGTGGTATTTAATGTGGAAGTACCGCTGGCTCATCCTATGTGATATTTAATGCTTGATCTCCATCTTTGGGTAAAGCGTATCCATCGCTACGTTTTAGGTTTAGCTTCGGTTTTGTTCGCAAATACTAAACCCTCTGATAAATACTAAACTCTGCTAACCCAACAACAAGCCAGTAAAAACCTGGTGGCCAGAACTTCTGAATGAGTGCATGTCCTGTTACATTTATCCAGGGCAAAGTAGTTGATGGATAGTTAAATAAAATCTGTCTACTTTAGGTATAAAAAAACTGGAATGTGATCCATCATCATGAGCCTTTCTTAACCAATCATTGCCGTAGAGATCACATGCAGTCAGTACTGATCTTTGCATACAGATGTGTCTCCAGATGTCTGGTTCTAATGAAACAAAAATAATTTTAAGTGCAGTTTTTTTATATGGCTGAACCTCTGCTTATATTTACTTCTGAGGGACTCTTTGTCTTCATGGTGATTGTTATAGTTAAATCATATTGTCGCAGAAAATGTAGCAAGTCTCACCCCAAAGTGCATCAGAACATTATATAATACATCATAAATATAATTATTCAATACATTTTTTACACTCAATTTTGATTTACTTACTATGGAAAACATTTTATTGCCTACATTCATTTTACTGATAACATAAAGAACAATTTTCCATCTGTTTCACTCTCCTTTTATTTCATACACTCTTTTGAAATATTTGGTTCCAACAAACTACTTTCTAGTTTTTTTGTAACCTTATTTTTATCTCTGTACAAATACCATGAGAAAAGCTTTGTTTTATGAGTCATGTGACGTGTGAACATGAGCCTTGGAAGCTGTTATTTAAGCTACAAAGAAGTGGTTAATAATCCCACTGCTGGTCTAGCAGGTAATGCTTATTGAGTTATATGTTCAGATTGAGGAGATGTGATAACATGATGCATGATGTCAGGTGTTTGTTTGGAGAGATTTCTCCAGTTAGGAAACAAATCACATGTTGTGGATTTTAAAAAACAAGTGAACTGATTCAGAAACAGACCAGAACGAGTGGAAGTCGTGGACTCAAACAACAGAGGACCAAACCAGAACATATCCTGAGCTTGAAAACATTTTCTCAATGTTCAAATGAGCTGAATGATCTTTTCATTCCAGGTTTCTGGAGTCCGAAAGGAGATAAACATCCCTATAATTTATGTGTCATAAGAGAAATCACAAAGCAGTAGCCTCTCCTGAGCCAGCCCTCACACCTTGTCCCAACACATGTAAATCTATGCATGTGTTTTTTTAAAACTGGCAGCAAGTAATTTGGTTAATTAATTAAGGCGAATTGCAGTAAAACCAAACTGTTATCAGCTTCTCCTCAAACACGAATTCTGGTTGAAACTGAATCTGCTTTGCTGCACTTGGCTTCAACCGCCCTGCTTGCATTTTGTATACACACTTTATAAATCCCTGCAACTACAAGCATTTAAACACACACACCCCAGCACAAAATATCTTTTAGCTCCAGGCAATTATTTATAAATTAGGCCTGTCTGAAATTCTTCACGAGGCTTTGCAACAAAACCACAATCTGCCTAAAGCCAGAAGCCAAAGAGGTAAAGAGCTCTGGATAAAGTTTCTCTTTTTCTTTCTGCTTTCGTCTCCAAAGAAAAATACTTTTTTTTTTTGTATTATCAAACAATATTTCAACGAGACAAGTTTATATTCAATAAAACCACGTCCTGTATCAGTACTTAGATGAAAGGAGGAGAATTTTTGATCTAGTATATTGTCATTGTCATCATCGTAGTGGATCTGAAACTTGACTTTTTAAGTTACAGACAGTAAAGACAAGAAGCCTGGATCTAGCTGATGGCAGGGAGGGGGGATGAGGATGAGAGACTGCAGGGCTTTTGACTCATAAATGGGCCACTGGTCAACCAGAGCCCCATTAGAAACTCAGCACTACAATGGAGAAAGAAGAGGAGGGTGATGATGAAAAATGGATGCATGTGCTGGATGAATTCCATATGCCGCTTTCCTCTCTGACAAGAGCAACATGCCTGGATCAGGTTTCCCGTCTGAAATCCCAACGCAAGACCGTCGGCAAGAAAGCAGGGAAACTGACCACAAATCAGAAGCAAAGATTTCTTTATCCACTGCCATCAGACTTTTATGTATTTTTATACGAACAAAGAGCGTGATAATGCTGCAAGATTTAGCTCTAGAATAATTTGACATTCAGCAGCTATGACCCCAGACTGTTCCTTCGTCTCAGCTCACTGCTCATTATTACTTCATGTTATAAGTGACACATGAATACATTGTCACCACAGAAGCTCAGCTTACCTATCTTTCTTTAATAGAGCACTCAATAATGTCCTGTTGATAAAAGTATGAAAATGCATGAAAATGTTTTGTTGTTATCTTATTGATGCTTTCCAGATGTTACATGCTAATATCAGTCATTTCTTTATTGCTCAGAGTTCTCACATAGGTTTTGTCAAATGGTTACACTGTATGCTAGCACTCTAGCTGCTAATGTATAGGCTACAGGTTGTTTTCAATGATAATTTAAATAAAATTGGGTATTTTTGTTGCATTTACAAAGAAAAAATGTCCTTTGTGAATCCTGAATGTCTTTCTAAATCTGTAAAGATCCAATTGTGAAAATAGCCAGAACAGTTTTGCCAATGTTTATACATCTGAAACTGTCTTTAGCTGAGAGTTTAGCTTTTGCTAGCTAACATTAGCTTTTTCAAACTGAAAAAGTCAATTATTCCTGATATTTAAATTTATTTTTATACAAAAACTAAAATGAGATTGGTGTTTAATGTTATGATGTTTTAGGTGTTTTTTGTATTGTATTGTATTGATGATAGATCTTATGCTACATGCTAGTTTAGCTCAATATTTAGCTCATTTCAACACTGAATCATTTACAGTGCACTCTCTGTACTACTGTGTGACTAATTTGGTGTGCTTATTAGCCACTTTCATCATATTATAGCTTATTTTAGTCTGTTGTAAACATGTAGGCTACATTAGATGTAATACCAAGTCACATTCATGGTTGAATTTAAGTTAAAAAAATAGATCTACTTTCAATAGTTGTGTGATTTAGCATTGGAAAAAGGCTTAAACAACTCTTTTTTCATTGCAGCAAAGCCTATATGTTGACTCAGTCATCGGTTACAAGGCTTTTAATGATACCACTAGATAACTGGTTCACCTTAAAGCTCTGCGCTTTGACCTTAATTGATGGCACAGTGACACATCTTTTATATAGGCTACGTTTCTGGAGTTGCTATTTCCCAGCAGCGTTCCAAGGGAACAAAACCACTTTATGAGGTTTTTTTTAGAGGATGCTACTTGACATTGCAGCAAGGTTTCGCCTTACAAATCATGTCATTTTCTAGCAAGCACATATAAATACTGCAGCCATTTTTGTGACCGATTTAAAAAGAAACACAAGAAGACATTGGAGCAAAAGAGGAAAAGATACAGAGAAAGAGCTGAGGATAAGACAAGAGTCTAGATAAGACTAATCTTTTTCTGTCTGGAGATAACTCAGTGCAGGCAGGATGAAACATGGATGTCAGAGCATCTCAAGATACATTTATTGCATAAATCAGATAAGATTTTATGTTTAAAAAAAATAATGTGGCTATTTATGATAATTTTATGATAACTTCTAAGTGGGATAAGTCAGATTAAAACATATTTACATCAATGGAATAAAGCTGAACCTTCTGAGATGAGAATCAATAGACATTTCTATCCTTACAGTCTCAGTTGTTAAACTATGAGGCCAAAATGACATAAAATCGCTGTATCAATAGATAAAACACTGTGAGGACTAGCAAAGCATGAAAACCGAAGCTATTTATCTGACAGTGCTTTGTAGAAATACCACACACATCAACTGTGATCAAGTCTTTTCTCCTCTGCTTATCACTGTCATGTCCTGCTTTTCAGCAGACCAAATATTGATATTGAAACAAACACAACAAAAATGTATATGGTTGAACTTATTGATGTTTGGGATTGTTTTTAGAGTATTTTTTAATTATTGATACCGATATTACAAATTATTCTGATAAATCCAACTCAGCTCAGCTGGGTTTTTTACTCAGCTTTAAATCAAAACTGTACTTCTGGCTTTATGGCAGCCTCGGCGGGCCATTATTTCTGTTCTTTTCAGACATACTGAATTTTTGCTCACTTAGATTTGCATGCTTTGTAAAAAATAACTTCATCATAAATTCAGGATCAATATAGAGGTCACTTAACAATGTAGTGGAGACACTGACCTATTTTCTCTAGGTCTAGGTACTAAATGATGGTGTTATCATCCATCACTCCCTACAGACTTGCTATATAGTCTCCTAATAAACACTATGTTTTGCAGAAATGTTCAAGTTTTTTTCAAAAGTATACATTTTGTTGTATTTTTTTCTATTTTAAATCACTAATTCATTCATTAAAAAAGGAGCTTATTCTTTTTTGCACAAACCTTGTTACTTTAGGACCATGGTTATCAAACTGTCGTGCACATATTGGTGCTTGTATAATTTTTGCAATGTTTGTTCTGTTCTTCTACTTACAACATATCTAGATTTTATATTTATGTTCTTTACTAGTTGTTATAAAAAAACAAAGCACAGAAGAACGTTTGCAGGATCAAATGTGAGACTGAAGCAACAAATTACAGAATCATGCAAAGACTCCTCATTAAGCTCACTGGCAATAGTTTCTCCTCTTACAAACCAGTTAATCACATGCTGCATGTTTATTAAGTATTCAGATCAAGATCATTTTAAAATAAAAGAGAGTGAATACATGATGCTTACTTCTTCACTAAAGTGTGCCTAATGGAAATGTTTTCATCTTGAGCTGTTTAACTTTCTACCATTTCAATTTGGCTAATTTCAGCAGTGTCTTCATTACATTAATGTCTATTAGCAGCAGATAAACCCTCCAACCTGCAGCTTTATATGGTGATGACTGACTGATCAACAATGGGACTTCACTACATCAGGCCATTGTCTTGTGTTATTAAAAAAACAAAGCATCAGTGGCAAATTCTTAAAACCCTGGAAGTCTTTAGGTAATGTAAGGCTGACGTGGATCAGACTTGTTTTCCAGCACATTGTGCAGATGCTGCTTTCCAGGATCTGTTAATGGAAAGAGAAAGGAAGGGAGGTGAACTTGGAACTTGGATTGTGTGTGTGTGTGTGTGTGTAGGTGTGTGTGTGGGGTTGAAAATTGCAAATGAGACTTTGCTTCTTTGAGGAGAGATGAAAGGAAACACCTTTAACATTTTGACCCCACAGGGAAGACTGGTTTAAATAAAGCTAATAATTTTAGCGTCATCATAGAGGTTGTGTTATCACACACTGTCCGGGGAAAAAAGAGGACGGCAGCTATAATTTATCAGTGGAGTTTATAACTCTGGCAAATAATATTATCTGGCTCAGAAATTTTAGATGTGTTTCCAAAAAAAATCCTGTAAAATGCAAAGTCGTTGATGGTATAGTAAAATTCTGCTTTCTGTCTAGTTATTATTTCACACTGACAGCTCCTAAACCTCCTTATGGGACCGGCTGTTTAACCTCAACATTTGTTAAAAAAAAAAAAAAAGGCTTTCTACTTAATCTCTATATTAGGTTTCATAATCCGCCATAGATCCCAAAGAGAGGTTTGATTCTGTTGCGGGTTTGGTGAGATTTTTCGGGCCGCAGGACCGAAAGCCGAGCTCCTTTTTTCTCGTGTTTTTCTTCCGACCAAAGCCTCTGATTCTCCAGTTCTGTGGCGAGGAAAATGGAAAGAGCAAATTGAAACAGATAGGCATAGTTCCAACTTTTTCTCGCACCATTTGAAATCAACGTTTTTTCAACCCGGTGACCAGTTTATGCAAATAAAGAACACAAACAGGGAGCAGGAGATGTGTGGTTCAGATTGCAAACCTCAGTAATGATGGTCTGGTAGCATGATGTATGAGCCAATTTAAATAACATAAGCCCCCCCACTTCTTCTGGAAATGTGACACACATGCACACACTCATGCACATCCCATATTTAATATCGTCCACACAGAGAACAGAACATGTTAAAGCACATATGGCATTGGCAAACAAATATTACCCTTAGCTTCTCAACGGGCCTGGCTCCCTGGAGCCGCTGGAACCATAGCTATAACAACTGGGCTACTTCAGTCTATTTGGCCAGTCCACCTTAATCTTCATCAGCGAAGCTGCAGGAGCCGCAGCACACAATGAAGAAGAACGAGAGAGATGTGCAGAAACTTCCCTGCTGCTAACTGTCCTGTCAACACATCAGTTTCTCTGCTTCTTTTTTTAATATGCAACATCTCCACCTGCAACAATGACTCACCGCTGTGACACTCACATTTATTTGCATTGACAAATGTGAGGTTTTACCAGCCTTAAGATTCGATCTGATCAGTTTTCTTCTCATTGCATCACAGAGCATTACATCCTCGAGTGACCAGGAAGTCCTTGAACTGAAACAATTATATCAGCTGTTTGTTTATCCCCTGCAAAGTACTGCCCAAACATAGCCAGAAGCAAAAAGGCCACATTGTAGAAGTAGTCAGATGATGGTAGTGGTGGAGATAAAGTTTCAGTGTGTAAATATTACTGGCATCCGGTGGTAAATTAAAGCATTACTACAAAATAAGCATAGGTTGGTTATCAGTGGGCAGAATTCTTCCAGAAATGTTTTTTCTGATCGTGGATCCAGTGGCTTCAGGTGCAGTAATGACTGCAGGAAACTACTTTGGCAGCGCTTTAAAGAATTATTGATCCCAAATCAGAGCTGTGGCATCTATCAAACAATGCAGGTACTATAGTTTTGAAGCACAGAGGGTTCATGCTTCACACACAGTCGTTTGTCTATACAGAGACACTGTCAGAAAAGAAGTAGCACAAATATTTTGTGGACCCAAAGCAAGCAGATATATCATCCCAGAGAATAAGAGTAATATGTTATTTTAGTTAAGTCACTACATACTAATAATAGCACGTTTTTTAATGATAAATCTACTTTTGATTAAAAACACACCGCAGCTTTAAGGACTGGTTTTTCTACCATGTGTCTTCATTGAGTTTCTTTATGTGTCTACAGTGCTGCAGTTGGTTAGCACTGTGGTTGCTGGTTTGAGTCCTGTGGGGAAGTCCGAACAGTAATCTTTCTGTGTGGAGGTTGCATGCTCTTCCTATGTTAGTGTGGGTTCTCTGGTTTTCTCCCACCATCTAAAGACAATCATTTTAGGTTAATTTGTCGTTTAAAGTTCTCCATAGGAGTGAATGTGAGTGTGTCTTTTCTATCTCTCAGTGTTGGCCCTGCGAAGGACTGGCAGCCTTTCCAGAGTGTACCCCGCCTCTCACCCAGGCTGCTGGGATAGGCTCCAGCTACTTGTGACCCTGAATTGGATAAGAGGTTAAGTCTTCATGTCTTCATGGACATTAAACATGTCTAACATGTTCATGGTACAACACCTACAGTCCTTAGAGCATCTGTAGGTTTCTGTAGGTTTCCGGCAGGTTTTGAAATGTTCCTCCTGCAGGTGGAGGCAGGCAAACATCTAAAACCTGCAGAACTGTGGCCTTTGAGGACCTGAGCTGGAAACCACTGCTTGATAATCAGTTTCCTCATTGGTTTTAGGCAAAACATTACTTTGATTAAATAAATAAAAAATGGATAAATAACATGAAATGTGGCAAATATCTATATTAAATTTAATTAAACTTTTGCCACTTTTCTTTAACTATAACTAAGTCACAAATATTACTATCAAGGCAATGTGTAAATAACCTGGCACAGATGGGAGAGTTTTACTATAAGACTGAATTTTAGATTTTTTTATGTTCATCAAGATCACACATCACATGGTTCAAAAAGGACATGTCATGCAAAATCCACTCTATTCTATTCTATTTTATCTATTACATCACAGTATTTGCTGTGGGTTTGCCAAATAAGGTCGTGGACTTCCAGGTAATCAAATTGGTGAATCTGATACGGTGACATTTATAGTAAACTTACCAATAAAATGTTTCTCTGCCCGTAGATAAGCGTATTGCTGCTATCAAGCTACAAACATGGCGGAACAGGGTAGAGTTGAACTTCCTGTGACCTGTAAGGGGCGGGGCTTAACATGCCTCATTAACATTTAAAGAGACGGCACCAAAATGAGTCGCTCTGAAGACGCACCTCAGAACAGGGTTATAAGG
>JBAMIG010000023.1:15270105-15281709 GCA_037177335.1 Kiunga ballochi | reverse complement strand
CAGATTTCGATTATTGAGGGCTGTGAACCGCTGGAACCTGGTAAAAATGAGTTAGTTTTTATGAACCGTAAAAACGTGCATTTAATACTGTAATGTACAAGTTATTTGTGACTCGGATATGGTTCTAATTGGACGGTGATCTGGGTCCATTTACTCATACTGCTTCCAGCAGTATGGAGAATAAGCTGCAGGCAGATGCTATATGATGGCTGCTCCAGGTGACCGTGGCGACCCACCAAGGTGCTGACTCCTCACGCTGTTTGCCAACCCTCGTAGAGGAGGTCCACGCTCATATCATGTGTTACTGTGGAGTGAGCCACTGGCATCTTCGGCTCCCCCTTGAGATTTGATTGTGTTTTTTTTATTTCTAGCACAGACCCTCATCACAACAGCTGGGATTGGCTCCAGGATATAAATATATATATATATATATATATATATATATATTGTTTCTCTTTGGAAACTGATAGGCCATTGGCACAAAAACTAGGGAAGATTCATTCATTACTATTGGGAAGGGGGGCAGGAGTAAATAAGTTTTATTACTTCATCCTGATCTTTTTCAGACAATAATTCTTACTTTTAAGAATATATTTACCATAAATTGTTATTTTTAGTTGTTCGAAATAAATGCTTCAATCAATCAATCACCCTACCAACAAGTACCGACTTCAGTCGGTGGAAAGTTACGTTTACATGCCCTCTCAGCTGCCATAATTCAACGTAAAACACCACAGACACTCATATCAGAAATATTTATAAACTGCTTTGTATTGACTGTATGATAAAAATGTGTAAGGCCGCTGATGGAAACTAAACCTTTTTAGTAAGAGTGTGATTTATAAAGAGAAATTGCTGTTCCTGTTTAAGACTTTACTTTCATGACAACTGTAAGGGGAAGGGACTTTTTTTTAATAACTCATTCGATTAGATGTTATTTCCTCCTTAAATATAGTATAATTATAAGTGTGTCCTTTTGATATACATGTATCCAATATCCAAGCAGATTGTAGTCATGTTTTTTTTAGCCAGCTAAACGCACACATTAGCTTTAGCTCAACTACCTCCGTTAGCAGGTTAGCTCCTGTTTGATCTGAGTTAGCTAAGTTAGCTAAAATGACTACTAATGAAAAATTCTGATGTCCATAGTTTTTATGGGCTTTAATTATCAAACTCTGGTTTTGGTTGATAAAGAAACATTTATGATATCCTGCATGCTACAATGGTTTTTTTAAATGGTTTTATGTGACAGATATGCATGTTCTCCCCATGTATGCGTGGGTACTCTGGCTTCCTCCCACCCACAAGACATGCTTATTAGGAAAATAACTATGGTTAAAAAATTATCCTTTGTAAGTCGCTTTGGACAAAAGCGTCTGCTAAATGACTGTATAGTAATGGTTGTATAGTAATAGATATAGTAACAATGTTTTGTATACAAAACTACTACCACTTGTAAAGGTTTAAAATGTAAAGAGTTTAAAGTACACACACATACATACATATGAATTGAGCTGCCGTAACACATAAGCAGCTTTCACTACTTTCTAAAGAAGGTGGACTGAACAGGAAGTCTAACGCTGACAGGTTACAGGTTTTCAACTCCGGCTTTTCTGGTTGGATGAGAGTGATTAAGATCATTATTATTTCTGATTTTTTTTTGCACACATTTTAAAAGCAAATTAATTGTCCTGCTGTACAACACTGGGGCATGTTTGTTCCTCATTGTGTAGCTTCATTCAGCTAGTTTGCAAAACACCTTTCACTTTTGCTTTGTGTAGCCTGCAGATCTTAACCATTACTGATTTTATATTCATGAATACATAGATAAAGCCTGTTAACTCACAATACCGCTTGCAGAAAAGAAAAGACAGAAAAGAGCTGCAGACAGCACAACAGAGCACCCTCTGATTTACTTGGCTCACAGTTTCACTGGGATATGTATAAATATCTCTGCACTGGTTTTGTAAAAATCATACAAACCATTTGTGAGAGGAGCCTGAACTAACTGACCTGAGTTAATAAAATATTCACAGTTTAAGCACTTCTACTTTGGGTTTTACTTCCAAAAAGTAATCAATCATTAAAATAAGTAAATAAATAACTTTTTTCTTTATATTCTAAATTATTCTTATTTTGCACATCTCTCTGTCATTACCATATGATCATTCTAAATATCTTTGTTTAGGACTGACCAACCCATTTTACGTTGAACACAAAAGCACAACATGCCAATGACCAGAGGCTGTGTATAATTTGAATAAACTAAAAATATAACATGCCAAACAGGTTTACTGGGTGTGCCAGCGGCATGTGACGAGCAAGGTCTCTTAAAATAAGTGCTAACTCTTTCTGAGAAGTCAAGAGCTTCATCAGGGAGAAATGTTAACAACACTGCACGGTGAAGACAAATAAACATCTGGTAAGAAATCTATCTACCTATTAAATATAATCTAGTTACCTACATGTTTCATTTCTTAAAATGGATATGTATAATTTTGCTCATTTCTGTGCGTTTTTTGTGCTTTTTGTTTGTAGTTGTCAGTCAATACTATAAGTAATTATGTGAATACAGTAGAAAATTTAGTGAAGAATTTCATTTTTAGTCTTTTAGGCCAATATTTAGGGGTACTGAAGTATGCCTAAATTGAGCCCCAGCCCCCTAAAATGTAAGAGACTTGTATATATTTATTTATTTACTTTTACTGTATATGTTTAAAAGTATAGACGTACCATGAGAGATCAGGTAACAGCTGGTCAGATCACCAGTCTTTCACAGGGTGCTCAGCATTTTAAATGAAAGCTATCAGATTTATGATTTAGTCAGACTTTGTTCTGCTTTTCTTTCACAAATGTGGGAATAAAAATGACCTAACTGGGCAGCTCTTACCTACCCACACCTCTGATCCTAATTGTCTCTGCTTGTAAGGCCATATTTCAGAATCTGACAGCCATCCAACACATCCATAATGCTTATTCCAGTGAAGGGTTGTTCTTAGATGGAGCCTATCTCAGCAATTATTAGACGACAGGCAGGGTACACCCTGGACAGGTCGCCAGTCTAACAAAGGTCACACAGAAAGGCAAATAACCACACACACACACATTAGGGACAATTTTGAAAGATCAACCTAGCATGTCTTTGGATGGTGGAAAGAAAGCCGGAGAAACCAGAGAGAACTTATGCTAACACGAGGAAAACATGTCAACTCCACGCGGAGAGGCTGCACAAACATCTGTTTACAGAATATATTATGAAAATTAAATACATTATGACTGTCTTTGAAAAGAAAAATAAATTGGATAAAATGTATCATTGTAGCTGTGTCTCAATCAGCGCACAATGTTTAAGTGTGTAGTGCGTTTATACTGTAATTTAAGCAAAAAAGGTAGTGCACTAAAAGTTACCCGATGCTGCCTAAAATTTGCCAGTAATCTAGTGTGAAACAATGGACACTTTGCGCACTAAACCGACGCCATCTTGCTGGCGGAGCGGAAAAGAAAATGCTAGACTTTCAAAATAATGGCGCAGACAATACTGAGGCTGGGGCTAATATGTGTAGATGTATAGAGTTATTTTGTTACGGTTCTAGTGTATACCGCAGGTTGCTGCAAATATAATTTGCTTACAATAACTCATGAATCAAATCATTTGTTTAGGACTGTGGTATTCAGTACAGTTAGCATATGTAAATGTTAGCAGTTTTAGTACAATGGACACAATGAGGATGGACACAAAATCCTCATTTTGGTATGAAGCAGAATAGTCTAACTGGTTGTGCCCAACATCTAGTGTTTCATTTGAGACAGCACTTACTTATGATGAGGTGCACTACAGAAATAAAATGTGCACAATGCGCATTAGCACTGAATTCAGTGCACTAGAGAATTGAGAAACAGCCATTAACTTAGCTAAGGTTCATAGTTTACTGTTTTGTTTTGCTCTTATTCCTGTGTTAGTTTAATTTGTTCTGTTTACCTTCATTATTTCTTGTTAATTTGTTCCGGCTGGTTTTAGTTTGAACATTCATCACACTGTGTATTCAATCTCCCTGGTTTTTGTTGTTAATGGGGTTCATCAGTTATCAATAGTCTTTTATGAGTCTTAAGTAGTTTCCAACCATGGTTTGTATCAGTTCTGTTTTGCACTTATTCCTGCATCCTGCACTGCATCTCTTGCCTTTGTGTCCACATCTCCACACCACCTCATTTGTGACCTTTAGTAACACATGAATAAAATTTGTTTTGGGAAAATGATTTCTTATTTGGGTTTAAAAGATTTTTAAAAGATGGTATCTTAATGTCTGATATGTGTGAATGTCCTTTCTGCATATGTGAAATACACTCCTATATTTTGGTTTGTGTTGAAGTTTATATTCGCTGATGGACTTGTTCTAAATTTCAGACTGACACTTCTGGGACTATTCATCTTCAGAGACCAGGGACTTCCACCTCCTGAAATTAGTTGAAAACCACCAAATTGTTCTTGAACAATAATGGATAACATAGAACCTGAAGCTCGGCTGCCCGCCTTATTCAACAAACTTCATGTAGCCGCTGGATTATTCATAAAACCTTTTGATCAAAACGAACAACGAATGAGGGCTGTTATGCATGAGCTGAACGGGATTTCAGACAGAGTTAAAGAGATCAATGGTGAAAAAACAAGAGCAATATTCATTGTGATATTACTTGGAGTGCTTGGCACAGTAATGGGTATTGGTGGAATTGCAACTAAACATATGATAGCAGGAGTTGTTGGATTGTTCATATCAAACGGTTTTGCCATTGCAGGAACTGCAACTATTAAGGAAGCAAACTCAAAGAAGTTGGCCGTAGAGAGACAAATTATGCAAGCCATGCACCCTCTGGTAGATGAATTCAAGAACATTATTGAACAACAGCAGCACATATTGGAAGAAATGAAACAAGTATTAATTGAGTTGGAGGAAAACCCTCTGTTCAACGCAACACTTAGAAAACAAGTACACCTCAACATTGTAGAAATCGACAAAGTTTTGCAGCTTGTACAACAAATGCAGAGGCAGACAGAGAGCGCTAAGACTAAACGTGTTATTGGACTTCTCAGGCAGTGTGAGAAAACTGTAGAAGTGCTTTCCAAACTGAGGAGAGATCTCAGAGGTTTTGAAGGCAGATGAGGCTGTGCTGATGTGGATGAAAAATTTCAAACATAGTTTGAAACTTTCTGAAATAACGGAAGGAAATAATAGAAACCTCATGCCGATGTACCTCTGCTACAAAGCAACACCAAACACTTTTACTTTAGGAAACCGGTGAAAGGAAAACCTTTCTAAAACATTCATGCTAAAGCTACATGGTTAGCATAGTTTTCTTTAGCTTTCTTTGCTAATTTTCTTTAACTCAGACTGGGTTTGAATTATAAAAATCTCTTTTATAAACAATTAAATAGAATCTACTTTTAATTTAATCTCTCTGGGACATCTGGATCGGGTCAAAATACCTGAATGAAATGACTTTATGGTTTGAAGGACAGTTGAATTGAGATTACTCTTATTGGAGCAGACTATTTGAACATCATGCAAGACAAATGAAGTCAGAACACCATTTACAGCCAATCCTGACCCTGCAGCATGGAGGACAAATATATGAGAACAAGCTCTGAAGACAGAGAAGGTTCTACAAGATACTCGAACGGTGTACTTACAAGTGGCTGGAGTGTGGAGATATAGGCTACTCAGGGTGAAAATAGTATTTTATTATATATTTTTTTTATATTAACACAAACAATTATATAAGGAGACATTTTTCTCAGTTCTACACAGTACAAAATAATTTTTTTTAGTTTTCCTATTAATACTAACTTCAAAGATTTAGCAGAAATAAATAACATTTATGACCCATTCTCCTAGTTTCTGTGCCTTCGTGTTCATTTATTGGAGGTTTTCTAGCTGAATAAGGTCAAAGTGTTCACATGAACTAATCAACAGGTTTGGGGTGAACATAATTTTTCCAGAGCATTTTGTTTTCACATCATGATCCTGGAAAGTGATCCAGACAAAATCATATACATGTAAATGACATTATTAGTTCTGGTGGTGCCTGTGCAATGATAGAATCAGGAAAAGTGCCAAAACGATTGAGATGAACATTTAGACACTGAAGAGGTCAGCTGACCCTGCTTCCTCGCGGTCACAATCCACAAGTACATTTAGTAAAAGAAAATCACGGTACATTGCGGCTGACTTCAACACCCAGGTCATGTGTTTCCACTTTTGCTGTGACTGTAAAGCTCTTCATTATTCATCCGAATGGAGCTGCAGTGGCCAGCACTGGGAGCAAATGCCTTCCATGTGTCTCTAACTACATCAGTAGAGGTATTTAACACAAGGTGAAGTCATTAACACATGGGCACAATCGTCAGATGTGGAGCCAGGCATCAATGGGTGTAAAAGTAGATAAAACATGGAAAACCTGAAAAAGTTTTGTGCATGATTGTTAAACTTAAGTAATGTAAAATAACAAGAAGTCACTCAATGACATAATTTATCTAATGTTGCTTTATCAAAGACTCCGCTAGGTCAAAATATCCATCAGACATATAATAAAATAGCCTACACATATCCTATATTATGTAATCATATGAGTACTAAACACAAGATGAGGCCTGCTAAACAGCTAAATATTCATCGTCTATGAAAACAGATTGACGGCTCATTTTATTATCATATCTAAGCCAACAGCCCCATCTGCTGTTGAACACTTCAAACATCCAGTGAAACTACTACTCTCCTGCTGGGGAGGCTGTCAGTGCAGAGGAGTAGGAAAAAACAAAGTATGGGTGCATGTCAAGTGTAAAATCACCCAGTTGTTGTTGAATTGTCGTAATAATAAAGGGAAAAGTAACAATAAAAACACAAACACTGATATGTTTCTTCATTCTACAGAGTCCTAATGTAAAAGACATTTTCAAGTTTGTAAACCTGTTCATGTGACAGAGATGGAGATTAAAGACGTGTCCACACGTGCTATCAAAACAATTACTACAGTAACGTATTAAAGACTGAATGAAAACAGTCAAATTAAAGAGAAGAAAACATCAATAAATGTGTGATAAAAATCCAGAATGATGGGTCCTCCAAACCTGGAGAAGTTAATCATTATAATATGAAAGCTAAACGTTAGCATCTATTTTAGCAATTAGCTTAGCGCCTTAAACATTAGCTTGTTAATCTCATTGTGTTCTGGAGAAACAAAAGACATTTACCAAACAAAGTTTCTATAAACTCAGACTAAAAGATGTTAAACTACCAGACACACTGTAAAACTACATAATTAAATGGTACTTAAAATGGATAAGTAATTATATAATTATATTGATAGTAAAGCAAAGTGAGACAATCTAAAAGCTGAGCTTCACAGGTGTCTCTGTGGGACAAGTGTGAAAATAACCAGATTGGTTATTAATGTAAGCATGTATGAAAGGAAATGGGGTTGATCTGGGGTTTAACAGCATAAATGTTGAATATTGGTAATGATGTAATATGGCTAAACATTGTGGTCCTTGTTGGTCTCTCTCTCTTTATTCTCTCTCTACTTCCACCTCGCTGAGGCAAATGACCTCCATCCAAAGAGTCGGGTTTAGATTTAGGTGTTTCCTTGCAGTAAAACTACATTTTTCACCCATCAACGCATTCATGCTGAGAACGGAAATGACTGGAAGAGAAACTTTAAAGCCAGACTATTATTTTTTCACTTGCTTTCATGAACACAGAAATGAATAGTTACTGATGTAGATTTTTTTAACTGAATTAAATCGTTTGTATTGATGGTTAGGAAAGTACTAAGAGATAATTTAGTTTTGAAGTGGTAGACTATGATAGTCATAGATGTTTATGACTTTTAAGTGCAGGAAGATAAAAAAATAAGTGTGATGTTTTTAATCAATTTAGACAATCTCACATTGTGGAAAAAATAGACGTATCCTGTAAAGCGAATCCATTTGGGATCCATAGTTTAAATCAGCATTACACAAACTATAACCACAAATTAAAAACTACAAATATACATGATGGGAAAAGCATTCAGTGCCTGTTATTTATCAGGCCTGGTGATGCTGTACATGAGGTCTGTCCTGCTTCATGGTTTCCTTTTAAGTCTATCAGGAATCAGCACATGTGGATAATCCCACATTCCAGATGTTACACACATGAACACCGCTATAAGTGAATATGGAAAGGTGTCTCCTCTGGACCTTGTGCATGGCCTCGACTTAACAGTATAACAGTATCCACAACCTTTCAGGGTTCATTCTGAAATTTATATTTAAAGAAACTTTTCCTCTGTACTTTCTCTCCTTGTTCAATTTTTTACAAAGTATTTTAAATAACATGTACTTTACATTTAAACAACGTGAGAAAAGAAACCTTTTGCAGCATTAAATGCAGAAAATCCAATCATCACTTAACCTTTTTGTGTTTCTTTGTTTGCTCCGTTTATGGACATAATCTGTCCTGCAGTTGGCTGGGATCAGGAAAACACCACTAAACATGAGTAATTGCCTCTAAATGAGGGGATCATCCTTCTGTAATCCCCTGCAGAACAGCTATTGATCAACATGATGATCTTGAGAATTTGATCCCTTTTGTTTGTGCTGATTGATCACAGATCAGTGAAAATACGCCTTCCCGGTGGGATAAATACGTCATTAGCCCATAAACTGGGTGTCAAATAAGAGTCACTGTTCAAATAGTGACGGGGACGTTGCGCCTTGTGGAAATGTGCACATTAGCAGGTGCTTTAGAAAGCGCGCCTCGTGCGTCACGGCTCGGTGCTTCGTTTGCTTTCTAGGGACTGGTCTCATACTGATAACAGACAACTGGTACCAGAAACACTTGATGTGGAGAAAAGGTGACAAAAAACATGATCATGGTAGGATTTTATTTTGCTTTGGGCTGCTCAGTTCTTCTTTGTAACAGATGTGGAAGTTTTACTTCACACACATAGGTTTACTTTGTAGGTTGGTTTTGGGAATCACCCTCTAAAGTGCTGTAACCTTCATAGGAATAAAGAAAGATGAGTCATTCGTTTATTCTTATCTTTTCAAGCGACTCTCGGGTCATTTTCACCTTTTCCTTTGTGTTTCCGTGTCCATCATCAATCAGAGCCCCAATCATCTCCTGGTGCAAGCTGCGGGTGCTCCTTTATCACCATAGTCTCACAGGTATAGGACTCAGTCTGGTCTCCCTGTAAAATGCCTGCAGGAACCTCGCGTCTCCTCCTCCTCATCCTCATCCTCGTCCTCCAGCTGGCGTGCGTCACCCAGATGGTGACCGCGCAAAGCGAAGCGCAGCAGGACGGTTTGGATCAGCTGTTCAATGTGAGGGACCTACCCCGAGCTCCTGAAGTGGCTCCCCACAGGAAAGCTCCACAGTTTATGTTGGATTTTTTTAAAGCGGTGTCAGACGCCGAGGGGACCCCCAGAAGCCAGAAGGAGATTTTGGATGGAACCATTGTGCGCAGTTTTAAGGACAAAGGTTAAACAGGACTTACTGATCAAAGTTATTTTTACTTGAGTCAAACACTTAAAGGAGAACGTTTATCATTTTGTGGTTAAAACTAATCAAAATGAATAATTTGTTGTTGTCTGCAGGTCCCACCAGGGAGAAGTTTCACTTCTTCAACTTGTCATCTTTAGGCAGAGAGGAGACACTGATCAGAGCCGAGTTCCGCTGGTTCAGAAAAAAGTTTCACACCAGGAAGTTTGATGCTTCTCATTTCTATAAGGTAACCTGTGTTTGTCACATAAAACGGGAATTAGTATTAAAGCTGAAAAGTTTTGAACAGAGATGCATGTAAACAGAGGGGTGTTGATCCTGTTACATATCCAGTCATTACTGGAGGGTCATGTCACTCATCTTACTCGTTTTACCTGCTCAGGTGGATCTGTATGAGGTGATGAGTAGCGGAGTGAAACCATGGAGAGGCAGCCTCATCACTTCCAGACTGGTACCCCTCTACACACAAGGATGGGAAGTTTTTAATGTCACTCAGATGGTAACTCTGGATCAGATTTCAATACTTTTGTATTTATTTATAGAGTTTAGCTGTTAGGTATGGAATACAACACCTGCCTTTTACATAAATACTAATATATGTGATTATTTACACATGTACAAATAAGAAACTTGATACAGAATTAAATAAATTAATCATTTATGTAATAATAATTAACTATTTAATAGTTTCCCTTTTTAAGTTATTTGTGTTTTTATTTCAATTTAATATTATGTTTTTAAAAAATCTTATGAATATACTTATTTATTTCTACATGGAGAGATTTACTTTTGGTTAGAACTTTGTTCTTAATCATATACAGTAAAGAAATTAAATGTATAAAAATTAACCTGTTTATTATCTGTTTTTGCATCTTTATCTGATTGTTGTTCTTTATTGCTATATATACTTAAACACTAATGCATTTATAAAAGTGCTCTTTTATATGGAAAAAATCTTATTTATTTATTTGTGTATTTAAATGTATGCATTCAAATCCATCCATGCATCCATATATGGATAGATGGAGGGATGGATGGGTGGAAATAAAAATATTTTTACTGAAGTGTGTATATACTTACACACTTGTAGATGTATTTTTATATTTGTGAATTTGTGCATTTTAAAATACTTGATCTTGAATCTGTTTATTTTCAATTGAATCTGTTTCCACAGGGTTTGACATATAACCTGATGGCAAACCTGATTTGGGCCAAATATGATTTTGAATTGTAGGTATCTAAGTGGATCCAGAACAGTGAAGAAGATAAGGGCATACTGGTGGTGACCACGTTCCCTTATGGGAACTGGATGGAGTTGATGATGTCATCAGCTATCCAGACCAGTGAGCTGACAGACACAAACGCCTTTCTGGTTATATTCTCAGATGATGGGAGGTCAGGATCCAACCAGCCATATCTGGGTAAGCTTGAAGAAAGTCCACCTTTAAAAAACATCCCTATAAGATATAAGACAGTATTTTTATGTAATAGCTTTGGGTCAACCATGTCTTCAGTCAATGCATTCTGGACATGGCAGTAAATGCCTGTTTAACTGTTGCTTTTGAGACACGTAGCCAAAAACCGTTGGGTCTGTAAAATAACATTACATCATCTCTCTCCTGCAGACCAAGCCCAACCTACAGCAGCACCCGAACCACAAGACCACCTAAGCAGGAGGCGACGGGCGTCCTCAGGTTTCCCGCTCCGCGGCCGCTCCTGCCATCGGGTCCCCCTCTATGTGGACTTTGACGAGATCGGGTGGTCCGGATGGATCATCTCTCCACGCGGATACAACGCCTATCACTGCAAAGGCTCCTGCCCCTTCCCACTGGGAGTGGGCCTCAGAGCCACCAACCACGCCACTGTGCGCTCCATCATGCACGCGCTCAAGCTGTCCAGCGATGAAGTGGGAGCGCCCTGCTGCGTGCCGGACAGACTCCAGTCCATCAGTTTGCTGTACTTTGATGATGAGGAGAATGTGGTTTTAAAGCAGTATGACGACATGGTGGCATTAAGCTGCGGCTGCCATTGACTCCTGTATACTGTTATATACTGGGATGGTGGTGGT
>JBAMIG010000023.1:15258547-15270005 GCA_037177335.1 Kiunga ballochi | reverse complement strand
TGGTGGTGGTAGGGAGATCTGTGAAATTGGTATTAAACTAACTAACTGTTGTTTTGCCTGGTGAATGCAATAGGTCTCCAAAATGTTTTTCTTGATAAGAACATGAATTAAAACTAAATTTTAAAGTTTTACCAGTTCTTAGTTATCTGGTTTAAACTGGTTTATGCTGCTAGGGAGGTTCTGGTTTTGCTCCTAAAACACTAAGCTTGTGGTCAAATCTCACTGAATCTGCAACAGTTTTCCTTTAGTGCTTCATATGTAGATTTTCATCATTAATTTATAATAATGGTTTGTTGGATAAAATTGATTAAAATGGTAAAAAATACTGTGAAATGTATTTTGTGTCATAGCTGCATAACAGCTGTATAAATATGGATTTACAGCTGTTCATTGGATATTTATGGCGTGACAAACTGCTCTCTAGTAAGATAGACTAAAAGAAGCATCTGAATAATGAAGTGACCACCATGTTCTGCTTGGGCTTCATGGTGGCGTAGTGGTTAGCACTGTGGTCTCAGGTTGCTGGTTCAGGCCTTAGCTGAACAGTGGCCTTTCTGTGTGGCGTTTGTTTGTTCTCCCTGTGGTAATGTGCTTTCTCCTCCCAAAGACATGTATGTTAGGTTAAACGGTCTCTCTAAATTGTCTGTAAGGGTGTATTGTTGTTTGTCTCTGTATGTTGGTCCTGTGATGGACAGGCGACTTGTCCACCGTCCTCTCACTGGCTAATTGGGACTGGGATTGACTCCATATTCCTGAAAACCCTGAACTGGATTTAGCAGAATAGAAAATGAATGAATGTCCTGCTTCAATGATGGCTCGGAAGTAAAGGCTCCTCTTCATCTCTTCACATTTTGACATCATATGCCGAGGACGACACGCAGTACATGACCAGCTATTGTTTCATTTTCTCATATTGTTTACCATTTATTGTTTTTTTGAATCACTATGTACATTGCCCAGATTTCCTATTGTGGTTATAAATAAAATATGACATATATAACAACATAATCAATACACTTTACATAATTAATGTAAATACTAATAAATAGTATATGTTTAATTTGTATTATTTACCAGGATTAAACTCTGTTGAACACAGCTGTTTTTTGTTTTTTTGTTTTATTATCGGAATGGATCACATTCACAATTCAGCTCTGTTTGAGTCTAGCTGAGGATTTTCCTCTATGGAACAAACTTGCAACACCAATTCCCCCTCATGTCTTCTACATATGAAAAATAAAGGGATTGCAATCATATAGTAAAAGATTTTATACATCATAAATGAAAACCGGCATTTGAAACATTCAACAGGAGCAATTTTAGCATGCAAAATGAACTGTGTGGACATGATCAGTCAGAGTCGGTCAGCTTGAAAGTACTCTTCGGTTTATTTTGTTCATGATAACTTTATTTGTTTTAAGTTTATCTAATGACAAGTCACCTTAAAATGCATGGCGAAAATAAAAATCTGAACACAAACTTTACAAATAAGAAGACAAAATCAGAATACCTGAAAAGCAGTGGAGATTCAGTACCACTGTATAACACGCTATCCGCATTTACAAAAAATAAACCTAGAATTCAAGCATATTCTCTCAGTTTACATTAAGTACAATATGTACATGGATTATCCATGTCCTTTTGTTTTCTTCCACAAAAACTGCACATATTCTTTCACAAACCCATCAGCCTGTATTCACACAACCCTCATTCATTCAAAACTTCATTATCTCTTCAGAGTTAATGCACTTGTTTTCCTTCACAAACGCAGCAAAGGCATAATTTCTGAAAAAACAACATCTCATTTGTATCATCGGAGTTCAAAGTGAAGCAAACCGAAACTTAAGCTGAGAACGGTGAAAACACTTGAAGCACCTTGAGGAAAAATGTATTAATTCACTGTAACTTTAGCAAAAACAGAACATGCAGTGGCAAAATTTTGCTTTTCACGGACTGTTTCTGTGGTGTTTTTAGGTGTGTTTTCTTATTTTGCCCTTTACAAACCAAGGGCATTTAAATAACATCAGAAAAAATGACAAACTATTAAGAATCTTGATTGATCATGTTTTGCTTAAATCCATTGTTAATGTGCTTTCTTGCCAGATGTGGAGTAAGTAGGACATCTGGGGTAAAAGGTGAAGCATGCTGAAAAAGGGTATACAACAAAAATAACATCTGGAATGCAGCAAACACCCCAATCTGATGAAACAAAGGGTCCATCAGCTGGGAACGTTCAGCTCCTCCGTGCCCATGAACTCCCCTAGCATGAGGTCACGCTGACCATAAGCAGGCTCTAAATATGGATGTCCCTCCTTACAATGCATCTGCCTCACCCTTTCCAAATACCTCTGCTCAAACTCATCCGGCTCCACATGAGCCTTTTGGAGGGTTGTTTTCTTAGCCATGGGGGACAGCGGGACAGGGACAAAGCCATGATAAACGACAAGTGGTGGAGTAAGAACCTCCATGGGGGGTGCCTGGGGAACAGCACCATCTGGTGGCTGGAAGGGCAGCTGCACATAGCTTCCTGTTTCAGGATCAAAGAAAGTTTTTGTCTTGACTTGTACAGGCACATCAACAAAGAAGAACTGTCCTGAGTCTGGATCCTGGAGGAGCTTTCGTTGGGCCATTGGGAAGGACTGTGTAACAATAGCATGCTCAATGCTTGACTGGCGAGAGAGCTGCTGGCTGGTGTGGCTGGTATGGCTTAATTGGCGAGACAGTGATGAAGGTGGAGGTATTTCAGTGCTGTAAGCGTCAATACTGTGACTTCTCCTCAGTGGGTTGTTTCTGCTTGCCTTTTCTTTGGCTCTGCCTCTCTGCTGAAGCTCATCCATGATGGATTTCTCAATGCACGGAGCCCTTGGATCAAGGTTTTCATTCATTGCCACATCAGAACTCAGCCTGCGCTCTACTTTCCCACTTAGGTACCTGTCAATGCTAACCGATCGCTGAATCGCCCTGTCTGACGTGGGCTCTTCGCTGACATGTGCTTTGTAGACAGGTATGTTGCTGATGATCCTATCACTGCTGTAATGTCTCTGCTCTGGCTTATCTCGAACGTGCCTTTCACTTCTGCGACCTTGTCTTTCTGGTGCCACACTGGGTTGTACATCTCGGTTCTGGTTATTTGTCTCCACTGAATCACGACTCGGTCTCTGAGTCATGGGATGGTGGTTGTCATCGTAGCTGGATGACATCCTACTTTTTGCCCTGCTGTCATTGCTGTGGTGACTGTCTTTGTGATGATGGCCATCTTCAGTTTGATCTCTATGTTTTTTCTCACCATTCCTGCCAGTCTTAGCACCGTTGCTGCTTTTCTGCTCTGATTTATCACTCTTGTGTCTATCTGCTCTGTGTTTGCTGCTGCTTTGGGATGACTTGTGGGGCAGCTTCTGAGCCTCCTCCTTCTTCATCCTTCTATTTGTCAGTTTAATAGCTTTTTGAACTGCCTTTTCCGATTTGGGTAAGACTGCAGGTGGCTTGGGCAGGCCTGTTTGACTGTCATTACCACTACATGTGGAGCCCGATCGCTCACTGAGAACTTTTATCCCTTCATTACGTGCTGGCTCATCAGCTGTGCTGTTTACCAAACTCTCTACACCTTCAGATGATGGAGTCACCCTTGAAATTTTGTCTTCTTCTTGTGGGACAGTAAGTAAACTTTCAGCTAGGGAGTTCTTTGGGTTTTGGCTCTGCAGGTTTAAAGGCGAGAGGGATGATTGGTTTGAAAGAATCTCCAGGGGATTAAAGATTTCTTCTTGAGTTACAAAACTGTCGCTTGTGGAAATTTCATCAGCCAGTGGGGGCTCAGGATTTTCCCGTCCTTTATGTACTTCCTCCTCTACCTTCTCTGAACCATTCAGATCTCCTCTCGGCGACCAAGTTGGTAAAACCTTCTTCAGCTTATGACTGAAAGTATTATCTTTGACTTTAAACAAGGCAGGGATTTCCAAAGTTGGCGATAAAGTATTGGTGGGAGACATTGTTGTTGAATCACTTTCTTCATGAGATGTTTTTTGACCTGTGGTAACATCGTCTTTATGTGACTTACTTATGGACTGTGACCTTGACTCTTTGGGAGGACATTTCATTGGTTGCTTTAAACCACCCACTTCACTTTCATGGTCACTCAAAGAATAATATTCCACCTCTGCTCTGTCCGAATCCTTCCTGGAAGCAATTTGCCTTACTTCCTCAATCTCCTCCACCTCTCCAAGCAAGTTTTCCAAAGAGTGGAAGACATTTGACTCTATCTCCATGTTTCTATGCAATGCACTCTCCACAGAGAAGTAGGAGGATTTTGAGGACAAGCTGGCTTGATCAGGTGGGCTCTGGGGGATGCTGTTACCATTTACTAGTAGCAAAGGTGATAGCATATTTCTGGGGATTCCACTCAAAAGTTCTGTTTCCAAATTCATATCCTCATCCATGACTATACCAGGTTCTCCCTCAGATTTGGGACTCGTATTGTCATCTGTTGGGGTTAAATTGTCTGGTTTTAAAGGGATCTTTGGCTTTATCTTCTGTGCCTTAGCATTGCTGCTTTCAGCTGGGATATCTGCTGTAGGACTCATAATTATTGGCGAGTTGTTTGATATGATTTGGTTTTCTCTCAGCTGTGGTGACAAATGGAAAGCCTTTTCAGGTTGTGTGTAGTTTGGAACTAAAACAGGCTCACTTATTGCTGCATTTGTTTCAGATATTGATTTTAAATGGTCACAATTGTTCAAACACTGTTGATCTTTCTTTTCACTTTGACTTGGTAAAACCTTGTTGCTGTTTATTTCTTGTATTTCCAAGCCGGTGTTTGTCTCAACTAATGGCTCCTCGTACTTTCTAGAGTTTATATTTTGGGTAAAAACTATGTAATTCTCATTATTTTTCTTTTCATAAGAACCTCCATCCCTCCTTCCAGCTCCTTTTTTGCTCCTGGGAGGAACAGGAGGAGTATCTAGTTTTTTCTCTGGACTTTTATTTTTAAAGTACTCTCCACTTTCCTCAGACACCTGTCTTGCTATTTCTTCAAAATTAAAAGACTTATCAGTTAATTGATCTCCTATTAATTTAGATTGATCAGTGAGGAGTGTGTTTAGTTCATTGCCAAATGTATCTATGCCAGGTAATGCTATCCTGCCACCGGATCTGTGACCCTCACCAGATTTAGGCTCAGTTTGTGATAAAATCTGTCTCACCTGTTTATGGTCTCTCAAATCCACCAATCTCTCTTTTATGTCTTTCTCTTTAAATGAAGAAGAGCTGCCATTTTGTTTCTCTCTGCCCTCCACAACAAAGTCTTTGGTAGCTTTTTTATCTTGCTGTATTGGCGGTTCAGACGTTTTGTCACTGACATTTTCCTCAGATGTTGGATTCGCATCCTGCTCTGGGAATTTATTCCTTCTTTTCTCCCTTTCTGAGATGATCTCCTCAAGGGCCATTTTGGCTTTGTCATAATTGTCATTTATAAGCGCTTTGTTTACGACAACGTTGCTGTCCAGTTTAGTGAAAGTATCCTGTTTTTTCTGCTCCTTTTCTTTGTTTGTAAATAGCTCTCTCTTTGCCAAAGTGTTCCCCCTCATTGACAGCATGCCTTTCTTTATATTTCGTAGCTCTCTGGAGATCAAATCATTCCTAGCCTTTGCCTCCTCATCCATTTGAATAGCTTCCAGTTTTCTCTTTGCGTTCTCTAGCATGCGATCACCCAGCCTTGCTCTCTCCAGCTCTTTTAAAGCATGCAAATCATTCACTATATGCTCATCTTGCATTTCTCCAAGCGTCGTACTCTTTCCCTCCACGTCTACTCTCACATCCACATTCTCATTGTCTTCTTCATACAGCTCTACTGGTTCATCGTTGTTTGTTGAATGTCTCTGATTTTTTATGTAATTGTTCAGCCTGGCTGAGAATACGTGTTTGGGCTTGCCTTGTTTCTGGACACATTCCTTGTCTTTTGGCGATACATCTCTGGTAGAATTGGCATTTTGTTGTTTGTCCAGAGATAGCTGAATGTCGGATTTAGTAAAGCTCTTTTTTGGAACTGGTGGAGGTTCTTTGTTAACATTCATTTTGCCAAGCAGTGTTGAACTTGTTGCCGCATTAGTAGTTTGAGATAAAATGTTTTTGCTTTCCGGTATTGAACTTTCTTCCTTGCCTCTAGGCGTGTCTTTTGAAACGTTCTCATCTATTGCTTTCTGCCTTCGTTCTTCTGTGTCTGACATATTTTTGCTCGCACTGTCTGAATGACCTGTTGATCGAGCTTTATTCTTGGCTGCATTAATTGCTTCCTTTGCTGCTCTGATCACATCCTTAGTGCTCATGGTTTGGCCACCTGACTCTCTCTCCCCAGAAGTTGACTGAGCTCTACAAACTTTTGCATTTGAGTCTTTTTCCAGGCGTTTTGTTTTCTCTGGGACATTTGGGGGTAATTTCCTATCTGGTGGTAGCCTGTCTTTTTCCAGTGTGTGGGGTGAAATAATGGGTGAATAATCTTTGATGACATTTAAAGCACCTGGTGAAAAGCCTGTGTTTGTTGGCACAGCTTTGGGAGAGAGCATTTTGTCTTTAGTCTCAGTTGTTAGGCCAGGGTGTGCAGAAGTACTGCTGCTCTGAGGGACCTGAAGGTATTTTACATCACTGTCAACAGGACTGGATTTCTTGTACAAATTAAGAGAAGGGTAGTTTTGCTTTTGAGCCATGGGGCTCTTGTTTGTTTTAGATTTTTTAAATGGAGAAATAGGGGTTTCTTCTCCCTGACTGCTTCTACCAACAGTCTCTCGTTTAGTGTGCAGAAGATTTGTTAACAAATAATCATCCGACAGAGACTTGTCTCTATCGTGTTTTGTAAGATCAACATTTGAAGGTCTAATAGCTTCTGAAATTGGGCTGCATACTGTTAGTCCATTTCTTAAAATAGTAGGTGTGCTTAAGCCAGATGCATTACCTTCAGAGTCAGCTTGTTTCACATTATCTGATTGTGGAGATTGGGCGTCATCTTCAGGCAGCTCTAATGTTTTGAATTTGGGTGGGCTGTAACGGCTCTTTACCCTTTTCCTGTTGTCTTTCAGGTTAAACAGGATGCTGGAGGCGAGGGATTTGTAGCTCTCTCTCTTGACTGGAAGTTCAGGAGTCCCTTTGGCCTCGGAGTGAGGCCTACCTGTGAGATCGAGAGGCAGGGGCGAAAGGATGGTTTGGAGGATTTCCGATGTATCTGTTGCTTGTCTTGAAGGAATGAGAGGGGTCATCAACTGGCAAATGCTAAAGGGAGTAGAGGCCAAAGAACTGGCCTCTTCAACTGCTTTCACCTCAACAGATTTAAATTCCCTTTTCACCAGCAAAAGACTTTCAACTGCTGCTTTGGAGTTGCTTTCTTGAGATGCCATCCCAGCCTGGCTGGCTAGAACAGCACTCTTTGCCCTGGACCTGTTGCGCCTCCAGGGGGCAGCAGTCCCATCCCCTCCATCTGAAGAGCACCTCTTCCCTGCAGGATTGGCTGAGGCCTTTGGTAGAACCTTTGGGGGTGGAGGGGGAGGGATGGGTTTAGGAGCAGCGGGGGGAGAGGGCTCAGCCACTTCTTTGTGGCATGTCTGCACCTCCTCTGTATGCAGAGTCTGTTTCCTATGGGCCTCAGTTAGCTCCTTGTAAAACGGCATGTCGTACCATTTCGGAGCATCATCTGCAGAGAGGATAGTGGAAACTGTGTCCTCTTGGCTAAATGGGTACCGATTAAAGTCTCTCCATGTTTGGAAAGGACTGAACTCACTGTGAAGGAAAAAGTTTTTGATGTTTAGTTTTCTTAACTTCGCCATGGATTTACCATTTTTACCTTTTGTTGATTTTCCAGAGGGAAGACCAACATGTTTGCCCATTGGATTTGATAAAACATCGCCTGACTGATGCTCCAAATGCTCTTTATATTGTCCATCAGTGAGACTGGCGTGATAATCCGTGGAGAATTCTGATAACTCCCTCTGGATGCTGCGAAGTGCAGATTTATCCCACGATTCTCCGTTGGAGTCCGTCATCCCTTTGATCAGCATCCCCTCACAGCTTTCCTCTGCAACACTCAGTGCCTTAAGGAGAGATGACATGTGGGATAGGCTCTTCTCAGCATCACTTTTGTCATGCTTTTGTTGCCCTGATTTCTTAGATTCCTTATGGTGATTCTTTTTAAGAGGTTCCCCGGCCAAAGGTTTGTGGCAGCTAAAAGGTGAGTATCCGTACAAAAAGTCGTCATTGTAAACCGCATCATCTCCAATGCAGAGGCTACGAAAGGCTCTGTCAGTGAGGGTGCTGACCTCTCGATCTGTCTCATCCATGAACATGTCGGTGAAGCCATTTGGGAAGCGATGGTGGAGCATGCTTCCCATCCGATGGCAAACATGTCGCTTTTCCACGCAGCTCATGATGTCAGCAGTTGTGTCATCACATGCCTTGCTTCATTTGTTGATGCAGTCGTTGCTTTTGCTTCAGCTTAGGCCAGGATTAAGGAAGAGTTGAGATCCTACAAGGAAGCCAAAAAAAATCAGCATTAGCATTTAAACAATCCTACTTAATCACACAGCATGAACAGGGACAGCTATTAAATTGTAATAGATTACTATAAGTGGTTTTGGGTTGTTGCAGTTGCCACTGATGACCTTTTTGTATACATGTGGTGACTCTGGCTATGCTGTAACTATGCAGAGAGTAGACAAACACTTCAGACCATGTGCATGGTTATTTTAAGCCCTGTGTGCTTTAGGCACTAAACATAGTGTTGGAGGCTCTGTGAAAACCTCTGCTGAGTTTAAGGGAGAAACTAAACATTGCCATTGTTCATCAGGGTGTGTCACATGCACATCCTTTACATGCAAGCTTCACCGGTACTACTGTTAAACTATATAGCTAACTGTGAGGTTACAGCACAGTGTGCAGGAAATGTAATCAATCACATGTGTCCGAGTCCACCTCAACAGCAGCTGCTTTACTGTAGCTCACTTTAGCTAACAGGGTGAGCTCTCAGAATAGCTCATTAACCCATTTATATGGCCTGACCTGGGAGCATAGCCATTGACATGTGATTTAAACATTGAACTACCGACACAACCCTCACTCACCTTATGAGAATGTGAAGCTGATTCACACAAATATTTATGTTTAATGAAACAGTGTGATTGACTGAAAATGGGGATTTAAAAAATCAGAAAGTCTTCTCGGGTATCAGTTAGAATTTACATTTAAAGCAAAAATGCCTAAAAGACAAGATAGATAATGAAACATACGGTTGTTATATTGTTTTGATTTTATTATTATCATCTAACAGCATCAGCATAGTTTGTTCTTACCTCATAAAACCAATAGAACTGAGTGACTTTACTGTATATCAAGTAAGACTGGTTGAATACTTTGGCTTTCCAGTACATTTCAGCTGCCAACAATCTTCCAGTGCTCATAACCTGAGATCAGTTAGCGACCACGGTACTTTCCCAGCATCTGCTTGGGTATTAATACCAAAGGAATGAGGTTGCACAGTTAACTACACTGTATGAAGGCTCAGTCATCAAAGCATAATGATTTTTTTTTCTGTAGGTGTGTGAATATACATAAAAAGGACATGGAATCCTTTTTGCACAATCATTTAAAAAATAATAAATGTAGACATGCAAACGTGCCTCCTTCCTGCCACTTCCAAATCAGTTTAGCTGAGTTTTATGACATATTTTGCCTTTGAGCCTTGTGTTTTTCTGTAGACAACCCACTCTTACCTTTTTAATGAGTCTTTCATGCTGGGTGCTGTTGTTAGATGCTGTCCGTGTGTTGAATCCCGGAAACCAGTCTGGTACCGCCTGTGGAGAATCCCAAGTTAGAGGCTGTCAATCATAAACCTTTTCTGAGGTTTCCTGCTTAAGTTGAAAAGCAAAGAAAACTCACCGAAGTGAGTCAAGCCCTTGGATCCATGTTCAGATGCACTGGTGTGGCCGGGCTCCTGAGCACCAGCTCAAAAGATACCAAAATAGACCCACAAGTCAATGTGGCCAAACTGAGCAGAAACACAGGAGCTGGCTAGCTAGCTCACATTGGAATAACCAGTGGGTGTCGAGTGGCAGGGCAAGACAGGCCAGTGGGATGAAATGGACACTGTCATTGGTTATTTTTGTAACTAAGCAGTAAGCACTGATAGGCTATGGTATGAACCCTCTCTTCACTGTCTGGCACCTTTAAAAACATGACAGGCCTTCTTGTCAGTGAGGTGGAGGCATTGATTAGCTGGGGCAGTCCAGAGTGGCTGGGGGTGATCTTACCTGCTTACATCACTGGCTAATATTTAGCAGCTAAATCATTTTGCCCCAGTCACCCAGAATATGAACGCTCTGATATATCCCGTTGCCTCAGAGAAGTCAGGATTAGCGTGACAGTCCCTGAGGGGAGATGGGTCGCTGGAGGCAGATGTCTGCTGACTGGCATGACTGTGGCAGGGTTGGGTTCATTCTGTTGTTCAAGCTGTGTTTACAAGGCCGTGTTGTGGACGTGTGACTGGATGGTCTAGTTTTAGGACTGATGCAGCTGTTGTTGCTGTGAGATTATGTTGAAATAGAGGGGGCATTTTGTTTACGCTTTGGGAATCAGTGGATGGTTCATATGATGACAGATCCCATCAGTCTCCAGGGTTTGAATCAGCGCAGACCTAAGAACATTAACCTACAGCCTGTAAAACAATATCTGTTATTATGTTCTAACATTTAAATGGAAATATTTGTTGATCGATCAGAGTACTAATAAATCAGAGGGTCAATAAACACATTCACTGACCAGTGTATGAGAGTCCACCTTACTGGTACCAGTTTGGAACCTTCTTTTGTCTGAATTTTTGTTGAAGTTTTTGTTCTTTTATTCCTTCCTGAAAGATTTTGTTCCATATTGACATGACAGCATCACGCAGTTGCTGCAGATTTATCAGCTGCACAGCTGAACCAGCAGCCTGTATCACAGACACGACACAGGATGGATTCATGTTGTTTACAGCCGATTCTGACCCTGCGATCTGAATGTTCGCTACTGAAAGGGAGACTCATTAAACCAAGCAACATTTTCCATCTTCCTTTGTCCTTCCTGAGTGAGCCTGTGTAAAGCTGTCAGGAAGCAGCGGTCCTCTGCTGCTGCAGCCCATCTGCTTTCAGTTTAGACATTTTTCTGTCTTCAGAGATGGTTTTTTTCATAACAAGTCATTATTTGTGCTACTGTCTTTCTATCATCTCAACCAGTTTGTCCTACCAGTTTGCTGTGGTGGCAGCCTCTATGGACATGGGGGTACTGGGTCCTGGTGAGGATGGATCCTATTAATGTTGCTATATCACTAATATATAAACAGTTTCAGTTAAAAGACAGAAGGGAGACATGTTGGGGGTTTTGTGTGTGTGTGTGTGTGTGTGTGTGTGTGTGTGTGTGTGTGTGTGTGTGTGTGTGTGTGTGTGTGTGTGTG
>JBAMIG010000023.1:15224867-15240115 GCA_037177335.1 Kiunga ballochi | reverse complement strand
GAGCATTATGGGTAATTCTCACACAGTCGGAGGCGTCTCATTTCTAATGGAATGAGCACTTTCAAGCGCGCAGACTATGAAGGACACATTGCGGACTACGTAGTCTGCGTACTTAGAAGTATGCAGTCTCTGAATTGAGAAACGGCCTCAGTGACGTCAGCTGCACGTCCTCCATACTGTTGCATGTTGGGAATTTGTGGGTGGAGCTACCCAGCATGCCTGTTGATTCTGTTTTTGTTGCACCATGAGTGAGAGTGATATTACAGTAATTACATTTTGTTCTTCCAATGCTGTTGTAAACTTTTGAATAGTTGCTTCCAGTGTTAAAAATGTTCAATGTTAAGCCTATTACAATATTGTGAGGGTTTGGGCTATGTACAGATTGGTTGGGTGGTCTGAGTCTAAATGTACTGTTACTAGTGTTAGTAGTATTTTTTTTTGTCTTAGATTGTTTGTTAGTTGAGTTTAGAAGTGGTAGAGATAATTAGCATATATTTGAAACATTTAATTTTAACATTTAATATTTCAATTTAACTTATAGTTTATACATTTATATTTAGGGATTTAGATTTATATGTTGATTATATGTTATATTTTCCATATGTATACATGTATGGGAAAGTGTATATTTTTCAAAATAAAAAAAATGTGGTAAATATAAAAAAGTTAGACAGAAAATGAAAACATGTCAGCAGTCATTTTAATCTTTCATTTTTACATTTGGCTCACTATAACACCATGGGTTGCCAATGAGTTGTCTATCATAGCAATCATCTCCTGAATGAGTTGAGGTGTTTAAAATTTGAATGGGCAAAGTGGAACAGAAGGTGTACGAGGAGGAAGAAAGCATTTAACTTACTGAAGTTGCTTCTGACATTTTTCCAAATCCTTTAATTTTCCCTACTGCAACACTTTGTCTTATGTATACAAGTTTCATCCATGTAACTCTTGTATTATGCAGTCTGTCTGACTGCAACACCCACTGTTTGAGCAGCTTCCACACTTTACTCACAGCAGCTCAAAGCTGGAAACAATGAGTTAAACTAGAAGAAGCACATTGAAGCACTCTGCATGGTCACTGCTGCAGTCATTGAAACATGAGTAGTGAGTTAAAAGTTGGCTTGATCATGAGGTTTGTGCACTCTTGTGTTGAAGCAGACCTCTGGAACCAGTTTGTAGCTCATTATGCACAAACTGACCGAAAAATTATTTTGAAAATTACTAAAATAACCTAAATGAATCATCAGTTTTATGATCTAGGGGTAATAATGAAGGCACTCTTGTTTCTTCTCTGTGTTTTGCATGAAACATTGTCCATTTTGTCCATCATCTTATTTCAGGATGGGTATATTTTGATGCTACTGCTCTTTTGAAAATACAGACTCAGTATACTAAATTCTGACTTTATTTATTTTAGATATATGCTTGGCCATCAATGCGACCATCTCGCCCTACCCATTCACAGTTGCTCAAGAAGGTCAGAATATCACCCTCACCTGTGTCGTGTCGCAGCGACGCCGCAACGCAGCCTTACCGGTTGTTAAATGGACCTTTCTACCAGCGGGCACGGATCGTCCAGATGACGAACTCCTCATCGCCCGCGTCAACATGAGGAAAGCTCGCTTCTATGGCAACTACACAAAGAGCTTCCCTTTGCCTAAGATGAAGCTAACGGTGGTCAAGCAAGGGAAAATCTTCGAGCTGCTGATCTTGAACGTGTCCGAGGGGGATCGGGGGCTCTACATATGTCGGGTTCAGGAATTTAAAAGACACCAGGAACGCTGGAAGTCCTCGTCCAACTGCACTGCAGCAACTGAGCTCAGAGGTGAGGGCTTAATACACTGTCTTGGTATTACATTACATTGTGGTGACCCAATTTTAAATTCACCTGTCAAGCCGTTTTTCTACTTTTAGCTAAGAAAACAATTCATGGCCACCCTCTTGGTTGTGTCAGTCCTGAAAACAGTAAGATGAGAGAGGAGAAGGTCATAGTCTGTAAGACCTAAAGTGGATCACATAAACTTAGGCTGCGACAGCTTCTTGTCTCAGTGGAGCAGTTATGTGTCTCCAGTAGCTGGATTTTCTAACCACAATGGAATGATGTAATTTATATGGCTGCAGAAGCTGCTGAGTGGGTGAAGCGAGCAAAAGTGCTGCTTTTCATCTGGGAAGGGAAATGTCATTGGTTAGGAACAAGCCTGGAGATAAAAAAGATCTTGCATTGTGGCTTGAAGTGAATAAATGATCTTGAAAAGGGAGAAAAGTGTGTGTGAGGTTTTGTTGCTACTGCTAGCAAAAGGAAAATTCACACAATGGAATTAATGACACATTTACTGGTACCGGATATTCCTCAGAAATCACAAAACCAGAACACCTCTAATAACCTTTGAGCCGTGTGGTTTTCATTCTGCGGTTTTGCAGCTCAGATGATCGTTGGTTCTTATTTAACTTAGTCAGAGAAAGGCAGGTTTTTCTTATGTGCTTTTGTTGCTCATAGAAACATTTCCAATGAAAATAGAGAGGAAAATGTGAGGGATGATATCTAAACTAACATAAAGCATACAGAGATGAACTATTGTCATCTTCTTTAAATATATCGCTCTTGAAGCAGCAATTTTGCACAAAAACATTCAGTTGCATTTCGTAGCAGCTAGCAATAGCTAAAACACGAGTTAGCATCAGCTAAAATGTGAAGTTTTTTAAAAAGTTTCATCATGTATTATTATTAACATTTTCTGTTTACTGAAAAGAATGGACAAAGTACATGAAAAGTAATCTTGTGACAAATCCCAGAAGGAAAATGAATTGACCAAATAATCACAACTATTGGATGCTACACATGCTACATCAGAGCAGCAGCTGTGGTATCTTTGGGTAACTTTGCTATAGCATAAAAAAAAAAAAAGAAAGATAAAAACATTAGTAAAAGTCCAAGAAAGATATTCGTTTCACCCATGCTACAAATAGTACTGAAAAAAGTAGCATGCCAAGCTAATTTGCTTATGCCAGCAATGTTAACAGAGCATATGTTCAAGGCTAGCACTAGCTCAGGAAGGAAATGTGTAAAACAGCCATATAAATAAAGTTTAATTGAATTTAATTGTGCTAAATTGCCTTTGGTGTAAGTATTAGCACCAGATGCAAGCTGAAGCAAACATCAATTGATAGGCCAGAACCTAAAATATCTGTGTTCTGACATGTTTGACATCTATTGTATTTATTTCTGAAGCTGCCACTGCCCAGCAGTGTCCTGTGGCTGAGAAGCAACACTAAACCATTTTTTTCCAGTGATAATGCACAATCTGCAGCCAAGTTTAATAAAAAAAAAATCAGCCATTTTGATCATGGTTGATTCAGCAAGAAATCCAAGAAGACATTATTGTTGGATGGTAGAGCAAGAGATCAAATGAGAGTCCAGATAAGATCAGCCATTGCTCTCTGTGGAAAACTCTCAATGGGTTTGATGCTATTTTAAATACATTAGCCATTGATAGAGGTGTGTCACTGAGAAAGTCTGAAGTGCTCTGTAGCATGTCTTTAAAAAGAACATTGATCTCAACATTTGGTGGAATTGAAACAGAACAAAATGGACTCAAACTTTACTGTGTTGAAAGAATTTTGAATGAGTATAATAAGCATAGTAAGCACAGATGCAGTAAATCAAATGGTTCAGTTGATGTTGTACCTACTTAACTTTAAGACCTAGGTTGCCTACTGTCAGTCTGAAAATGTTTTCTCTAAATGCTTTTGCATTCCTTCCCATTCAGTCTTTCCACATTTCCATGGACACATTCCTACAGGCTGCTACTTTCGGGGTCTCAAACCCTGCCGAGTATTGGTCAGAGTAGACATATACTCCCCACCAAGACCTGTTGACATTGGCCTCAACGTGGAGTTTCCCTTCCTGAAGGTAGAACAAAGTCTGCAGAGACCTGGTAGGAATGGAACAGGAGATATGGTTGTACTTAGTAAACTGGAACGTTTGTCTGCAGTGACAGTGAAGTAGGCGGCTGCACTGTGTCTGGCTCTTTAACACGTTGTGGTGGAGGAAGTGGGAAGTTATTTTCATCCAAGGAGCCAGTCCGGTATGGTTTTGGTGATAATAATAAAAAAGCTTACAGCATTATTTTTTAGACTAACACTAAAATTAGGACATAAAGGGCAAAATACAGTATGAAGGTAAAGCTAAGCAAACTGATGGAAACAAAATAGCCGAGCATGTCGGGTTACGTTAAAGCAATGGCATTGTGGGTTTTTTCTCCCATTTTTTAAGTATTTCTGATCTAACAAATGTCTGATTTCCTATATCCTTTTTCTTGCACGGAAGAAAAACGGTTCCTGTAGAACAGGGGTCACCTACTCCGGTCCTTGGGGGCTACCATCCAGAACATTTTAGGGTTTTTCTGGTACAACACACCTGATTCAAATCAATGGCTCATTAACAAGCAGGTGCATAAAATAAAGAATCAGGTGTGAATCATTTGAATCAGGTGTGTTGTATCAGGAAAACACTAAAACCTTCTGGATGGTAGCTCTTAAGTTGGTGACCCCTGCTATAGAGATTCATCAGAAGTTCTGGAGAACAAATAAAACACCAGATCTGTTTTGGTGAGATGTACAGCTGTTCTGTAAACGAAGGAAAATTGCACCGTTTCTGACAGAAATGACGAACATTAGACAAATATGTAACAGGTTGGGAATACCAGTGGAGAGTTGGCTTATGGTGCCACCATCAAATGAGGAAAATTCACGAAAATTGGGTTTTTGCAACATCAGACTAAAAGTTTCTATTGGCCTCATTCACACAACCTTCATTACTTTATCTACTACTACAGCTACAATACACTACATTTACAGCTATTCCTTAAACACATGGGCAAAACATATAGAGTGCATGGCTTTAAGTATAACAGGACAATTTAATGTCTTGTTGTCTTTGTCCTCTAAGGAAAATGGAGGGACATGTCGCTTATAGTCCAACAAAACAGCTCTGTTTATAGCTGTAAATGCAACACAGACTTATTGAATAAGGGTGCAAAAAACGATGCTGACTCCTAAAAGAAAAGATGCAGGAAGTGAGAGGGTGGATTATCACAAGCTTTTTTAATGTAACTGTGCTTTCATTCATCTGCAGCCATTTACAATACAGCAGATAAGAGCAGTGAGGGATTCGGGCACAGAGGGTCATTATGAGTCCCGTCCGTGTATGTGTGCATTGATGTTTACAGGCTTGGGTTTGTTGGGACCAGAAATCTGAAACTCTGTCTGTAAGCGAATCAAACTTTGTGCCTGACAGACAAAAAGGAGCTTGATGAATCTTTCCACCATGGCCCCGCGCCTCTGTTTGCCATTTTTCCACAAGAGAATAAGAGACAGTTTCATGGCAAGCAGCAGAGCAGATTCATCACATTTATAATGATTTCAGTGTGTACAGCTGCTTCTCTGACAGCTCTACAGAGAAGCTGAGGCAAAAACAACACATGAATGTCACAGGCGTGATAACGATTTACAAGGTTATTCATTCACCATGAAGGGATGGTTGGGCGATGTTCAATAATCTGCCGTTTGAGACAAGTGGAGAGAAATTTCACTACATCTGCTGCTGTTTACAGAAACATCTGTCTTTCTCCACCTTGCATCAGTGTGTTGATCATCCCCCTGATGTTAAAGCAAACCTGAAGATACATTTTGTGTTATAATAAAGTAAAACGAGTCTTTCATGCATGTATGTATAAGAATCTAAATAGCCTCATAGCATATGGGCTAAGACACATTTTGGGCATCTTGGTATACCTGCTTGACCCCTCCAACACGGCCTCCTGTACATCAGTCCCTAATTAAAGTAAAATGTACAAAGTGACTTGTGCAACTGAGCTTATGCATGAAAACAGCTGAGCTGTGTTACTTAGGGAGCAGATTTGTCAGTGCAGATAGTGAGATTTGGTCCTGGTGATTGTGTTTTATGATGCTGTGTACGGTGAATTCAGCGCTACAGGGAGAAGTCAGTCTCTTCGATTACCCGCTGTACACCGTTCATAAGGAGGTTCATGTCCTTTTATGAAAGATTCGGCGTCTTTTCCGTTGCATTTATCTAGTTTATACGATGTTTGACACTTTCTACTTCTTACTTAATTTTACCGAAACACACAATGTAAAACAGTGTGTTTAATTTATTTTTACCAAATAGTGAATGTTTCTTTTAAAATGACTCAAATTTTGTCCCAAACCAGCCGAAAATAACTTTTCAAGTATCTGCCCACCTTCAGATATTGTAGTTGGTGGATCGTGGGAGGCAGGCTTGCTGGCATAGTTGCTGGTTTTTCACTCAGCCAGTCAGCCTGTGGGAAAGACTCCAGTAGGCGTGGAGGCGAGCCTGCCCGTCGTCAGCTGCTGGTGGTTTTTTGGTATTTCAAGATGTCCTAGTGGGTGTCACTTCATGAGCCTTATGCTACTAACTCAACAGGAGAACAGCAGTGTTAAGCTTTTTTCCCAACAATCAGCTTCTTTTTACTCACAGCTACGTTCCTTAAACGGTAACACTGAGCTCTGGGTGATTACCATGTTACCAGAGACGGTATTGAACTTCAAACAAGTCATGACAAAAAGTTGAAATGTGTAACATTTCCACACATATCCTGACTGTTAGATGGATAGAAATCTGCATCTTAGCTCAGATTAAAGGTAACAATACCGGAGTTAATGACATGTTTACCTCTTTCACCAAAGTTTAAGCCAATCAGAGACAATCATCCTAACTCACAGGCTTCCTACAATCAGCTTTATTTAAACTTCAAGCAGCAGATAAGTGATGACTATGGACTTCATGTTTCTGCTTCTTCTGTGCAGTGCATCTTCTGTCGGCCACCAAAGCTAAAGAAAGCCTGTGGAGTTTGTTTGAAGGTACGTTGTGATATCTTTAGTATATTTTTGGCGCGTGCACATTTGTGGTGGACTTGACAGACATAGCCTGACCCTAAGGATATACTAGAGTGTCTTGAAATAGCTCAGCAAATCCCACCTTTTTTTCCTGTCAGATTCTTGCACACAATGAAAGAAATGTGGCTGCTGTGCCGTTTCATTGGTGCATGTGTGAATGTGTGTGTTTTAGACGTGTACCTGTGTGCCGTGTTGATCTGCTCAGTGGGTTTGCTGTGCATGTGCATGTTCACCGTGACGGTAACCTGCCAGTTCATACAGAGGAAGCAAAGGCTAAAAGGTCAGCAGAAACAAAGACTTCCTTATTTATGTCCTCTTTCATATCTACCTGCTTTTTAACTGAAATATGTTTGGTCTCTGCAGAAAATTACCACCTGGTCAAAAGCCCACAAAACAGGTACAATATTAGGGCATGATGCTTTAATTCCTTAAAATCTTTCAGGCAGCTGTGATAAATCTGCTTTCACTGCAGCTCAGGGGAAACAGTCACCAGTGTGGCCAGTGTCTCTCCTGCTCTACCAAAGAAGAAAAGGAGGTACAGAAAGAAAAGGAGTAGAGACTACCAGGAGGAGAAGCCTCCGGAGATACCAGCAAAAGGTAAACACGAGTTTAAAACACAAGAAAATGATGAAATTTCAAATAAAGGATGTTGACACATGTAATCCCAACAGAAGCTAAATGTTATCTGCTCCTTTTTATCACGCAAATTTCTTTAAAAAAATTTAAATCAACAGTGCAAATGAGCTAAGCAAATGCTAAACTACTAAAACAAAACATTATTACCTAATCTTGACCAGAAGCAGTTTGGATTGTTCCTCATATGGAGGCATCTGGGATGAGTGCAAACACGAAGACCGTAAATTACATCCAGATTGTTTCATTTAACAGCAAAGCTCATTTACACTTCTGTTCGTAAACATTCGATGTCTTCCAGATGCATCTTTACCAGAGACAAGAAGACAATGCAAAACCACATTATAAAAGCATAGCTGAGGAAGAGGAGGGGGTTCTCAGCTTGTCCTCGGCATTAAACAGCAGATACACATCCCCCCATGCAGAACTAATGCGTGCATGGATGCAAAATGAGTCCGATTAGATTTACAGATGAAATATGGCATAAAAACATGGTTTGCACTGTCTGCTGTGCAGTAAATTACACTGGAATCGTTTCTCACACTTAAATATATTTTCCCAAACCCAAATGCCCATCCTCCACCCAGTCATGTTGCTGCGCCTTCCCAGTTTGTTTTCACTCCCTTATGGTCGTTGCCCATAACACCCTGAACAACCTTTATAAAACACTTGCTGGTTGTGATAGAAAGTCTGAATTCTTCCATAACCTGCTGCTCATTGTGCTTCGTCCATGCAGCTCCCATTGAAGATAAAAGCCGCAAGCTCAAACTTTTAAAACCTCAACCAAGGAAAGTAGTATTGGTGAGTACATCCGTCTGAACTTTCACATGTTCCGACCACTTATCTGATCATTAGCACACGTGTGCATCTGGATCCTAAAACCATTTCAGATCACAAATCACACTTCTGTCCAGATGTAATGAAAACAGTGTTAAGACGTGGTTTAAATGTCCTGTTAGGTGGCATCTTAGCCCGCTTACTTCCTATCAAAGCCAGACAGTTACGCAGATCTTAAATCTCCGGCATTTTCTGCCTTCTAATTAGCTTAATGGAGTTTTTCCCAAACTTGTTCTCAAGCTTCCTCGTCTCACCACTGACTCCATCCCCACAAACCTAATGTTTTCTTTCACCTCCCTCCCCACATCTCTAGCCGAGGATAGTGGAGGAGAATCTGACGTACGCAGAACTGGATCTGGTGAAGCCGATTCCAGAGACGAAGGCGTCACGTAGCGGGACCGTCTACGCCCAGATACAGTTCGGAGAGCAGCAGCTTTGAGACAAACACAGACCACTAATAACTGTGCCTTTTGTAAAAAAGTTTTGTCTATTTATATTAAGCATTGTACTGTTTTGTATCCAAATGGTTTGTGTGTATGTTATTAGAAGTATTACGCAACTTTACATGTGACTTTATAAAAAGTATAACTGCATTTTATGAAACCAACATACAAAAAAAAAGATACATTTTATAAATGGAGTATTGTTTAGTTTTTGCACCCATGCCTGAATACTGTGTAGCCTAAACTGGAAGAAACTCGACATGATCTGTAGCATTTGCTGCTCCATGAAGGTTTATTCTGCCTCCATCTTCTTTCTTCAGATCTTTTAACCAACCTTTTTACAAATCATCAAACTTAAGCGACTTGAAACTGTTCAGACCATAATCAAATTAACATCCCGCTCATACTTCATTAATACCGCAGCAGCTGAGTCCACAACTCAGTGTTAAATTGAAAAGTCACATCCTTTTCTGAAGAGGTTAGCAGGTATGCTAACCTCTGGCTAACATGACAATAAGAATATGTAATCAGAAGAACTGATAAACGGTTTTTTGTTGTTGTTGTTTAAGAAAGCATTATTTTATCTCAATTTTAAAAAGTTCAGCTAGTAGTTTTCTCCTGTTTTCAGTTTATAGGAGGGAACCTAGCTAAACTGCTACTCTGATGCACTGTGTGTATTCCAGTTGTCTTCCTAGCTTGTTTTCTGACACAACGCTCAGTGCATTATTGTTGCTTTATTTTTTGTCTAATATGTTTTGCGTGTTTTTAGTTTCTAGTGTAAATACTACCCAATTGTTGTTATATTATGTTTATTATCCCTTCAGATTGCTGGTGTATGTTTTTACAGTTAGCTGGTAGCCTCAGCATGATACCAACACAAACTGGCCTCCGTGTTGGTTTGTGTTTGGAACAATTCGCTGGTGACGTTTCTCTCTCACTATCGTTCATAGGATACGATTTGCCTACCATGGGAGAAATATCAGTCATAACATCTCAACTGTTACTTTGAATCCTAATAAATCCTAATAAATACGTACACATAGCTCTAAATGCTAGTAAAGAAAACACAATTCCTTGGTTTTGTTTCTAGCTTATTCTTTGGCATTTCTAAACTACTATCACAGTGGATTAGAAGAGATTCAAATGGGAGTGAGCAGGTTTATACTGGAGTGTCAGTGTAAACCAAAATTAGTTCATATATTCATATAATCAAATGTTAATAACGTGTACTTTGTTCCTAGCATGACAACATCTGTTTTCTGTCTGGTATTATAAGTCAGGCTTGCCTTTAAGATGATCTCAACACCAGAATTGATACTACAGCAGTAATTAGCCCACGACCTCCCCCAGAGGAAAATAAGGTAGGCCAAAGAAGCTCTTTTATCTGCTGCCAACATCAACTTAACAAGCTGTTAGCAACACATGTGCTAATATCTGCAGGCATACAAGGGTAAGTTGAACAGAGGCTAAACACAGTCACAGGAAAAACATTGATAAAAAAAAAAAAAAAAACATCTGAGAGCAGATCTTTGAATAAAAGTACAGACTGACACGTTTGCTCTGTCTCACATTAATCAAAATGATTTTGTTGATTAAGAACCAGAGGAGAGATTGGCTGCAATCCTGCTAGAATCTCCTCACCCTCTCTCTTTCCGTGAGTCTAAAAGCATGTTTGTTTTCCTTTCCTTTGGACTTAGGCATGGAAAAGCAAAGGAAAGTAAAACCAGTGAAGTTGTGTTCCAGATATTCTTCCCCACATTTTCACTGTCTCAAATGAAGTTATCCATCCTGATAACGACCTCTCACTTTCAGCCGATTGCTAGCTGAGAGGCTTCTGGATTTCTAATTAGCATTTTAGAACGTTTTCAGTCATTAATCATCAACCAAACCAGGAATTGATCTTTTATAGTATAAGTACAGTGACTGAACTCAAATTCAAGTTGTATCCCCCACTATCTGCATAATGTTTTAGATGGGCTTGTATGGTTAGCATTAGCTCAAATGTCTCTGGTTTAAAAAGTACAATGATGATGATGTTTACAATGCCCGAAGAATATAATACGGGACAAAATTTCCATCCGCTACACCAAACATTTTATACATGGACGTGTTTTGTTCCACTGACTACACATTATTTTAATTTCTGCATTTGTTATTAAATCCTTCTTTTTGCACTGTTGTTCTTTTACGCCTGTTCCTTCTTGCAGTGTTTATTATCCCAAAGTAGAACTACATAGCTGTGACCTTCTCTTTGGTGTCTTAAAAATGCCTTTCAGACTGTGAAATGTAAAGTTTCTTCCAGGCCAAATTGGGAATCCACTAACTGGAACCATGTGTGTGAATTGTGCCTTTGAGCCTTTCCAGTCTCGTTTCCCCCTCTCCCTGCCCTCCACTGACCTGGATTCATCAACAATTCAGTGTTTTCTGCTCACATTTGTGTTGTATGTTTCAGCTGTGTGTCGATACGTGAAATAAAGATGGATTAAAACGCCTTGTGTCACTAAGAGGACGCTGACTGAATGAGGATGCTGGTTACCTCCAACATTTGAACAGATTTAAATGATCTGAGGAGAAACGGAGGAGTTGCAGTTACATCAGTAACAGAAAGACAGAAGAATATATTTACTGAAGTATTTCCACTGCATTTATACTAAAAACTAAATTAAATCATAACTGTGAATCATTATGGACTGAGCTGTACTAACATGAGGATAAATATGAGCAACTTCCACCAAATTCTGGCCTTTTTTTATGAATAATTTCAGTTTTATTAATCTGATTCTCATCGATGAGATAATCTCATCTCATTCGGATCTCCTTTTTCATTATACTAGAGGTTTATATGCGCTCATTGTAAGTCCAAACCAGCACGCAAAACAATGTACCGCTTTAAATAAAAGCCATTTGGAAGCTCATTTGGACACTGTTTGATGCTAACTAATTCAGACATTTGTAAAAATGACAAATGATGAAGAATACTGTAAGTAAGAATGACAGTCCTAAGATTAGTATAGCTGTTTGCCATCACTTTATTGATTTTTTGAGCGTCCCTTTAGCAGAAATAAGCCCTAAATCTGTTTTCCTATCTGCCGTTGAAGGAAAAAAGATGACCTGAAACTCTCCAGAAAGAAAAGAAAACAGAAAGAAAACTCTCCACATAGTCTTTGCCTTCATATCCTGTCGCCTCTGTGTTGATATAAAAGTAAAGCCGAGCACGTCTGCAGCCGTTTAGGTGTTAAATCTTTTGAGGTAGTAAAAAAGTCATAATGAGAGATGGGGAGGTTTTAAATGAGACCTCTAAATTATTTTCTAAAAGGAAAAACAAAGAAGTTTAATCCAGAAGCAACTGGTTCTGATCAACATGTCTCGCCCACAAACATATGAAGCTGACAGAAGGAAGCGGCTCAGGTTACGTGGATTAGAGGCAAGTTGTCCACTAGCTAGAAAATGACAATAAGAAAGGAAAAACAAAGCTTTAAATTGTTGAATTAGGTGGGACTGTTGGAAGGAAAGGAAGACGAAGGTATGAGGAAGAAAGGAAAGGATTCAAAGGAGAGTGTAGGAAGCAAGTGAAGCAGATAAACTCAGAGGTGTTTCACTGCAAATTAGCTGCTCCTATAAAACGGCTAAACAAAGCTTATCATGAAGAAAGACCACGGTGCAAACATCCCCCCAGCCAAGGCTCAAACCAGCAACCAACTTGCAGCGCTAACCACTACTCTACCGTTCTGCACCGAGCCGTCTCATGCATGCCATCTTCCACAAAAACACAATGCATAGTAAACAGTCCGTCTGCAGCCCACATATCCTGTGTGGTTACAGTAATGCATAGCTGCACCGGCCTCAGGGCCGAAAAACAAAATAATGAAAGACTGGAGTAAGACGACGTCACAGGAAAGACGAACTAAGTCCATTATCCATCCGCTGTCCGGCACAATGGGTCCAGAATGGCAGCGTCTTCGTTCGCAACACCAAGCAGCCGCCAAACCTCAAACCAACCTTCCAGCTGCTTGTGTGATGCTGAATTATGCTGGATTCCTGCTGAGAAACATACCGCTGCCCTGAAAGAAAAGGTCACCCTGATTCCTCTTCCTTTCAAAGTCCAGACAGCTCAAACTGCACGTGCATCGGTGCTGCCTGCGTTTCCACGTTCTTTTCTACAACTTTGCATCTCAGGCAGCAGCGAACTGGGGAGAAGTCACACCGGTTAGATTTATTAGTCTGCGGCCGAGGGCGGCTGTCAGTGCTGTGAGTCATCGTGCCGCTGGGCAGAGCTGCAACTTCAGTAAGATAAACGAGAAACAGACGATCAGACCTGCGCTCGCCAGCTGGCCGCCTGCAGCCCAAAGTGATGACATCATACTACAATGCATTTCAGGGTTAAAGGAATGAGAGGGATGAGCTGCAAAGGAGTCAGAATGACGATCCTCTGCAGGGAAAAGCTTGTGATCTAATCATTACTGAGTTATTGATCATTTAGTATTGAACTGTAAAGCTACCATAACGAGTAATGGATCAAATTTCCACATCAAAAGTACAGTTCCACCATCATAGAGCTTAAGGAGTGAGGGTTGTTGTGATATGATACCAGAACACCTACTCTGTTTTCATAATGTGTCCAGATGCCTTGTTTGTTCCTCATGACTCTCACATGTTGCACCCTGCTTAGAGATTAAAGGTTCATTTATGACTGAGTCTTCGGTGTCCTTTACATGCGTAATTTGGTCCATTTTCATTTTATGCATAGCCTGATGCAGCAAATGCAGCGGTACCATGAGAAAACGTGGGAGTAGTGACGAGCAGTACGTGCAAAAAGGAAGCTTAGTGATGCAGGGAATCCTGATCTGTACCTTCACTTCTGCTTCTGAGAGGCTGGGAATCCAAATACTGATAAATACTGCTCCGGAAATGGAGTCTCCTACACTATACATGATGTATTGTGTGTTCATCCAGGTGGAAAATGCTTTTTTAAGTGGAAACGGCTCCGTCCTTTCAGACAAAGACCTTTCATTCTGTCCGACCGCTCAAACACACGTTCTCATCTGGAACATTTTGTCAAGTTCACTTTCAGCTTCTCCTCAGAGAAACGTGAGCAAACATTTATACAAACGAGAGAAGCTCTTTCAAGTCGCAACACGACAGTCGCAGTTAAGTGGAGAGGAAACCCACATCCATTCAGAGCTTAGACAAACACACGGATGCCTCTGCCCCCGCGGTGCCAGCTTTCCTAAACATCTCGTCACCAACTATCACTTATCGCCGCACAAAAGCAGCTTTTCTCATGTTTTCAATTAGAAGGTCAGAAGAAAAGTAAAAAAGGGACGAAAATGTGGAGCCGGGAAGAGACGGAAAGTCCTCACTCTGACCTGATCGGTGGGAGGAAGCAGCATCATTCAGACCCCGTTTTTAACCAGCCAAACCAAAAATACGAGATGTTTTTGTAACGCATTAAAGGTTTAAAACAGGTGTGCAGAAATATTTGACTTGCAAACATGAACACATCCCACTGTGTTCAATTTACAAAGTATCTGTGTCACGAGTTTGGGTTGTTTTTTTTAAACATCATCATCATCAATGTGGGGTTTTGGATGGTGGTGGATTCATTTCCAGGCTGATGAAGCAGGAAAACAGGAGGAATCCAAGGTTTAAGCAAAAGTTTGCACCAAAATAAAACTTGGGCTTGGTGCAGGAGAAAGAAACATGGCGATACATGGAGAGAAGACGGACTGAGAGCAGGAGTTTAGGTACACAGAGGAACAATAACAAGAAACAGCTGAAGTGGGTTTGCTAAACGAAACCAGGTGAACAGATGACAGCAAGCAGAACCAGAACACACATGAAAAAAGTAAACATTAAACAGAACAACTAGGCGATGCTAAGTCTGCTGATTTTATCCATAAATAAAGTGTCTGATGAGCGACTTGATGCAGCTACACCTGCAGCTTCAGTGATAACAAACAGGAACGTTGCTGTGAAAGAATACAGGAAGGAAGAGAAGGACTGAAAGACAGGAAATCCTAGCTGGAAAGTCATTAGTTGCATCTATTTCTGCTGTTTCTGTCATTGATTCAGTATGCTGTTTGGTGCTTTTAAAAGCAGGAAGTGATGAGGCCCCAGAAAATGCCTCTTATGATGTTTTTAGAGGTAAAAAAAAAAATCACCTGTTACCAGTGAAATATCATAAATGACCTGGTAGCATCAGGTCATTTGCAGGGGAGGAAAGATGGCGGCAGAATTAGATGCATATTGGTTTAGAGATTTAGATTTAGAGAACATGTAAGTTATTCATTGCTGCCTGATGATTAGGAGAACGTAGAAACAGCGCTGGCAGGAATATTTGGATATAGTCTTTTGTGATTACTGCATCATACACACACACACACACACACACACACACAC
>JBAMIG010000023.1:15177699-15204648 GCA_037177335.1 Kiunga ballochi | reverse complement strand
GACGTTGCTAGGCAACTGAGGACAGGAGCATTATGGGTAATTCTCGTACACTTGCTAATCGTCTCATTTCAAATGGAAGGAGCACTTTCAAGCGCGCAGACTGCGAAGGACACTTTGCGGACTACGTAGTCTGCGTACTTAAAAGTGTGCAGTCTCTGAGTTGAGAAACAGCCATGGTTTATCAACTTTAGCACACAGGAGGGGAATGATGAGTTCAGGAACATATACATTTTAAATGTCATTAAAATGAGTCAGAAGCACAGAGGTAAACTAGGAACAGCGTGTTGTGCTACTTTAAACATTGAAATTCACTTGTAGATGTGTTATTTTTTACTTTTATTCTGAAACTGATTTCAGGTTAAGTAAGGGTAAACCAGAGCTTTAATGAAAAGATGTAATGGCCTATAAATCTTTGGATTTTAACACCAAGTCAGTTCCAGTTTGCTAATTACTTTGTTGTGGCGCTGTAAATCACTTTATGTCAGCTGGTTAGGGTCCTTCTTTGTTAGCTTCTGCTGTTTCGTGGATAAATTAAAGCTTATGGGACTATAAAGCTACTTCCTTGTTTTTTTCCCTCCAGATTGATGGTTGCTGAACCAGAAACCATCAACAAAGTGCGAGTCGAGCTTATTTTATGTTGTCGCTTATGTTTTTGTGATCACGCAAAGCTTATTTTAGTAATACTGTTAAGAAAATGTCTTATTTAAGTTTGCAAGAAGGAAGCTTATAGAAATTATTTATCTTAAAGACATGAGTGTTCAAACAAATCTTTCTATCTGCATTCCCATTATATAAAAAGATATTATGCTCTCATAATTGGTTTCTCAGACTTTTTCCACATCCCCTGATGTGTCGTAGTGGGTCATGTGACCAGTTAAGATGGAGTAGTATGGAGTAAACAACCAGGAAAGGCAGGCTTAAAATGAGGGCAATAAAGGAGAACACCTCAAAACCTCAAAATAATGCTACATGGTGCATGAAATCTCATCAAGCTAACGAGATTGTACGATATCTGCAACTTATGCGGTGACCGCCATTCAATGGGAACACCTACAAATCCAAACAGTTGTCTGTCAAAACTTTACAAACTTTGCTTTTATTTTGCCAAAAGCTAATAGAAACCCTGCTTATGATGAAAACAACACAGACTGTGCATGATCTGCAGCATGATAACGTGCAGCAGGTTTGTGTTTTATACACCAAACACTTGTAGCAATGATGATATTAAAAATTAAATATGAGAATGCTTTCTTACACAAGCAGAATAAAAGGTCTTAAACCCACCAGATAATTGGTTTCTCAGACATCCTCACATAAAGAAGGTTCTGCTTTCATGTGGAAGCTCATCTGATGCACCAGATAGTTTGACATGTTGGGGAACCGGCATAGTTTATCTGTACAATCAATACATCAATATTTATAACTTATCAGAATATGAGCTCTGATCTGAGAACCGAAATTACGCAGACATCTCATCAGCTGTTTTGGTTTATTTAGCCACCACTTTACTCTATCAGTCACCTAATTTCAATTCAATGTGCTGATTTAAAAGCTCCTTTTAACACATGAGAGGTAAAGAAACTGTGTGAGTTTAACCATACAATTAGAGCAGTTCAGATAAGCTGCATTAATATTTAGGATTATTATTCAGGCTCAGCAGAAGTAACTGCATTTAACAAAAGTAATTAAAGCTTTCATCATTCACATGTACGTTTGTTTTTCAATGCTGTGCATGTTTCTAACAAGCCTCCTCACAGGGAGTCTGACTCCCACTGATAACATTGCAGCGGTTTTATTTCTAAGCTTCGGCACAATGTCTGTTACCGTCTTAAAGAGGAGCTTTTATTACAATTTGTTTATATTTAGTTCTCGTCTTCCTCTAACCTTGTTACATCTTTGGGAAGACTTGCATTGAGATGTCTATCTTTCAGGTGAATCCGTGATGCAGACACATATTGGAAAATCACAAGTGCACTTTTGTGCAAAACTGGAAACACTTGAGTGCACCTTTTCTTCCTGCATTATGGAATCATAAGATAAAATATATTGCTCTGGGGAGTATTGTGTTGTGGGTGTTCAGGCAGAAATAAAACCAATTTAAATGTAAATTAGCAACAGCAAACAGCAGCCAAGACCGCTTTGCTGTGCTTATAACTATCATCGTTTCACAAACAATGAAAATAATTATGGTCGTCTGGAAAATCCAAAGAAAAACATGAGTCTGATTGCAAAGCTAATGTAGTTGATGAAGCTGAGATGTGGTGCCACTTATGAGAAGAAGCATCTTCTCTACGAGCTGTGCTCTAAAAATAATCATGGAGCATAAGATGGGAAAGAATAAACAGAGCTGGGAATTATTAAAACATAACAAAAAGGGGAGGAAAACCAATAAAGAAAAGACTGTGATAAAGTAAAGAAATACTTTCATCCCATTAGGGATGTTTATTGGCTTTTTTAACTTATACTATGCCAGTTTGGTCCAACACTTAATTTTAAACATCACATATACTGTATTTTGACCCACACCCCTCATGTGAAAAGAAAAACAAAATCATTTCAGGTCAATAAGACATATTGTCCACCTCTCAGTAAATTTGATCTCTGTAGACGCATTGAAATAACTCCAAAACATCCATTTCTGAGCTCCTTATTGGCCGATTCTATAAATTAATTTACAGATTATATCGGTTTGCAGATTTTATTGGTTTGCTGATTATATCTGACATCTCTAAAAAAAATCTTACTTACTAATTAAATAAAGTATATAGTACTTTAGTTACTCTAATCAATGTAATTATGCAAAGCACATCAAAACAATATTTCAAATGCATTTATCCTGCAGTTGTCCTGCATGAAAATATAAGCAATTCTGAATCCATGGAACTTTACGCACTGCAAGTTGCACTGAAAAATACTGTTTTCTCCATTTGTCTCCAAGTTAGACTGTTAGAGAAAACGCTGAGGAAGCAGGATATTCCAGAAAAAACTATAGAACTGACTAAAAGGTGAAAACTTTACTGAAACATGATCGAAGGACAGACAGGACAGAATATTAGCACAAAAAATAAACAAACAGTAGGAGAACACAGCAAACCACTAAATTAGACAGGAAATCAAGATATCTTAAAACGGAGTCGTGCAAGTAAACCCATCTTACTAACATGGACTTTACAAACGTTGTACTATCCATGAAAGCAGATCAGAGTTAGGTTTAGGCACTTTATACAGCCTCACTTCAAATTTCCATAAGTTTCCAGGTGGTTATTTTGTGCCAAAAATGCTTCCTAAACCTTTTATTTCCTGATATACTGGCTAGATGATGCTACAACAGCACCTTTCTGAGCATCAACAGGCATTTTCTACAGCTGAGACAGCTTGTGACACATAAAAAAGTCCAAGTCGTGTCCTTTAAGCTCTTTTATACGTGTTGAAGGAAGCAAACTGGGACAATAAAAAAGAATAAATATTGATTTTCTACCCCCCTTCTATTCTTTCATCCTTTGCTTTCCCTCAGCGCCATCTGAAAATTGATCATGTCTAACTAATTGTGTGTGTGCTTGTATGTGTGTGCTGGTTCAACAAGCAGGAAGGATGTATGCTCTGTTGTTTCTATAACTCATATGTGATTATTTAATAAGATTAAAGTTACCTTTTCAATGCCACACTTTCCGTTTTAGTTGCTGTCGATGTGTAGATGTATGAGCTCCACACTATTCTGTGCTATTACATTATTAAAACCCAGATTTCATGCATGGATAAAATGCGTAGAGCCTCTAAAGCTGGCATCCCCTTAAACCTGCCCTTGACTGAGCTCAGATTACACACATTTACTTGGAATCAGTCAGTCAGACAGCCACTCAGTCCCATGTGGTCCTATTATCTGTGCTCAAAAGCCTTTGCAGTTCGGTTGGATTGTAGCAACACACAATAACTCTTTTCCAAGGACCTCTGAAATTGAAGGGGGGTCTCCCTGTCACCTGAGGCTATGGGTAATGTGTGTTAGATGTGTGTGTTGCTTCCCCTGCACAGTCAGTATTTCAGTATTCATGTCTGCTGCTCTTCTGTGGTCCTACATGCCCATCATGTAGAAGGAAAGCAGCCTATAGCTGAAAGTTGAAAGTGGTTATATCACAGGAGCCTGCCGCAGTACGTGTTTGCATTGAGCAGGAGAATGAAGGATAGTTAGATAAAGACAACTCAATCATACTGAAAAATAAACTTTTGCTGAGTGTGTACATGGATTTATAAATATCTTTTGTCTTTGTGTTTGCAGCCAGGTCAAAGAGCATGGTGATGGGAGAGGTGTCGCGAGGCGCATGCCGGCCGGGCTCACCTAGCCTCCAGGAAGGGACGTTGAAGGCTGGATGGCTGAAGAAACAACGCAGCATCATGAAAAACTGGCAGCTTCGATGGTTTGTGCTGCGCTCAGATCAGCTCTACTTCTACAAAGATGAAGAGGAAACCAAACCGCAGGTAATACTCTTAATACAAAGGCAAACGTTCTGGTGCTGGGAGTCTGAAACCAAATGAGCCAAGCCTTATTGTTTCAACCATGGCACCACAAATATACCATACATCTTTTACTATAAGTCTGGACTTACTTGGTGTTTGAAGGTGAAAAAGAGACTGCATAGATACTACATCATCTGAACTGGTTCAGACGTTCAACACAATGCCATCAAAGCAAGTCATTAAGCTCATTAAGCTAGATACTGCTACATTATTTGGCTTGATTTTCCTTTCCTGGGCCAAAATTTGCCATTTTTCCATTCTTATGTGGCTGTAATCTATGAGCAGGGTAAAAGGACCAGGACCTCTGTTGACGCCAATGGCACCTACATTATCGCATCATCACAGAAATAATGACAGGCTTCAGTCAATCCCATTGTTTAATTATTTTATGTAGGTTTTTGATAGCTAACGTTTACCTACTAAAGTTATGTCCAGTCGGGACATAAAAATTCTGATTGCCTCCCATTTGGTTTCATGAATTTTCCCTTCTGGTATCGACAGTGAGCAGCTTTGTAATAGGTTACCACCATAAATAGTTTGAAACTAGTGAGAACACAATAACAAAGACCTGTTTGAGATTTACTATCACAACCTGAGAGACACCAGTTACACCACTTACACAATAATTAATCAACCACTCCACTGTGTAAAGCCTTAAAACAGCTATTTTATCATTTTTTGCTAGTGTTAAAATGCTATCATATTAGTCAGAACTTGCTTTAAGTTTACGTAGCTTATAGATGTTATACTGTACTTTAGTCTCAAGTCCTTCTTAAAGACAGGGTTAAAATACAAACAGCCTTTTTGTACCAATTACTTTGGACTATTGTATGCTATATGCTAACCTCTATGGACCTTTAACATAGCAGTTAGCTTTGTAGTCATAGTGAGTTTCTTTGACGCTGTACATGGTGTGGTCATAAAGAATATTGTAAAACAAATTAATAAAAATTGTTAAACAATGTACAAGAAATCCAAAGTAGCATTTAAGACATCTAACTTTATTTTGCTACTAGTAAACAAACCAATAAACTAGCTAACTAACAGAGGCAGCTAACGCTAATGCTTACTTTTCCTGAGATTAAGTACAAATTAAATCTTGTTACAGACATGTAAAACACATTTTCCAAGTTCCCAACCATAGATATCATTACAGATGTTAGGTTTGTTCTCTATTATTTGTATTAAAGTTATCAAAAATTTTATTATTCTTGCAAGAATAATAGAAATGTTGCGAATTCTTGTGGTAGAAATGTTATTTTTTAGGCTTTTGACACAAATCTTTTCCTCAAATTTCTATATTTTCTCCATTTCCTATGAAAATGCATTTACATGTATTTTTTAATTGATTTTAAATGTAATTGTCCCATAAAACATTGCTTTCATTGTAAGTGCAGCTTGTTGAACACACACTCTCTGGTGTGGACAGGTCCAGATGTAGTTTTAACAAGAGGTGATGATGTATGTAATCCAGCTTCACACACACTCGAAATGTCCGTAATAATCACCTTTCCACATTTTCAAAACGGATCGATTTCTTCAGTCTTTACTGTGCATGACTGCTGTTCATTTAATGTATTCACCAGTCAGCTGCCATCACTGTCTTAAAGTCCCTGACATCCCACACACACACACACACACAGAACTGAAGGCTTTGACAGCCCGTCTTTAATCAGAGCTTGCCAATATTCATTCAGTCTGAATTGATTTGCTACTCTCTGTGGATTCAAGTTGCACACAAAGCTGAAAGCAGAACACACACTCCCACACTTAAGCAAAGACACACACCTCCCCCTCCAATAGTTGGATGTGAGACAGTGTTATTCTGGACTTTTTTCCTCCTTCTCATCTTCTAATCAATAGGAAATTTGAGGCAGGGGGTTGGTGGGGTGAAGGGTGAGGAGGGTGTAGCCCGATGACTGCAGCAGAACACGACCACCCCCATACTGAGATAAAAGGATGTGATAATTGGTGGCAGAAAAGGCAATAATGACCGTGGATCTGTACAGGTTTTTATTTCCTTTTCATCATGTGGGGCACAACTGAACAAATAGACTCCGGTTTTCAGACAACAGATGGTGGGAATCTCCATTAGTGCTCACAGAACATACAACCTAGGTCAGATAAAACATCACTTTTAAAGTGATGAGACACGAGAAGCTTTTTATCCTGATTCTTGTGATGTCTGTATCATATTTTGCTGAAAATATCACAAACACACAACCCCTGCACTTCTCTGAACCCCGTCTTTAGACCCCCAGGATCAGGTACAGATTTATGTGACCATAAATAAAAATTAAGTCACAAATGACCTTCTAAATGAGGCAGTGTGTTATTAGCACAAACTGCTCATACTAGCATACACTGAATTATGAAAAAATGCTTAACTTTAATATTAATTTAAGCCTTTTGGGCACTGATAGTTGGTGTTAGTTGATGCCTTGTATAGGCACAATATTATGTAACTTATGCAATAAATAAATGGGGAAATAAAACAACTTATATGTGACTGCTAATGTAACAGAATAGATGCTAGCTGGTGTGGAGAGTCAAATAGCATGTTTCCTATAACACCAGCTGTATTTCCATTAGCATTTTTTGGCAAAATATATAAAAACATATTTGTGAAGTTTTAAAGCAATATTTTGATTAGCAGGTGTTTTAATTGAACACTGTTTAGCACATGAGCCCCAAATATTGCAAAATCCTGGTAACTTTTACAAGAATTGCAGCGTTATTTTGGGGTTTTCTTCATGCTGTGGAAAATTTGTAAAAAGTTCTATGTAACGTCTGGGGACACATAAATGCAAATACAGTGTTTCCATTGCACTTTTACGAGAAACTTCCATATCAAAAAGCCTAATAAAAAACACCTTCTGAGAGCGCAGAAACTTTTTAGCTATAACTGAGAAGTTTATTTCTAAATGTAGGTGTTTTCTTTAGCCAATTTCTGTTGCAATATTAAGGTTTTCGCACAAAGCTAGGAGTAGTGGAAACACACCTACAAATTGACTCAATAAGATTTTATGTTTACTCCATTTTGTTTAGGTAATATACTATATTCAGTAGTATGCTACCCCGAAATTGAAAACAAAAAGGAACTTAGAGGTTATTCTTAAAAAATATGCTTTGCTATGATACAATAGATTTCTTCGTCAGGAGTTCTTATAAGTTTGAACACTTATAAAGATACAGTGTGTAGGAAATAATGCCAAAGATGGACATAGAAATTACTGTGAATCACTGTTTATTTAATTTTGAAATACTCAATATTGATGGATGTGTCCTTTTTACGTATCCAGTATCCTCTCCAAAAAGGCCTATTGTAGCATAAACTTTAGCCGGCTAACGCCTTAGCTTTAGCCCACTGTGTTAGCCAGTTAGCTCCCATTAGATCTGTGTGTAATCTGTCTTGGTTTATGAGTTCACCACCAACTGTAATAAGCTGAATTAGATGGATGGATGGAAACATGGGCTCTGTGATTATCTTACTGAGGATTTATATCAGTCTCCATCACTTGTCTTGAGTCCAGTTTTTATACCAGTTTAAAGATAAACAAAAGGAGTCTGGGGTGTATATGTAGAAGTGAGCGGGCTCAGGATCCAGGACTGACTGGCATCCACTTAAAAACCAGGGTAAACTGGGTGTGTGCACATCTGTATGCAGCTGCTCTTCTGTGTACTAATAGTTATGAGAAACAATCTAAATCCAAAGACGGCATTAACTCTCGTGCTCTCAGTCCACGCTGTGATGTTCTCGGGTAACGCGTTGCCTTTTCCTATTCATTCATCTCCAGCCAGCTACTTGTGTTATTCTCAGCACATAGCTCCCTTGGGACACACATCCTGCCCTGCCCCTGTGCTCCATCTATCCACAGCTCCCACCCGTCCATTTGTTACCATGGTGACTAATGCTGGCGACCGCCCGGCCCTCAGGCCGAGCCTGTTTGGCAGGCCTCTCTGCCTGTTTGATGGAGGATGCCAGCATGGAGATTTAAAGGGGTCGACCCAAGACGCTGGCACCTCTTCATAGCTCCCTTGATTCTCTATTGATCGGGATAATGTATTCTGATAATCTGTGTGGCTTCCTGTTCAATCACAGGAGTGGCTGCTTAAAAGGTTCAAGGCATCAAAGAGCTAAGTAATAAAGGAAGAGAGAAGGGAAACATCTACTCTACTTATTAGTGTTTAAAGAAACAAGAAGAAGAAGAAGAATGGGCAGAAAGGACATCGTTATACCTGGACTTAGTTATATTTAACGGCTTCTCCTGTGTGTTTCAGGGCTGCATACCTCTGCAGGGATGTCAGGTCAATGAGCTCACAGCCAACCCAGACGAACCAGGAAGACACCTGTTTGAAATCGTACCAGGTAAGCTTTTCTTTTTTTTATGTTTCCATTAGTTAATCTTTTATAAAGTCACATTGTTATTGTCTATTTATGTTGAGTAAAGCATGGAGATAATGTTAATTTCCCCGTTTAAATAGTGCAATTCTACAATTTTATTCTTGTTAAAAAGGAAACAGATTAAATCTATTTTTTCTGTAGATTTTAGCTTCTTTCAGACAGTAGAGGGCGCCGTTATCAAAGCGGCTGCTCTCACTTTCCAGCTGGTGACTCTGTTATCAGTTATTCATGGTGTGAAAAGCAGTTCCTGTGTTCAAGCAACATAAAATAAAACAGACTCTTCTGTCATCGTAAGCAAATCGGCAGATGAATATTTCACGACTATTAAAAGTTGTCGCATTTACAAACCTTCAGCTGCAGTCTGGTTAGATTGTTCTCACCTGGCCTTACTCGGTTAATACTCACACTGAAGGTTTCATTTATCAGCTAAGCTAAACCTAAACGGGCATGATGTTCATTCAGCCTTTGCTACTTTACTTCTGTCGTGCATCATGAGGAAAATAAATGCCAAACGTGGGCTTTAACCTTTGCATCACTCATTCTGTCATTCGGTCAGTGTTTGCTCGTTGGCCTCCGTCTGTGTTTAAAATGGCCGACAGGCTTGTGAGTGTTTGTGTGTTTTGTTTATGGCCCGTCAACATTGCAGACAGGCGTGAGCCCCCAGGGCTTCAAACTGTCTGACAGGTCTGGAGAGTGGAGAGGAGGTGAGGAAGAGGGGATGACGAAAATGCAGAAAGCTGGAGAAGAAAATGGTTGGAGAGAAATAAGTCCTCATGAGTACATGTAGTTATTTACAGACTTCCAGAGACATCAGTCCCAGAATTTAGGCCTTTAAACTCTACCCAATTGTATTGGACAACTTAAAAATGGAAAGAAAAGTAATTTTTTTACAATATAAGGTCTTTATTTACCATTTATAATCATGGGATATGTCAAAATGATTATGGTCTAATATTCTGCTGCCTGGTATCTATAAGGGACAGAAGCAACGTTTTTACCATAAAGTGATGAGTAATATCTCAGAAACTGGATGTATCAGACATGGTTAGTTTGTGTTTACAGGGTAAGAAGATGGTGCTGCATCAGATGCTTACACCGTGTTGTTTGCTCTTTCTTCCGTCTGTAATCGGCTTACGGTGATGAGGGCTTAGCTCACTGCTGTTGTATGAAATGAATGGATGGGGTTTTAGACCCTAGGTGATGTTTTCTGAAGCTTCCTCTCATTTTTTAGTCCTGATGTTTGCAAACAAAAGCAGATTAGAAGCTCAGCAACAGACTGCTCTATTAAAAATACAACTTTATAAGAGTTGTTCATGAAAATAACGTCTGTGGGTTCAGTTCAAAGTTTGAATGTTTTCTCACTCAATGTATGACTAACTTCAATGAATGATCCATCCATCCATCTTGATTTATTCTCTCTACATGGCGTTCACGCTTGGGTTGCATGGTGGTTAGCAGTGCAACCACACAGCAAGAAGGTTGCTGGTTTGAGTCTGGGCTTGGGCAGTGGTTTTGTTGTGCAGTTTGCACATTCTCCTCGTAACGAGACATGCAGGATGCACCCTGTTTTGCTACCCGAGACTCAGTTCAGGGAATGAGCGGTAGAAAATGGATGGGAAAGAGAAAACTTGGGATGAACATCAATTTTTACTGGTGCAACAGAAGAAATGAAGAAATGGAGTACAGTCCTGCAATAAAGATGCGCTGATGCACACTTCATATGAGAGGTTACTAGTCTCATTTCTTATTCAGCAGAGAGGCCTACTTCATTTCTTATAATGCAAACATGTAAAGTTGTTTGCTATACATTCATAATGGCTTATTAATACTTGATTTTCTTAAAGTGCACCACATATTTATGTGTAAATATAAATGTTTAACACTTTCTTCTGGGACAACATGCTGCCAGACCTCCGGAGGAGTTGTTTCCTTCTTACCTTTGTCACTCTGAAATCACTGCTTTTATAGATTTGGTTATTAAATGTGTTAATATGACTCTTACCTGTCCTTAACCTTCATATGCTCATGTCAGCACTGGAAGAAACGCTGTTGTCATGGTCACCCCAAAGCACAGATTTCCATCTGAGTGAAATTGGTCCATGCTATAACACTGACGTTTGATTTTTAAACCTTTTAATGTCAATAAATTCGGTTTGGGTTTAAAAGAAAATATAGATCAGATCAGATGAAGATGTTCTGGAACATAGAAATAGAGTGAATGAGGCATGTTAAGCTCCGCCTCCCTGCATGTCACAGGAAGTTCAACTGTACCCTATTCCACCATGTTTGTAGCTTGATAGCAGCGATACGTTAATCTCCCAGCAGAGAAACATTTTATTGGTAAGTGTTCTATAAATGTCTGATATAAATATCAGATTCACTAATTTTATTACCTGGAAGTCCACGACCTTATTTGGCAGACACACAGCAAATACTGTGATGTAATAGATAAAAAATTGTAATAGAGAATTAAGAAAATAAAACAGATTGAAAATATGACTACAAAGAATATAAAGACATATGTGCAGCATTAGAAGGAATATATGTACATTTTCTACATTTCTAATGCTTAGAAGTGCACAAAAACATGGATTTAACTGCAAAAAAAGTGGGTTTTGCATTATATGTCTTTCCACACTGTCCATTTTAATTGTTTTTCAGTTACTGTTGAATCATTGATTTAATACTCAGCTGACCGCAACCATTAACTGCAACTGACTGAGCTGAAAATGCATCCTGGTTCATTACAGTAATGAAGTAACTTTAGCTTATCCATAGCTGTTTCTTCGTCTGGGTTACCAGTCAAGAGAACTGAAGTTTTAGTCATTTGTCCTGAAGAAAAGAGAGAGATCATTTCATCATATTTGCAACTTCTGAATCCTCCCAGTGTGTGAGAAACCTGGGTGTACTCTTAGACTCTGCAGCAAAAATGTAACAAAAACCAGGTTTTTGTTACTCCAGCCCCCTGCAACCATGTTTGGGAATAGATGGATAGTTGTTTATAGTGTATTAATGGTCTTGGATCTTCTTATTTATCAGATCTTCTTTTAAATATGAACCCTCATAAACCCTGATTTCTTCGGGTATCGGCATCTTAGTCGCTCCTAAAGTGAGAACAAAAACGTTCAGTGAGGCCTTGTTTCATTATTACCACCCAAAACAGCCTGTCAGAGAACCTTAGCTTTGAAGTAAAATTTTTATTTATTGATTTGCCTATTTATTTATTTTTTAATTGATTTTTTTTAGTATCTAATTGTATAAAAGTTCACATAGTTCAAGTATTTTTTATCTTCATAATTTACTTAATATTCTTATACTTGTCATCTTACCTTCTGTTCGTATTGTTTTTATATAAATTCTTATGCTATTTTAACGTTTTAATACTTTTTAACTCCAGTATCTTTCTCAGCACCGGGGCCTTTCCCTGCCTGGTCCATATGGATTGTTGCCATGGCAGCTGGGGGTCCTGCACAGCTGCCCTATAGCTGTTCTGTGGACCCCAGCTTTCTGGTGGTGATACTGTATTTGGACATTTTTGGGCTTCTGGTGTGTGCCCTTGATTTATTACATTGGTGTGTGAAGGTTTTAATGCAACTGAAACAGTTTTATTATGTAAAGCACTTTATGTAGCAAAGTGCTCTGGAAATAAAGTTTTGTTTGATTTGATCAGTGTTTTACACCTTAGTTTCTTTTTCCGTTTTTCAGAAAAGCTGTTTTGTCAAAGAATCAACTAGATAAACTTAATTGAGAAACCAGTCATCTAACCTGATCTTTTATTGTGAAACAGTGCTCAAAAACATGCTCTTACACCAACACTTAGACTTATTGATTCCTTTAGGATGACTCCCTCAGGGAAATTTGATTTACAACAGCTTATATATAAACAAATAAAGACTCCTCTTTACATAAGAAATAATAAAAATACAGAGAATAGGTTCTGATGCTGCAGCTTTGCTGTGACAGAGTGGATCGTTTCATTTGCAATGGCTGCGTCCGCTTTCAGAGAATGTAAACACAGATGCTGATCACATGACTAAGCAGATAGTATAGCTACAGGCTAACAGCTAGCAGTTTTAAAACACTGTCTCTATGGAGATATGTCCTGAAATACACCAGCGATTGTTGAGATACATGATGAGTTCCCAACCTTTACTTTTTCTACTAACTTTGGTGTCTCTGTCGGCTTTCACGGCAGTGAATCCCAGCTGGTCCACATTAGCATCCAGTACAAGGTGGTTTAACAATTTCTCCGTCGAGCTGCTCTTATAATAGGTCCGCTGATTGTTCAGGTCTTGATAGCTTGTCGATCTTGTTCAGCAGCTAGGCAGACCCTAAATCTCCTCCTCAACCCATTGGGATGTCATGTCATATCTTAGATCATCCTTTTGCGCAAAGAGCTAGCAAAGCTAACAGTGAGTTAGTGAGGAACTGGCTCTTTGTTGCATTTTTAAAGTAAGACAGCAAGACAGCTGTTACCCAAAATGCTAACTGTAATATTTTTAAAGGAAGAAACGTGCAAATTTTCTCCCAGTTATCATAAATTTGACTTTTTGGAAACAAAATTAATGCCTAAGATTTTAGTCTAAATGTCTAACCACTTCATAAACTTTCAAATTAAAGGCAGGATTGTTTAGCATAGCTTGTTCTAAAAATGCAGCTAATGGAGATGAACTTAGTGACCCACTGGATAAATAACAATCAAAACATTTTAGACAATTATGTTCTGCAAAGAAAAGTCAGGGTTGCTGATGGAGCTCAGTCAGAAACATCTTCTGAGGGGCATGGTAACCGTCTATAATAAAAGCCTTTTTGTAGAGAGCCTTTCTAACTTTTAACATGTATTAACAGGAGCAGTAAGACTGCAAACCTCCATAAATACTAAACAAAGAAATCCTGATCCAGAACTGAGTCAGCATCAAAGGTAATCGCCTCTAAGTCGGGCCATGCCCCTGCCACTGGTATGATGCCCAGGCAAATCCATCCATAACTTAAAGCACCAATTGTTGTTAGCATGGGTAAACTAATACACTAAACTACACTTGTCATTGTCTTACACATTTAACAGCTTCATGCTATAAAGCTTACTTACATCTATCTTGAGCCTCATTCAAGCAGGAAGTTATGTTTTACTGGTGCTGCAATACTCCCAGTCTCTTACTTTAATAATGTGGTAAAGCTAAAGGTGATTCAAACATTTGCAAAATGTTGCTTAAAGATGCCATGTGTTGCGTAAATGTCCGACCAAATCCAGACTTCGGAAAAGTCATGGGTGCAGCAGTGAGCTCTTCCAAGCTATGTCAACCAGAGATGACGACATGAGTTTGTGTGGTAAAGAAGACGGCTCAGTTTAGTGAGAAGAATGATTGGGTTATTTCCCATGTTACCAAATTACCAGAACTCCGTTTGGGTTTTGCATTCAATAACATGTAAGTCTTCATTGTAGAGTATTTGCATTTCTTTAGGAATGAATTATTTGACAGCTGTTTGACAATACACCATTAAGCTGCATGGTGGTTAGCACTGCAGCCTTACAGAAGGTCACTGGTTTGAGCCTGGGGTTGAACATGGACTTTGCATGTTATCCCCATGCTAGCGTTGGTTCTGTACAGGTACTTGGGCTTCCGCCCGCCATCCAAAGTGTTAGGTTGTATGATTTATTGGTCAAAATGTCCTTGGAACTGCGTGTGTGACTGGTCTTTGTCTAGTTATCTGTCTCTCAGTCTTTCCCTGTGATGGACTGGCGACCTGTCCATGGTATACCTCTCGATGATTGCTGGGATGGTCTCCGAGACCCTGTATTAGAACAGGCTGTCACAAGCAGTACAGATAACATATAGGTACTGAACTTTGACAGATATTTGTACTTTGACATCTGAATGAAGATTAATTCAGTTTCTGTACTGCATCCTGTCTCTTCCCTGAGCTCCCCTCCACCACTAAAAGTCATTATGATTTTGACTCTTGTCTTCTTTTCTTGTAAAGTTATTTTATCTCTGCTTCAAATCGGCAACATTTTGTTCAAATGTGTGACACGGCAAAATATAACAATCTTGTGATGCTCTGGGCTGGAAAAAACAGCTGTGACATGCAGTTTTTCTACTTCCAGATGCAATGGGACAATAAGGTTTCCAGCTAAATAAGGGAAAATGTCATTGTGTCATTAAAACAAGTGAAAAGCACAGATTGTTAATGTTATAAAACTGGCTTTAATATACTTAGATTAACACTTTGCAGCATCTTTACAATGTTCCACGGGTTTTATAGTTTCAATATGTTAAGATTTCAGGCTGAATCACAGATTAATATTCTTGAAAGTAAGTAATGAATGCCTTCAGAAGGGATCTAAAGTCTGTGTTGCCTTGATTGGCCTTCTACTGTTTTCCCTCTGTGTGTGTTTATGAGTTTGTTTGACAAAGACTGGAGGACAGCCCATCTCCCAGTTACACTCACACACTCAGAGGTTCAGAGAGAGTAAGCCTTGTTACACTCCTCTTCGGGGATTTGCCTCTCCCCAGGGGGGCTGAGGGAACGGACCTGCTGAATGAGAGAGACAAGAAGAAAAGGGTGAATGAAAAGAGAGTAAACGAGTGAGGGGTAAAAAGCAGGACCGGCTTGACGGCTTTAGTTTCCTGCTGGCATCGAGCATGCCTTACTGGCAGGTTGTGGCTGCCGGTGCTACCTGCCTGCTGGTCTGCTTTCAAACGGACTCTGTGTTGCCGGAGGAGCCGCTCCTTCATGCTTTAGGTGAAAAGCAGTCGCTGCTCGCTCAGACATGGGGCCGGTCTGCTGCAAGCCGGACAGACTGAAGAAACAACATCTCCAAGGTAACGGGAAACAGATGCTGGAGATTTTTTTTTACAAGTGTAGGAGAGACCGAGGTGGAGCGCTCGAGACTGTTGGGATGTCAGATTTACAGCATGTGTAGCACAAACTCTTTGTTATTGAGGGGTTTGTTTCGTTTTCTTTTGAATCTATGATGTTTTTCCTGCTACGAGCGAGAAGGTTTCTTACAAACAAGTGATGCTGCAAGCTGCAAACTTTGGATGACTTACTTAAGTTCAATGTGTTTCATGTGACATAAATAATTGCATATTTTTTTATAACAATGTTTTTAAAAAAGCTCACAACCATCCTTCAGTTTCCTCTTTTGTTTTTAGTCCATCAACGTGACAGGATATCTCTTGATCTGAAAAACATGGAGGCTGTCTCCTATCTTTACATTTGTCTAGTATCCTACCATTTTATACCAAAAACTATCTCCACCCTGCATGCAGCCAGCACAGCAGTGCTCCTGCTGTGGTCTTTAAAGCTATTACTTGCTTTCAAATTTCTAACTCACAGACACAATAAGCAGGACAGAGGTCTTATAAAGTTAATCCTCCGACCACTTTAGAGCCCATCAGTCACTTTTTAAATTAAGTACTAACCCTGAAGGCAAGAGCACAACAAAACACCAGGAACTGTTGCAGTATTTTGCACGACCACCATGAAAAATCATGAGATGAGCAGCATCCTAGCTATATGAAGCTACAGTGCACCCACAGCTCAGTAATTATTATTTTAAATTTAGTTTATTTTATACAAAAAAGTATAAGAGTTTTTTTTTCTTGTCGTTTTGAGGTAGTTTTTATGCTGCAACTCTGCATTTAGACACGTAGATATGGTCAAGAACTGCAGTTTAAACTGCAGATGTCAATGAAGAAGACAGGACGATGGAAGTGACTTTTAATGGTGGATGGTAATAAGTGGATTGCCTGAAGTATTTCAGTAACTACTAAATGAAAGCATGGATGCTTCCTGCCTGTTCTGCATGGTAGTGGTGGTGTTGTTGGGGACATTTCTTCTCCACAGAGAACCAACAAATCATCTGTGTATTGAATTCTGACATTAAATATATCATATTTATAAACTAAGGTATTGTACAGAGGAAGAATAAACGTGTCACTAAATGTTATGGATTAAATGCTGATCGCTTCTTGTCAAAGGGATTAGGAGTATTCAGATGCTTTAACTCGCTCTGAATGATAAAAATCAATGTAGAATCAGGACACATTTAAGTTTTATAGCAGCAGATTAGATGCTTTTCAACGTAAAGATTTTAATATAACCTAAATATTTTCCTTTTGCTACCTGACTTTCTGAATCTTCTATGTTTTTTGGTTCTTGTTTTTACACCCATGTGTAATTAATATATGCATATTTATAATTTGAACCAAACTTCATAGGACTGCTAAAGTAGTTTTAAAAGTCACATCAAGTATATGAAACCATAATGCAGCAACTGTTGCCCTGAGTTGAAGCTATATCTTGATTTTTTTGACTTGTACACCTTGTAGTTACATTTGTTCTGTCTGTGTTCAAATTGTAGCACAACCAGAACAGTAACAAATACTGAGGAGGAGTCAGAGGAAGGTCACAAACAGATCCACAACTATGCCTTCGTTCTTTAAAAGATTAGGAAAAACAATATTTTTCTCAAATATCAAATTGATGGTATCATAATTAATATTAATAACATAAAGGTAGTGCTTCCTATTGAACCCATTTTTCTATATGTAATTTATCATGAATTGGTGCAATGTAAATATGACTTTATTCAAATTACCTTTATTTAAATACACATATATTGATATTGCCTTCATAGAAGGTAGCTATCACTGCAGAATGTCTTAGGATAACTTTCTATGAATTTTTCTGTGCTACACTAAAACTGTCCACCAGTTCAAATGGTGAAAATTATGACATGATAACTATAAGCTTTGTCACAGTCTAAACCAAACAAAGGATCTTTTTTTCTTTTTTGCTTTGTAACACATTTACATAATCGCCAAAACACAGTTACACCACAACCTAATTCTAGTGACATGAAATATTAGTTAGCTTGGTAAAATGATTTAAGACAGCTCCCTTTAACCAAATGCTACATTGAGCTACATGCTGGCTAAGCTTGTCCTTACCCAAGCTTTAAAACTGAAGCGTATTGTGGAAATGGGAAAAAAAAATTGTTTTTATTATGAATATTTGACTTAATCAGGTACATGTCATCTTTATTGACATGCTGCAAGAAGGAAGATTGTAGAACCACAAATATGGCTAGTTAACAGTGAGCCTTAGCTTTAGCCCATCCACCTCTGTTAGCTCCCATTAGCTACCATTTCCTTGATCAGTTAGTTCTGAGCTACAGGTTTAAGTTTCATAGGTGTCAATCATTTAGCCCCATGCTAACGGCTAAGCCCTCCTTATCTTTTCACCCATTTACTTATTTTTGTATTTTCCGAAAATGGGCATGCATGACCCTGTCAAGATGGTGGGAAACGCCCAGTGAGCTTCAATTCTTGTTCTTCTTTACTTTTTTTCTTTTTAGAAATCTATATAGACAACATCACAGATCTTCTATGTAACTTATTTTGTACAATCTATGTTTTTTTTTACCTCAAATTAGCTGCTACTCCAAGCTAGCTGCTGCTGCCTTATGCTAACTGTTAGCATAGGCTTTCTGCTAAGTAGCCTAATGAAATATGTAATAATTCTGTTGCCTACTAATCAAAAAACTTTATCAAGAAGTGGCGCCTGGTCTCTTCAAGCAAGTAAATAACCAACGGCTTCAAACACAAATCATTTCTTTTCACTGTTAACAATCAAGTGACACCAGGAAGGAAAAAGATTATTCTTCTATACTTATAAACCAAAGGAAAATCTGTCCTCCCCCTTTTCTTTTCCAGCCCTTATCTCCTATTCAGTCGCATCTTTGAGCTGTTTGACATTTAAGAGGAAACCCATATTTCTCTTGGGGTGTATGTTCAGGGAATGCCGACACGCTCGTGCTGTAAACATTCAGCCTCTTTTGCTGGCTCAAATGTCAACCTGTCTGATGACTGTGTGCAGGGACTACAATCAGATTCATCACATGGCTGTGAGACGACTCCTCAGCTAAACACTACTCTTGTTGTTATCTTAATTGCAAGCAAAGCGGATCTTTGTACTGCTTGTCAATCCAAGCTTGAAGTTCTGATGCCTGCTGGATTGTTGGGATTTATTTAGCAGGTTTGATGAGGACCTGATTAACTGATGGGGATGTATCAGTTGTTGTCTGTGCTCCACTTTTTCCCTAATCTTTTAATTTGCTTCTTTGCCTTCAAATTAAAGGACTCACTTAAACAGAATTTGTACAAACTCTTATGTGTTTATGGCAATAAAATGTCTGGTTATTTTAAATGCTTACTTGGTATTGGGAAAGAGAGAAAGGCTGTTCATCATGGCAGTGTGACTTTGAAAAGGTGGGTGAAAATGGCCCTAATAGCTTTACAGCACTGCTGTTTATATTTGGTTTTGCCTTTTAGAGCTAAATTACTGTGACAACAATGACAGTGGTCACATCGTACCACCGTAGAAGTGACATAATTTCATTATATAACAATCATGAATACAAAGAGACAATGAGTTCAAGGTGATAAAAGTCTTTTTTTTCAATTATTTAATGGATTTGATGCATGTTTTACACGCTTCCAGGCAGACTGTGTTTTTGTGTTAATGTGTGAAATAGAAATAACAACCAGAAACAGTGCACTCAGAGGATCTTCTGCACCATCTGGTGTTGAAAAGCCTACTGAACATCGGTTACATAAAATGTTTCAGTAACTGAAGAAAACTATTGTTTTATTTTATTTTATTTTTTGTTGTTTTTTGTTCAAATTTCAGCTTGTTTATACATGTTTTTACATCTTGATCTTGTACTTGAACTTCTTCAACTAATTAAAGGGAAAACATTTTTAAAAATTAAATACTTAATGAGTGTTTTGCTGTTATTGTGCTTGTCCAGACCACATAAGATCAAATAGCACTGAATGTGGCCCCCCAAAAAATGATCCTCACATGTGTTTTTTTATTAAAAAAAAAAGGAGAACCACTGGATTAAACCAATAAGGAAACATTCATTAAAAGTAATATTTCTATTTGTGTTACCTGATTCAGTGCATGGTTGTGGATGGAGAAACTGCTAATCTGGACTGATGCTACACACCTCCGCAGCTTGAGACATACCCCCACCTCCATCTATGATTATATATATATTTCCCCTCAAACAAACAAATTCAAAGTAACATAATAAATACTAAGACATTACTATAGATACACTAAATGAAGGAGTTCGGCTGAGTAAAAACTCACTTCCATCAGTAATATCACTGGATCAAGTCCAAGCTCTGATGGTCTCCACTGAGCTCACCCAGTCCTTATTTATTCCCCTGCAGGTGGAACAGGAGAGAAGGACCGGGCCCCTGTCAGCCATGAATCCTTCCTGCTCATGGCAAATACCCAGACAGACATGGATGACTGGGTCAAGGCCATACGGCGGGTCATCTGGGCGCCGTTCGGAGGAGGTAAACCCAGACCTTTGAACTGAAACATGAAGAGTGAGACTGCTTTTAAGATTATGCTCCTTCAGTGCTTTGTGTACCAGTGGTGGGTAACTATTTCACTTCAAAGTAACTCCATATTTTAACAATAAAGACTAAGATGGGTTCTGTTCTGCTATTTTTGTGTAAAATACATCAGAAAAATTGCCAATAAGTTTTGAAAACATGCCATCCTAAGCTGGAAAGTTCTCATTTCCTTAATGCCCGCTGGGTTTCAGAGATCTCTCTATATTTGAAACAAGAGGCCATGTGTACTCTACTGTATCACAAACTTGCAGCACGACTCCTGTCTCATTACCTCAGCCTGGAGTCTCTATTCCTGTTCCTCAGAAGCTGTGTCTGACTGGAGAAATGAGACCGCAGCTTGTTCCACTCCACTGTTGCTGTTCATTCATAAATAGAGGGCATTACTGATAAATAATGGTTTGAATCGGTATTTTTAAACAGTGTTTCTTGTTTCAGTGCAGCAGCTGACCTGCTGTTAATTGTCACCCCGTCTGCTCGCCTGTGAACTTGACAGAAAGGCAGAAATAAACGCAGGCATGTCTGGCTGGGAACTCACAGGGAGCAGCTAAACAGCAAGGTGTTGGGTTACAAATAAGATCTATATTAATAGGAGCATAAATGTGGAGGAACGCATGTATAACAGTGTGTGTGACATCATATCTTCAACTCTTTCACAGCTTCTATACATCTTCTTTCCCACTTGTTACAAACAAGAATTAGTTTTTCAATTTAATCAAGATTTAAGACAAATGGGTATCACCTTAATAAGAAAGGTATTTCACACTTATGTGTGCATTCTAAATGCAATAAGTTACACTACTATCTATATATCCAACATATAAATCACTGAACATGTAAATAATTCATTTAAAGGGGAGCTAAAAAGCAACGTTTGAAGGTGTTGCTCGCAGCCTCAAATTGGACCTTCATCGATCACTATTGGTTTAGAAACTAGTGACTAACATGTGGAAAATGTTTACTAGTTATTTACTTATAGTTTAAAGATTTTTTAAGATGTCGTTGCAAAAAGTGGAGCCACAACTTATTTTAAGTTATTTAAGGATCAGAATTTTTATTGTACAATTTTCTGCATGCTGCATAGGTAGTGTGCTGTAATGACAGAACTTCATACAGAGTAATTTGCTGACATTATAAGCATGATAAACTGGTTTTACTGAATTGCATGGCCTTATTAGGCTACTAACTAATAGTTTAACAACTCGCCCAAAAGGCTCATCTTTTTTTGTTCGAAACATCAAGTATATTTTGGGCTGCTGTAGAATATTATTACAGAACATCTTGTTCTTTTATATTCTAGGGGTTTTAAGTATATTTGACCATGGAATAGGCTGACCATTGCTCATTTTTGTGGGATTTATGTTCGTTTCTGATTATTTAACTATTCAATCAGTCTAAAACAGTAATATTTAATCCTAGAATTAAACTAACATTAACCATGTTACATGTGTGCTGTAGTTATGTATCCCCACAACAGGAAAAATAGCTACGTTTCTTTCAGTGGCATCTTAATAAACTAAACTTAACCTCCCCACTGATTAATGTACTTTACCATTTTCAGACAAGCTTTTGATTGATTGATTGATAAGTTTATTTTGAACATAAGTTAAAAAGAAAACGAGGTAAAACACAATTAAAGGAAAAAAAATGTTCAGAAATAGAAGCTTAGTAATTTCATGTGAGTTTTTAAAACTATTTAAACTTTTCACCTGACATGTTAAGTATAAATTAAAAGCACCATAAATATGTATAAATATTACAACCACAATTATTGAGCTTCTAAAAATTTTGTCTGTATTTCTAACTAGCTAACCTTTTCAAGCTAACCTAGTAGAGAATTGTAACTTGACCAATCAGATTTAAAATGTTATTTTTTTCACTGAGATTCAAATAAATACATTTAAAGTGTAAATAAATAAGTAAAAATTCATTAAATTGTGTTAACCAACATAAAAGTTTGAGCTAAATTGTCAGCTAAAGCTAGCTCTATAGCATTAGCTTAGCATAGGTTTAGCTAAGTTTTAGTGTAGAAGGTGAAATGTTATTGACTTCGTTAATATAAGTATCTTTTTAATTAAAGAATAAAAAAAAACTAAACTAACAACTAAACAAAAGCAGTAAATCATTCCTGAATGCACTCAGTAATCTCAGACTGAAGGTGCGAGGCCACCGCTAACAGTGACATCAACATCAGTGTTGAGCTCCTGTCTGTGTGGTTGCCACTGCAGCTTGGTCAAATTTCCAGCCTCCCTCTCAGATATACAGACTCGAGGCATCTGTTTCTAACTTCTAAATCCAGAATAGATCTGTCGCCAACTTGCAGGCCTGTCATTAACAGCAACACTGCAGTCAGCACACTGACCCTCGTCTGCTGCCGGTCACTTCTGACTGTTCTCTGCCACCTTCGCTTTCTAAACCTGCTTCTATGGGGCAGGAATTTGGAAATACATGATTCATCCAGCTGATCTATAGTCAAATGCCAGACAAGAAATGGATTGACTTGATGAAATGTGGGCTGGGGATGTATGAAAAACGCTCTCTGCTGCTGTGCAGCTCCTGTACGGTGAAATACTACGATTACTGCGAGCTGTCAGCCAGCTGCGACTGCTGCAGCCCATCACCAGGTAATTAGAAGCAGCTACACAAGATGCTGTTTACAACTTTTAGGATGCACAATATAAAATCACTCTTGAATGATGACTAAGAGATCTCTATCTGTAAAAAAAAAAAAAAAAAAAAGCAATGCAATTATGTGAACTTTGCACAGCTCAATTTTGTAAAAAAAAAAATTCTTTTCCCATTTTTGTGAAAAAATTAGCTGTAATATGCAAGAATGTTTAGTGGCTCTTACTCTAGTTGCTTTAAAATAACTATAAAACAATGTAGTTATACAGTTTTTTTTTTCAAATTTAGATTAAATCTGCAGAAAACCTTTAAAACAACAACTGCACTGCCCTCTTTTTTCCCCGTCTTTTATCCATGCAGGTATTTTCGGCCAACGTCTGGAGGACACAGTGCAGTACGAGAAGAAGTTTGGCCACCGCCTGGCGCCCCTGCTGGTGGAGCAGTGTGTGGACTTCATCAGAGAGAGGGGTCTGGATGAAGAGGGTCTCTTTCGGATGCCAGGACAGGCCAACCTGGTCAAAGAGCTGCAGGAGGCCTTCGACTGTGGAGACAAGCCCCTGTTTGACAGGTGGACAAAGGGAATATTTGTTTGGATGATGAGCTGGGAAGCTTTATATCCTCATCATTTATAGCCATTATATATTTTTTCTTGTTTCTCTTTTCCTGCTTTAACATGCAGTAATACAGACGTCCACACGGTGGCGTCCTTGTTGAAGCTGTACCTACGAGAGCTGCCTGAGCCTGTCATCCCCTTCCTCAAATATGAAGACTTTCTAACTTGTGCACAGCTTTTGGCCAAAGACGAGGAGGAGGTTTGTGCAGACGACTATTCCTTTGTGTAGCATTATGCATAGAATATGTTACCTAATGTGTTTTACATCAGGGGATCCAGGAGCTGGGAAAACAAGTCAGCACTCTACCTCTGCCTAACTACAATCTCCTCAAGTACATATGCAAGTACGTTCACGCTGCTCTGGCTCCACGTGAGGAAGGATGTCCCTCTTTTATCATTCCTCACAGTTATTTTGCTTCAGATTTCTAGATGAGGTCCAGTCCCACAGTAATGAGAACAAGATGAGTGTCCAAAACCTCGCCACAGTATTTGGACCAAACATTCTCCGACCCAAGATGGAGGACCCGGTTACTATCATGGAAGGTGCGGACGAGACCATGAATGTTAAATGTCGTAATGAAATGTGTCCATTAAACAAATGTGGTTTACATCGTCTAGGAACTTCTCTGGTCCAGCATCTAATGACAGTCCTCATCAGGGAACACAACCGGTTATACTCAGGGAGGGACCAGGAAGGACCACTCTTACCCCAGACTGAGGTACCTGTCCCAGGACATCAGCTTCAGTACCGTAGCCTAGGAGCTTGGATATCCGAGGAGGATCTTCAGAGCTGCCCGGTCTCCAACCCGGACCAAGAATTTCACAGCAGTGCCTCGTCCCTGGATGCCAAACTATGCTCAGCCGTCACTACCACCCAGTCCCCCAACCCGAACCCTGGACCAAAACTTGGTTCTTCTACAGGGAAAGGAGAGCAAGTGGTCAGTCCAAGTAAACAAGCCAAGACCATGCCTTCCTGGAAATACTCGTTTAAAAGCTCCTCAGCGCCTCGTTCCCAGCAACAAGCTAAGCAAAGCAACACAGTGGTGGCAGATACAACCAGCGGGGGAGGCAACTGGCTCATGAATGGTTTGTCCTCTTTGAGGGGACACCGGCGGACATCATCAGGTGAGCGGTCCACTCGAGATCGCGACTCCACCGGCTCCTCCCAGAGACTGTCCACCTACGACAACGTGACCTCCTCCTCCAGCACGGGGAGCGTCCCGAGCGTTTCCAGCACGCCATGGTCCACGTCCTCCTGCGAAATCTCGGTGCCGGACTCCGGTGGAGATCCATCAGCGCCCCAGAACTTTGAGGGCGGGGTGGAGGGGGGTGAAAAGGGGGAGTGGATGGAGAGTCAGAGGGAGGCTGAGAGAGAAAGGGATGGAGGGATGATGACAGAGCCCAGCTCTGAGCAGGACAGTTGTGAGGCCATGGAGCTTTGCAGCAGCAGTGCCGCCTGCAGCGACAATGGCAACGCGGCAGCCAGAGCGCCGTCCATCATCATGACCGAAGACGGAGATGGGACAAACTTAACGTTGAGTAGTCTGGTAGAAGGACTTAAGGACGAGTTGAGAAAACAGAAGTCATCGTATGAGAGCAGGATTGAAAAGTAAGTATATTTAAATGTGAGGTGTGTACCAGACAGCTTCAGGTCCACAAACCAAACACTGTGATAGCATTGCTGCTACAGGAGGGGATTTGGTCTTACCCTTTCTTTATTATCAGGGACAAAAAAGATGAGCTGTTTTCACAGAACTTATTATCACCTATAATAATATAATCACCTCGTTTCCTGTTTTTCTATGTATATAACAATATAAGCCTTTACAACATTAAGCCTAAGTCTCTATGTTTCATAGCACAGCCCTGATTCTTCACAGGAATGCACATGTTTTCCTTTTAAAGGTCTCATTTGAACCTGTTCTCGATAGGAGCCCTCTCTACATGGGCTAAAACATAGCACAGATCTCTGCACGCACTAGGAAGCAGCAATGCTAACATGTAGCATACCAAAGTGACACGGAGAGAAATGCCAAACTCTGGGATCCGAACAAAACACAGTTTAAACCTTGTTTATATGGAAATATAACAAAAACATGAGAACAAACAGTGTCTACTTTAGAGGTTCTGATCAGCAAAGACAGCTAATTACAGACATGCTAGCTGCATCATTATGCTGCTAGCAGCCAAAGAATAAATCACATCACCATTCAATTCAGCTTTATTTGTTTTAGTGGCAAATTACGACAATGTTATCTCAGGATGTTTAAGCTGCATGAGGCGACAGTGGAAAGGAAAACTCCTTTTTAACATAAGCGTCTGACAGAACCCAGCTCAGGGAGGACAGCCATCCGCCTCGACTGGCTGGATGAAGAGAACAGGGAAGACAGATCAACATGTAGTATGGCTTTTATCCAGGAAGAGCAGAAATATGTTGTCAATAATGTCATATATTAAAACTTAAAAGATCAGGAACAGAGAAAGGAAAAATAAATGCATTATGGGACGTCTCCATATGGACCGATAACCATAAGACATGTTAAAAAGGAAGGTCTGAGCTGAAGGCTCTCCTTTCCATCGTTTTCTTAGAGACTCTGGGAACCACAAGTAGACCTGCAGTCATATGGATTTATAATCATACATCCTGTTTTACCTGCTTATGACATCAATGAAAGAGGTTTTATAGTGACACAATGTGATGCTTCTTAAGTTTCTTTATCTCTTTGGGAGCTATTCTTTGCTTTACCTGCTAATTGATGGAGGCTTTGATCATCAGAATCATTCCTGGTATATTTACCAACAAGCTTTATGAAGAACCATGGAAAACTATACAGGTTCCCTGTTTTAACCTTCTCATCATGCCAGACCTTCCTAGAGAAACTGGGCTGCTACATTCTGGTTTTCACAGGAAGTAGTGTGTTTTGCTTTTATGAGGAGTTGCTACAATGTCCCAGGTAAATATACTCACATATGTTGATTCAGCTTTCGGTTGGGACCAGCTTTATGCATACCTTTGTCATTTTAAAACCCTTTAACACCTGAACCATAAAATCATGTTTAGAAGATTCTCTTTTTAATCTAAAGGTTTTAGTCAGCATATTACTAAAATACGGGAACAAAGAAAGACAAAAATACATAAAATCATGCAAATATTACATCTTTGGATTATTGTAATGCAAACAGTGCCCACCAGGGGGCAGAAGCTAAACATCAAAGTGTAATAAACAAGGTTGGTATATATATATATATATATATATATATATAGAGAGAGAGAGAGAGAGAGGACTTACTCACCTGAGAGAGAGAGAGAGAGAGGACTAACTTCCATGAGAGAAAGAGAGAGAGGACTAGATCGG
>JBAMIG010000023.1:15162847-15177599 GCA_037177335.1 Kiunga ballochi | reverse complement strand
GCGAAACACAAAGGTGGAAGAAAAAAGGGGGATATATATATATATATATATATATATATATATATATATAGAGAGAGAGAGAGAGAGAGAGAGAAATAATAATGGAATAGAGCTTATTGCATATAGGTAATATGGTACACAGCTTTACATAATAATAAAGCAAAAATTAGCAGGATTAACAATGCAAGAATGTTGTCACTACTTAGAAAGCCTTTCTGCAAAAAGAAAAGTAAAAGGCAGAAATATGCACATCTTCTTGTTTCAGAGAGGCCATCATTTATCCTAATCTGTATTGTGCTGCATCCTTTCAGACTGGAGGAGTCCAGCACTGCTTTGTTAGCCCAGATGGAGCGTCTGGAGCAAGACATGGAACAGGAGAGGAAGAAACAGCGCATGCTGGAGATCAAACTTCGCAATTCTGAACGGGCACGGGAGGATGCCGAAAACCGCAACCGGCTCCTGGAGAAGGAGATGGAGGACTTCTTTTCCACGCTGGGGGACCTGGCCCTCGGAGCAAGGACGAGCGACATTTGACACGACACAGCTTTTTGGCGTGTCAGAGGCCAGCACTGCGTCTTTTCCCCTGCATCACAACGTTCCTGCAACAGAGAAGGACAAGAAAAGAAGCATGCTGTTGCACATTCCCGGCAAGCTTGAAATTAAAATGTGGAGGTGACCGAAAATGCTAAAGGTTGTAAATGTTTGTCAGGATCATCGCTTTTGCATGCTTGAAACTGAAGGTTCAAAGGATGCAACCGGTGATCAACACTTCTTTCAGATAGCCCTGGGTTTATGTTGTGAAGGCCGTGTTTGAAATATTCCAGGTACATGATGAAACACATTGTAACTTCCCCGACATTTTCTGTAACAAGGAACACTGACATTTTCCAACCACTACTTTAAATGGACACTAGGTAAATGGTGTGCTTAAATGTCCACTCTGATGCAGACAGCTGATTGATATTTATCTTTACAGGATATTTATCTCAAAGCAATACATTTAGAAACCTATTAAATTTTTTTCAGAGTATTAAATGTTAAATTAGACACTGCTCTGTCATTAGCTGGAGAGGTTATAGCCAGCAGCTTGTTTAGACTAGCTTAAGACAAAATGAGGGTAAAGATAGTTTATTATATGCGTACATAGACACTTACATGGCCGCGAGTTCACGGGTAAAGTAAACTCACAGATGGGTTTGTACTAAGCAGCAACCTTTGTTGAAAAAAGGCCAATGTGAAAGTGCCAAAAATTGCAGTTCCCTCTTCCTCCACTAGGGGCTGTAAAACAGCTAAAGACCCATTTCTCAGCACAAACATGTTACAGCCTGGTACAAAAAAATGACATTTATTAGGTTAAATGTAACTTAATGACAAATAAGGGGGGTTGTTTTCTTAATAACTCATCTATTTACACGTTATTTCATCCTGAAATTCTGCATATTATGGGCGTGTTCTTGTGATTGACAGGTATCCAACATCCATGGTAAAAAAGCCGGTTCTAGCCGGCTAACAGCGGCCTTAGCTTTACCTCGCCTACAACTTTTTGCCAGTTAGTCCCATTAAATACGAGTTAGCTCTTAAGCTTGGGGGTTGAAAGATGTCAATCCCCCTCCCCGACACCCTGACTCATCTTTGTACTTTCCAGGAATGACAACACATGTGACGCTGCGATAAAGCTAACGTATGAAACTGCCCAATAAGCTTCACTTTAGCCCTTTAGAAACCTACTGGAAAGCTCTGTCTATATTTCTCATACAGTCTATGGTTTGTACACCTTCACTAAGCCTCTATTCTTCGTTGTCTGTTCTCAGGTTGCGCACGAATTAAACTGCGCAACACTGCCCCCCACAGTTTCTGCTGGTACTACTCCATTTTGCATAAACCTCAAAACTTTGAAAACATATGCAGGAAATGAACACAGATAGAGGACAGACCCTGCGTCCTTATAGATGTAAGTAAACCTAAAGAGCCGGCCTTGCTCTTCCTCCGCATCCTACTAACATGCAGGAAGCAAACAGTACGAGTACAAACTTCTCCTTTTTTTTATTTGTTTTCATCCAAACCCACTTCTACATTTACATGAATTTATACATGGACCTATAAGAAAATTGTTCTCTGTTAACGTGGAGAAGTGGGAATTGTAGTTTTTCCACTGATGGAAAAGGTTCGTCACACTGCTCCACACAGCAGGTTGTGACACATTGTCACAAGTCCCCATCGGGAATCAGAGACCTTTATTATCAAGCGCTCAACAAATCCCAAATAGACTGATTCTACAGAAGCTACTGAAAGGAGATTTCCTTTCATCCAGACGTTCCTAAAAATGTAAATTTACAAAACTTGCATGGTTGTAGTCATATGATAGCGTAACTAGGATGGTGGTTAAAACTCCCATTAATGTACAGTATATCTCCAAAAATAAAAGAAAGCAGTAGTTACTAACATGTAAATTGGGGAAACTGGCTCCTGTAACTACAATGTTAGCTTTAGCAGATGCTCCTCTAAGTACACTAAGGATTATGGTAGAAATTGTGTATCGTAGTGACAGAAAACCAGGCCGTTTGTGAGTAACTGAAGCATTAACAAATGGGACTCCTGCCATAGCTGCCTCAAAACCCTTCTTCGTCCTCAGGGCCGTCCAGTGCCTCCCGTCTCCATCATGGTTTCCCAGTCCATTTGACGGAAAATCCTCATTTCACTGATGTAATGTGCAGGCAATGCAACAGGGGTGATGAAAACACAACATGCAGAACCAGTGCGTCATTGACTAAACCCAGTTCCTACCAAAGCTGGTCTGCCTCAGCTGTTGGCTCCCTGTTAGATCAGAGTTGCCTGGAAGCCATGTTGATTTTGGCACATGAAGCTGAACACTGCCCTCAGAGAAACAATGGAGTTTCCTGGTCGTGCCTTCAGGGAGGTGTTTTTGTAGTGTTGCTTGCTTGTCTGGAGATGCTGTGCATATATTGACCTGAAATACACACAGTGGCTGCAATGTAGTTTTATTTTGACTTGGTATGGAGCAAACCGGTGGTGATGTAACCCTCAAAGGTGCCAATTCCTGTGAAAGTCACTTGTGGATTGAATGGAGGTTTTGCATTAAGAATGTATCCTTGTTGTGAATGTAATGTGTTGCTGATTAAAACACGCTCTATGAGGAGAAAAGGAAGCCTCCTCTTCTGAAATATGGTTTCTTCTGCCGGTCATCTTATTAAACCAGTCTGATCCAATATGGCGTCTCTTTGAATGTGGTTATTAAAAAATATGGCCGTTTGACTCCAATCAGATAAATGTCCGGAGGTTTAATCAGCAGTTTTTCTTTAGTCTCCAAAAAGCGTGTTTTTATGTCGTTTTATTTTTTATTTAAAGAACTGAACCACATTTTTCTACAGATTTGTACAGTTTCTACCAAAACCTCCTTTCTCGTGTACGTTCATACATTGTTAGACGGACATCCGGGACATTTTGACGTCACCCATAGCAACAACCCTAGCAAACTACAGAGGAGACATGCTGAAATGTTGTTTGGTCCGGCTCACCATCCCACTAAAAAAAGAAAACAAAGGGTTGAAGTTCTACTTTATACGCTTAGCCTGTCGCACACGAGAAGAATCTGCTGAGCTAAAAGTTTCTCAAGACCGCTTGATCAGCAGAAAGCTCGCCGCGCGCGCCTTGTTTTCTGCCTCGCGAGGCCTTGAGGTGAAAATCAAACCTGTTTGATATTTTTCGCCTCGCGAGGACACCGTTGCACAAGCACCATCTGCATCTTACAGAACAGCTAAAGTTTAACATTTCTTATTACTCCGATGATCCTCCATAGTGCTTAATTATGAATTCGCACTGTTGTAAATAGTAATATATCCTGGAATAAAGGTAACAACCATCCTATAAGAGACCTGAACCTGACTTTTGGAGGATGTTCATCATTTATGTATTCCCGTACCTTCACTAACTTATTAAGTATCACTAGTAGCATGTCCCCTCAGTACTATTATAGATTAATTAAGGCAACAGAACCACTCCTCAGAGGTTTTTATTCACATATCATCACACTGTTGCCATCAGCAGTTTTCTGTTAGGCTGTGTGTTCACAGATGCAGGTCTGCAAACCTGAACTGAAGGTTTTTCGCCTCTTCATCGTCTACAATCAGGCTGGTTGTTCTCCTCTGACCACGGATATAAAGAACGAGACATTTTGGTCCAGACTTATTGTAGATTTTGTCCAGAGATGGTTGAAAGTAAAAGAATCAAAGTGAAATACTCTGACCATGTCGAGAAGACGAAATGCATTGAATCTGTCGTGTGATTGGCTGATTTAGTGCTTTGTGTTAAGCAACTGAATAAGCGTACCTAATAAAGAAGATAATAAAGGTAACGTAACTAAAAGAAGCAGGCATAGGGAGGTTTTGCAGAAAAAAGGGGATTTTCTTTTCCATGTTTTATGCAACAATATTGTAAACAGCAAGATTACTGATGATGTGGTTTTTTTATGGACTTGTCTTGAAGAAAGGGACCCCTGGTGTCCTCTTCCCCCCGTAATGGCAGACATCACATCCCACAACGGGAGCGATGTCTGCAGGTTACGTAGAAACCCGAACCAAAAGAAGAAACGGGACAGACCATCCTGAATCAAAGTGTATTTCTTTTATTTGCAGTACATACTTTTTTAAATGTCCATTTTCTAGGAGGTGGCATCATCAGATCCCAGTGCATGTATTCTAGTAGTGCACTTTTCATCGGTTGCGGCTGGGACACGCAGATCCAGGAATTCTTAAAACTAGTTGCATGGCTAAATTCACTTGCAAACATTACAAACCAGCACCAGACAGAGAACAGTTTCTTGTGAGTATTTACCTTTTTGTGTGTGTGGGGGTGTGTTTAACATACAAATACATCCCAGATCAAAAAGCTATCAGCCAAATATGGATCAATGAAATACTTATTGAGCTTCATTTGTTTCCTGCTGACAGATTTTTGGCTGGGAATGACTAATTACGTAACATTATGACAGAAAAACACAACTCTCAGAAATAGAAAGTGATCTTATTCATAAAAAAGAAAGAAAATATGGATTGACAGTACCAAACTATTTACCTTCAGGAGACAGCGAACAAAGGCTAAGCCCATCACATACTACTAGCACAGTTTACTGAAGGTATTGCACATTTACTTAAAACAAAAAAGAAAAAATCATATAACAATTCTCTCACTTCTGGGTGAAGTATACATAATGTACAAAACTAGAAGTCTGTTGAAACTGACAAATAGTACACTTTCAAATAAATAAATAATGGAATCTGTTATTCACACATCTCCGATAATTCTGCAGGCGACTACATATTTGCACGAACTGGCAGAAATTTCACGTGAGGTAGTTCATCAAAGTCGACTTAAACTAGGAGGAAATGGACAGATGTTATCTGAGCAATGGCAACCTAAAGAGGAGGAAATGCTAGTTACTTTAGTTAAAATCTAATGCAGGGTGGGGAAAATTAAGAGCACTTTCAAAAACAAAATTTTCTTTCTGAGGGAATTTTTTCCCCCATTACTGTTTCTGCAGGTATGACGCTGCATGATTCATGGGTTAAAATGGCGATTTAGTTCTCTTATTATTGAAAACACTAAATCAGAAAATGTATCAATTTAGTTCCACAACTATCAATCATTTTTCTCTTAGTATGGGTTAAAAGCATTTTCCTACAACACTGTAAGCATTGGCACCAGCTGTTTGATACAAGTCTAAATAAAATTATAAAGTTTATAATTGTCACAAAATTAAAACGGGTTGCACCAGATAAACTTATGGGTGTGAATACTTTCATGCTAAATGTCTAAACAGTTTGAGGCCATCTGGAAAAGTTAGCTTGCTAATGAATCTCTAATGCACAGCTAGCTCAGTACAGTTAAAATTCATATAGTAATAAATACAAGTAGCAGAACAGTTTTTTTTTATTCTGTTGCCTATTTTAATGCCATTAACACGTGTGATAAACTGGCATGCTAATCTTAGATAGCTGTGTATGTCATAGCTATCGTTAGCATCTATTATTGGTAAAAAGCTACCTAGTTAATTAATTATAGGGGATGAAGCTAACACTTAGATTATGAGTTCAATATGTTAGCTGTATAAATAACTTTAAAAAACTTATATTTGCTTGTTAATGTATTATAAGTTATCCTACGCACAACAAGCTAACCAGTAAATGCTTTGTCTATGATGAAAATTGTATCATTTTTGTGCTGCTAACTTGCGAGCTAACCTTTCTTCATATGCCCATGCAGCCAACTATATGTTGTCTATTTTTAGTTGTGTTGTTAACTGCTAAGTCAACTTGTCTGAACTGATAAGTTTACATAGTTAGTATTGTTAACATGGCAAGGAGCAATTTAGATTAGCTCAAATTAGCTAGCTAACACAGAGAAAGCTAATGGTTGTGTTGTCCTCCATTCATTACAAGCTAATATTTAATAAAAAAATGTTGAGTCAACTGATAAGCTAACAATCATTTATACATTTTTTTTGGATTATTTGTATAGTTTCCCTTTCAGAGCTTAAGCTTTAAACAATTCAAATAGTAACTTATTGCTAATTTTCAGTAAAAATCTGGTGCAAAGAAATCTACAAACCATAATGTACAATTAAAGAGTGATAGTTTTCATACACTAAATGTTTACACAAAACCATGTCCAGATAAAACAAGTCTTACTCATGCTAAAATATCTGATCATTGAAAAGAGCAGTCATTACATTAACCACGTTGTCCCTTTGCTAACCGCTAACGCTAAAATTAGCTTAAAGTTTCAGTTTGAAAGACACTTTATAAGTTTAATGATGCAACCAGGTTTTGTACATCTAGTTTTAAGCTCTTGTTAGCAACACATTTCATAATGAATGGATTTTAGATGAGCTGGTGCCGGTCAAAAACACACACACACAAAAAAAAGCCAATGAAGCAATATTAGAGAAATATGCTGCGAGATGGATACATCTGTTTGTAGTTTGACATTTTTGGCAGATAAGTTACCCAAAGACACACAACAAAGAGCTACAGTGCATGCAGCACTTTTAGGCACAGCCGCCTTCATCCCACTCAGCTTTTCTACCTTACTCTGCCTCTTTTGTTGCATGGAAAACACTTCTTTTTAAGATCAAAAGGTAGTAGTCATAAGCGAGCTGAAAAGCTTAATGTAGCCAAACTTTTATCCCTCCATATAGCGAGCCACCTCTAACAAATAAAGGTTTAAGCCCGAGTGGTCGGTCCGAAGTTGGGATCTGGGACCGTATTATGGACATTGCTGCTTCTTCCTGTAAGCCTGATGTTTACAAACAAACATTAAAGTCTCTTTATGTTTCTGACGCAAACAGCAGCTTTATGTTCTGCAGGAAATATGTTAACTTTTGATAGTTAAGCTATGTTTGCACCACCATGCCTTTTAGCTCCTTCTGAATCTAAACTATCTGTTTCTCATTGTATCCACAGCGGTTTGTGAAGCTTTCTCCAGAAGCAAAACAACTTTTCATCGAGAATTCAAATGAAATATTTAAAAGGGAAATAAAATCAACCTAAAGTCTGGTTGCTGTCACTACAAAGAAAGACTTCTTTGATGAAAAACCTTGATACGACTGCATGTGTTCGAGCTGATCCTCCACACACCACCAGTCTCCTACCTTGCAGTAGTAGAAAAATATACATTTGTGAGAACTACAACCGCGTCAAACATTGTTTTGATGTGGAAACGACTGTTACCGAGATGCCAAACACTTTGTCCCACATCCTCAGGAATGAATGACTAACAGGCACTTTTCCTTTCAACAACCAAAACAAAAAACAGGGTCAAATTATTGCATACAGTAAGAGTTCCTTTCTTTCCTTTGAGTCTGCTTGCTGGTGTCGTGCAGCGTCTGGCCAATATTCTTTCATTCCTCAAGACCCGATAAAAGGATGAGGAGGCAGAGGCCTTCGTCACGCTGCTCCACACAGCAGAATTCCTATCCCTTCTAAAAAAACACACGTTCACATGCTTTCCCGATATCACCGATCCCTACGTCACCGAAACTTCCTGCCATCACCGAGTCGACAACCTCACACACCTACATGTCCACAACCCGTCTGAAAATACAAACATCCGTCTAAAATCCCAAACTTTTACAAAAACCGTCCGACCTAACCGGCTCCGTGACGTTGCACCGCTTACCGGAGGAGCTTTAAAGCACCAGGAGACTCATTGGGAAGTCATCTTTGTGGGGTAAAAGATGCGTTTTAGACTCAGCACGACTGAACAGGAAGAGAAAGAATCAGGAAACTATAAGTTTTACAATGCAGGAAGTGATTTTTACAAGTAAATGCTCTAATGAATGGATACGTCATATGTATTATAAAGCAATATCCATATTATGTCAGATAAAAACAGATGAACTAAGTTTTACCATCATATATTTCTCATTAAATTAGGTGGCTCACCGCAAACTCGCTGATGAAACTAGACCTACCGTAAATCTGTACAAACTCCAGGCTCACAAGCATGACTCAACAGAAAAATAGATCACATTAGAACATTTTACAGAGATCTCACTGCCGGTCACTACAAACCCAAACACCGTGAAATTAAACCTATGAAAAGAAACGGCACAAAAAATGACAGCAAAACTGATGAAAAAGAGAGAAAAACGCTACGCGAGGCGAGCACGAGAGGAACCAGGAGCCGGTGGCAGGGTGGTGGTCTTGAGTGTTACCAGGAGGGGCGCGGCCCAGTCCAAAGTTAGGACTGGGACCGGGACTGGGAGCTGGGGAAGCCAAGTCGATAGTCATCTGCAGCAGCCCACGGTGCCGTTAGCCGTAGCAGCGGAGGCAGCGACGGAGGAGGCGCTGGCCGTCTCCACGTTGCTGTCCGTGTCGGTCGGGGTCTGGTCCGTGGACATGGAGGAGGATGAGGAGGGGTGGTGCTGTGAAGGGCTGCTGCTTACTGTTGCACCTGTGCTATGAGAAGCGGGAAGAGACCTGTGGTCAGTGGAGGAAGATGAGGAGTAAAAGGTAAACAATGCATTAAATAATACATTTAGATTGAAAAGACAAACATTAAAGTGTTTTAGTTTGTAATTATTGCAACAAAATCACTTTTTAAATCAGGGTTAATCACATGAATGCAAACTTTCAGAATAAAAGCACCTCTGAATAAAAAGGTATTACTATTAGCTTAAAAGATTTTTATAAATAACATAATATTAAACTTTAGTTTTTATAAAAAGAGGAATAAAACGGTTAAGTCAGAGGGATTCATATCAGTGTGGAGCTGCAGGAACAAACCTAACATGATTATAATCCAGATATTTTAGTGTGAAAGTCGTCGGACCTGAGTAAATATTCAGGTGATTTATCATCACCAGGTTCTCTTAAAACATCCTGTTATTAGCAGAACGTGACAAAGAGCTGATGTGAGACAAACCCTCATAGCAGCAGATAGTATGAAGGGATCTTTATAAATTATTAAATATGGGATGAAAAACGGTGATTCGTTGTGACGGCATGTTTTATTTATGTGTAAACAAACTCCACCAACCTATGGAAGCCGGCTGTCCCCTGATTACACCATTCTTTGTCCTCTCCTCCCAGTCCAGCACTTCTTTATATATCAACTCTGAAAGATAAAACACATGTGTGTGTATTAAAACACACATAGCTGTACGTTAGTCTCTGGTTAACAGTCCCATCCACAGGGACGTTAGGACACTGGGACCAGTCAGTCCACAGTAAAGGGGAAGTAATGAAATGTAACAGGCTGTATAGTCAGGACAATATGGTGAAATTTCCCACAAAGCACCAGTAAGGCATACTGGTGCTGAACAGCGATGGCTCCTACCTTTCCACTCCTCCACTGTGTGCTCCCTCTCATCCAGCTGCTTGTCTGTGATCGCAGGCGGCGGCTTGAAAAGGACGACAAAGACATGTTGGTCTGTCTCAATATGGTGGAACAATAAACATGCAGTGTGTAACAATATAATACATGTTGGTAAACACACACACACACACAGGGAAGCCGGGGAGCGAAGTTTAGAGACGACATGCTTCAGCATGACAACATGGAGGAGTGACTCCATGTTTATTAGCTACACTTATTTACTTCCTTGTTGACGTGAATATCTAATCATCACATCTAGACATGATGAAGATGATGCATCGCAGCAGGGTTGTTGGATGACTGGGCTGCATATATGATGCCTTGTTGATGCCAGAGGCCAGAGGAGAGTGGGTAGACTGGTTTAAAGCTATCAAGCTGTGTAGTCCAGACCACACTGGTTGTCGACTAAAAACAGGAAACTGAGGCTGCATCTAATGCAGACTCATCCAAAAGGAAACGATGAAAGATGGGAAGTAATGTCTGATGAAGAAAACTTCTGATTAAAACATTAAATCTTTGCTTTGGAGCAAAAAACACCACAAACTGCAAACATGTTATGTTACTGCACTGAAAGGAGCTAAAATACAAGACCTGCAGAAACCAACTCCTCCTCTTCCTCAGAAAACAGCTGGGATTAGATGAATGAGTGAAGCGTGAGCGCCTGACTGTCAGCTGTGAGGAATCTCTTCACGCCGCATCACAACAGACTGAAAAAAGCTGCAGTCTGTCCCGTTTGCTAACCTTTCTGAACTTTACGAACATTTTTTACACCAAACAAGTTCTGAAGAACAAAAACAGCACAAGCAAAGCAAGTCGTGCAGTTTTAAACCGGGTACTCACTGCCTCCACTTCGGTTGGGTCGTACCACACGTTGATGTAGGGGTGCTGGAGCGCCTCGTCCACAGAGATCCGCTTTGAAGCGTCTATTACCAGCATCTTGGATAGCAGGTCTCGGGCTTGGCTGGCTGAAAGGCAGGAGGACAGATGGGTAAGTAAAGCGAGCTTATTCCTGTTGTTCAATGTGAATAAAATAAGCATTAATCCACAACATGTGTCCACCTTAATCATTACAGGTTTCCTATGAAATCTGCAAGCATGAGCCGGTTTAAGCCAAAATATTAAGGGAGTGTTGTCACGTATTGTTCCTCCCGAATGAATAAAGACAAAAATATGAGCTTGTTTTTGTACAGAAACACCTGCAGCTTGTTTCTGTTATCCTCCCACACAAAGGTAAATTCATCCTCGTGGTTAACAACCTGAGCCTGAACCGTCAGCTCCTGGAGGAAATGCTTGATGTGAGACTGCTGATGTTTCCCTGAACCACTCTGGATTTTAGTCATCACTCCTCGGCCACCTTTTGGGTTATCTAAACGTGACCCGTCAGAGAGCAGGTCCTTACCTTTCAGCTTGTTGTGGTCAGAATCAGCCGGAAACAGGACATCAGGGAAGAGCTTCTCGAAGCTGTAGCCGGCGTACCGCGGCCGGTTCTCCACGTAGGTCCTCACTGACTGGTTGAGCTTCATCAGGAACTCCTGGGACGGCGTTCCCAGTTGCTCAATAACCTTATTCCACTGGTCGATGTCTTGTGGTTACGGCATTAAGGAAAGCAGTGGGCTGGTGGTGCATATCATGAACGAGTTTTTGAAAATACTTTGCTGAAGAAGGAAATGTTTGTTAATCTGCAGGCAATGTAGAAAAAACTCTGAAATTAAAGTCTACTGGCAGAGGAAAGCATTTTTATTCTTCTGTGGTAGAAAATAGGACAAATCTAAATTTTACAGCAGCCAGAAATGGAGGCTTTCATCTGCATATAAACCCTTTGACGCGCAGCGGGAGAGTGATGAGGACTGGGATGAGGAAGACACAGTTCAAATATCTCCACTGTGAAACTCATCAGGTGATGCTGCTGATCCTTTCCAAGAAAAATAAACAAAAACATAAATATATAGATTTAGCTTTTTTTTTCTTCCTTTACAAGGAGAAAAAAAGAAAAGCTCCCAAGAAAAAGTGAAAATAGCAATAAAACATTTAAGTTCAGATCTTTTTTTTTCTCTGACAGAAAATGTCAGTCACCCATGTGTTTCTAGGCTTTACCACAGAATAGTAATGCATGGGAATGAGTACGAATGCCTGCATGTCTCTGTGTTGCCCTGCGATGGACGAGCGACCGCTGTGATGGGATAGGGAAAAATGTATGTCCATTAATAAAGCTACACTGTTTTCCCCCCATTTTTATCACTCATTTAACATTATGAACACTTAACAAATAACTAATTACAATGTTAATTGATATTATCTAATAAACATACATAAAGGTTGATGGTTTCTTCTTCCATTTATTGAACTAGCATTTGAATATGGTCACAAATAAATCAAGCTAGTGATAAACAAATACTTAGCTTAATGTTTAAATTAGAAATATAGTCAATTATTTAAAAGATAAACTTCTCATATTTATTATTTTTATCAGCACAGATACTGTTTACATTGTCACTATATAAACTTCAGCACTTGGCAAGTTGTTGAATTAGCTTTAGCAAGTTTCAGCTTCAAGCTAGTCTCTATTAGAGTCAAACAAGTTTCATAACATTCTCATATTACTCTTCTTGTTTTGATTAACTAACCTTTTTATGATAGAAATAAGAAACACCTAGCGTTCCCAAACCAAACATTTCTTATTAAATTCATTTTGGAAAAAGCTGCTAACAGCTAACAATTATAAAAAGCTAGCTTACGTTAGCATTACTCAACTATTAGCTACAAAAATTAATAGCAAATAGCTAACCTTAACTATATTTAGAGCAAAAATTACCTGTCAAATGACAAATATTTTAGGGATTTTTTTTATTGACTGTGTTTTGTTTTAGTTTTCTAAGATTTAATAACCAGACCATCTGCACAATGACGAATGACAGACAGACAGGCTTAGAGCCACATCTCCCCAAAATTATACACAAAACAAACAATTTACATTTGAAAAAATAAAGATAAGGTATAAAATATAAAAGAAAAACTAATTATTTGCACTCCTTCAATAGGAACAGAAGGGAAAAACAATGTTAACTGTGACTGCTAAACACTATAGAATATAAATTTAGAAAAAAATAGTAATAAAATGATACTTTTGGTGCCAGAATACAATCACATCTTTCATCTTTACCTTGTTTTACATGTCTCATCACTCTAAAACATTGTTGTGCTGCATTCTCGCTGCTCCAGCACAACCCTGATTATTTAAATACCAAACTGGAGCGTTTCCAACCATGTTCACACACACACACACAGACTAAGCAGCTTCTTCCTGTGTGTGCAAAGACATGAACAAAATGTCAGACAAACGATGAGACAACACGGCATTCTGGAGGGTTTTTGGATGGAGGTTTAACGTAAGGATACGATCAGTGCCTGGAAACAACACACTACCCCGGACGATTTCTGCCATGATGCAGCCAACAGACCAGACATCAACTGAAAAATGAAAATGACAACCAGCGAATTAGCATGCAGGGCTGGAAAAGCACACAAAACAATTCAAACAGGGAGAAAAATGATAAAAACCATGGTGCGAGTGAGGTGACGTGTGTGAAATGAGAAAAAAAATAAGCTGCATGCAGCTGGATGCATTCTCATAGCAAAGTCAGGGTTATTATTAAATATTATTATTAAATATTTCACCTCAACTGGACAATTAAAGGTCAATAAAACCCATTTAGCTAAAACAGACTGATGTCTGCTGTGTGTCAGTAAGCTGTGATTTATGAGGATAAACGAGGGCATTTTGGCGGTCGTGCTCTCAGCGATGAAACAGCAAACTATTTTATTCTATTTCAGGTCTTTTGTGTGACAGTCATGTTGCCGCGGGCAACGCTGTGTGTGTTAGTGTGTCTGCAGAAACAGCAGGTGAGTGGCTGCGAGTCAAGGTGTCAAGCAAAAGCTGAGAAATAGAATTATAATAGTTGTGTTTGATAAGGTGGAGGGAATGGAAATAAAGTCTGTTTTCCTCTTTGTGTGTGTTATGCTTCGCTCAGAAAGAAAAAACAAGCCAGACACTGCTGCAAGCAGCTCAAGGATACAATCCCTTCCTGGAAAAAGGATTTTGTGGCGAACCATTTCTGCCATAATGCAGCCCACAGCCCAAATATCCACTATGTGTGTGCAGCATAAAAGAAGGGAGAAGAGAATAAGCAACAAATGCAACCAGTCAGCAGGAAACATTAGGGCAATGTTTTAGAAGAGGATTGTGAAAGTTAGTAATGATACGATAAAGACAGAGCCCAGGAAACCCAGATAAATATCATCGCATATTAATAGACTCTATAACACATCACTGGATCAGGGATGTCTATGGAGGACGTGCAGCTGACGTCACTGAGTCACCTGACTGTTTTTCAACAATTGTAGGGGGATAGGTAGTCCAGTCTGAGAACCAGTTAAAATAGGACAGATTGTAGTGTGTGGAGTATTGTTCCTGGTCAAAATAGTGATTTTATGCTCTGCATTCAGGTGTAGCAGCTTAACAGGGCAAAAAGAACGACCCGTCATTTTACAGATTAATCAGACATTAACAGACAACATGGAGGTGCGGTTGCTTCTATGAAGTCTATTAATTACTTCAAATGGAAGGACATTATGCTGTCACGGTCACTTACACAAGAAATAAATATTAAATATATATTAATACGTTAAAGTTTTTTTAAACCGTTAAAATGATTAGTTTTCTCACAGGAAGTGGTTGAGTGGATTATTTATCGTCATGGTGACGCGTTGCCATGGTAACCCGTAGCTGGGTCTGCAGCAGCTGGTAACGTATGTTCTGAGTTTCTGTTTCTTTGTGTTGTGGTTTCACAAATACTATGAA
>JBAMIG010000023.1:15120798-15135409 GCA_037177335.1 Kiunga ballochi | reverse complement strand
CCCCCCCCCCCCCCCCCCCCCCCCCCCCCCCCCCCCCCCCCCCCCCCCCCCCCCCCCCCCCCCCCCCCCCCTCACTACCATTTTTTTTTTTTGTATGTTATTAATCAATGGATTTTATAATGTAAAGCACTTTGAGTTGCCAGTGGCAAGAAAAGGGCTTTATAAATAAATAAAGTTGAAAGTTTAAATAGGTTCTGACTTGCTCAGATTTTTCAAATTAAATCTAAAAGAAAAGGCATCTAATGACAAACTGGTTTACCAGTTTAAGGCTCCAGATTAACACACTCTGATTTATGGATAATATCACCCTTTGTACATTTTTTTACTTTAAATAAAGCAAGTAACAATTTCCATTAAGTTTATTTAGCCGATTTAAGTGTCTTTTCTTTTAATTATCCAGTCAAACAAAACAAAAATGACACCAGCAGTGCATTGATGCATCTGTGATTCAGTAATGATAAGATGATGCTCTGATTGAGACGATCCATGTTCATTATGATCTGTGACCCCTTTACACTTTATCGCTTCCATCTTGCAAAAACAAAACAAAACCTTACCGTCCTCATCCTCATCGTCTGCAAAGCCATGTGTGAGACGTTAAAGTTGACTGATTAACATGCAAATGATAGCTGGTTACCATGGATGTAATGATACAGGGATTCAGGCATCAACATATCCACGAGCTTCTGTCCACATAGAAGATTTATCAAAAAAATAGATTCTCTGACAAATAATAACTAAAATCATGTAATTCAATGATTGGCTGTAACTTATCATTAATGTAAGATTGGCATTGTATCCTGTTATAATATGTATTCTCTCAGCTGTCTTTTATATGATATAAGTCTTTTAAAGCTCAATATTCAGTCTGTACAGTTTATTTTAGTCAAAATAACAGTTTTTTTTATCTAGATGAAATGATGTATTTATACATTAGTTGCCTTCAGTGATTTGATATGAATGGAACTGATTGGGTTGTGCATGGTATCATCTAAAATCATCGTCTTTTAAATCCATTATATGTTGTGTCCTGAGCGTGCTCTTGGACGAGACTTCATTTCAAAAGGTGGGAGTAAAAACTACACAGATGAGGACAAACGGAATAAGAAGTACACAGATATCTGTTTTATGGAAAGACTGGAGAGAGTTGGGCTTATCCACTGCTCTGCAAATCTTATATAAGCATTTTAAAAAGCTTCACTGCATGTATTCTCCATTTAATGATCTCTTTTGGTCTTTTCTATGTAAATCTGTAATTAACTTAGGATCACTGGATCTGCTCACTTCCAAACACTGTCATCATGACAGGCATAGAAATTATTAATGGCCATCAGTGTCTTCAAAATGGTGTATGAATCTACTTGCAGATCATTTTCTTCCTTAATTGAGCTTTTAAGGTGTCATTTATCCCAGATGTTGCTCTAGTCCCTTTTAAACAACCCAGTACTTCAATTTTAATGCGCAGAGAGTTCACACAGAGCTTTCTGTACATTCAGAGGCACAAAAATATGGCGGCTGCCATGTTTGTGGACTCAACGCATGTAGATACAAGTGGCCTCTGGTCCTTGAGAGCCACAATCCTGCAAGTTTCCCTACTCTGACCCAAAATAATACGACATCGTGCAAAACCTCACAGGCTTCTGGACCCATTTAATTTCAGTGTGTTGGAGCAGGGAAACAGTGAAAATCTGCAGCTGTCTTTAAGGACTGATTTGAACTCTCCTTTTCAGAAAGATTTATTTTTGTAATGGGATTATGCAGCTTTTATTCTTTTTTGTTTTTATTTAGTATTTATATATTTTTATTTTATTTTTATTCTTTTTTGTTTTTATTATTTATTATTACATGTATGTATTTATTATTGTATTTATCTTTTTATTTTAATTTATTCTTGTTTGTTTTTATTTAGTATTTATCAATTTCTTATTTTATTTTTATTCTTTGTTTTCATTATTTATTTTATGTATGTTATTTTATTTATCTATTTTCTTTTTATTCTTTTTTGTTTATATTACTGATTCTTTTATGTACGTATTTACTATTTTATTATTTATCAATTTTTTATTACATTTTTTTTGTTCTTATTTAGTTTTTTTTATTATTTTTGCTTTTTTTTAAAAATGTGTTTTAAACACCTCTACACCCCTCCATCTCAGAGCCCCTTGCTCTGGATCTGCTCATCTATATTCCATAGAAAGGCGACCATGATCTTAATGGTTTCTTACCGTACATTACCGCAGAGGCTAAATGTGCCATAATGACATTCATGTCTGTAATGGCCCTGATAATAGTCCAGTGGACAGCAGTATAGCTTGAGTTAAAGATCTCTTTCAGAGGTTGCTTTATCCTCACAGTGGTTTCTGATTAAAGCTTTTTTGTGTGTGTGTGTGTGTGTGTGTGCGTGTGGGGGGGGGTCTAACAGCTGCATGTTTTATTCTAAAAGAAAAGATTATTAAAGATTATATCATGAATTATGCTCTGTAAGGCGGTCAGAGCTGACCTCAGATTGCTGCAAAACAAACAAATTAATGCAACACAAGTACAACAGATGATCTTTTAACATTTATATCTTAATCTTAATAAAAATAAGATCTGTTTGATGCTGTCAGTGAGTCTTTAATCTGGTAAAACAAATCAGCATCTTCAGTAAAAATAGAGGGAAAACCATGATGATGTGCTTACAATAGATATTGGATTAGTTTCTACTTAGCTTGCTTAAATCATAATAAACTATTAAGTTAGTTGGTTTTCTGATCTCCACGTTTTCACCAAGGCAGATGTTAATGAGATTCTGGCTTTTAGTTTGGAAAAAACACAGAGAACCTTCCTGGATTCCCTTCTTTTAAATATATATATAAAAAAAAAGTCCACACTGTTGGGAAATATTCCAGTTAAATGGTGGAAAAAAATAAGAAGCACTTAAACATCTCAACCTGTGAACCTGCAGCAAACACACGTTTCTGTGCCTAAAGCAGCAGTGTGATCTGCTTCCATTGAGCTTTATGTGTTCATGTGCATCCCAGCAGGATGGGAACGTTTGTGACCCTGGCGGAAGTGTTGGAGGCCCGGGGTTCACCGCTGGAGGAGGATGAGGTCTGGTGTTTGCTGCTAGCTACCACTGATGCCTTACTAGACATCTCCAAAAAAGGTGAGCTACATTTTTACCTGTTTGTTAAAATGCAGGTTTCATCTTGTTGATGGGCAAGAGCTGAAATCACAGATTAAAAAAACAACTTGTGGTCTTCTCTTTTGTTTAGGTTCAAGCAACATGTACAATGTGTTGAGCCCCGGCTCGGTGCTACTGTCAGCCAATGGGAGTGTGGCCTTTAAGAGTTGTGCGCGATATGAAGACGTGGCCTCTTTCAAAGCTCCTGAGGTTCAGCAGGGCAGCGCTGCTTCCACCAGGGCTGCCGCTGAAAAGGTTAGAAACTGGAAAACTGTATTATTTGGTGTCTTAACCTTAAGGACTATGAACCATACAAGCGCAAAGGCCATCTATCTCAGCGGATATGAAGAAGATTATTAAAAGCGAGGACAAATCAGATTTCTGAAACTAAGACATGATCAGATTGTTCTTCACTAATGAATATCTGACACATCTATCCATCTGCTCCTCAGATGGTTGTGTATTCACTGGGAATGACTCTTTATTGGTGTGTTGACTATCATTTACCTCAAAGCCAGGTACTCCTCTTCCTCTTCTAAGTCTTATTTAGAACTTTTATTCCATAAAATGTGCACATCATCCGTTTGCTGTTAATTGCTGTTTTTTACCCCGCCCCAGCCGGTCCAGATGAGTGCTGAGCTGGATGGTTTGCTGCTGAGCATGTGTGAGGACATGGTGATGAGGAGGACCGACCTGCTGACGGTGCTGGAAACTTGTGAACTCCATCACAAAACGTCCATGCTTCCTCCCCCCGAGCGGCTCATCAGGCACCTTGTTGAAGATGTTTACAGAAACTCAGTGAGTGGCGGGTCATTTTTAACATTTACTTTAAGGCGGTTAAATGAGTCAATATTTGTTTTTGTTAAGTTTAGTGTTTGAACTCCAGCTCTGTGCTTGTTTCTCTGAGCTGGACGGTGATGTCTTTGCAGGTTGATCATGTGCCCATGGCTGAAAACGGATCCCAGCTAACAGACCGCAGTCAGATGGTCAGGGACAGATTACACAGTAAGAAACCGATCCTATTTGTCTGAGTTAAAGTTTGACATTTTCAGAAATGTGCTTGACGTATTGGCTTTCTTGCTAAGAGTTTAGGGGATCAATACCAATCTAATGTCTGCTCTCCAAGTACAACACCACTGGTACCAACGACAAGTTTTGCATAAAGAACTGAATAAGGAAGGATAGGGGACATCTTAGTTGATTTCTGACCTCAGTGAGCATTATCCTAATGAGTTAATGGTCCCAGTGACAAATTTAATGATGTTAGAACCTAGTCCAGTTGAGCCAAGGGAGATAACATAAAAAGGACAAAGTTAAACTACCCCCCTTGTCTGTCTGACTACAACAGAGATAAACAGGATATATGAATGCACTCTTGAACCAATGGGGTTTTTTGGCTTTGCTAAATTCCTAGCAGAAATTTGGCAAACAGGTAAACTGATGTTGTTGGAAATAATTTCAAACACACATAGTTACACTAGCCAGTCTTGAAGGGTTAAAGTGTCACATGCAGACCACTGAACTAATGCATTATGGTATCTTTTAGAAGCCAAGTTTAAACAACTAAGGACAAACAGCAGGTTTTTGCTAGCTTGGCAGTTTATATGTGGCCTAAATATGCCAAAGCACTATGACACCACATCATTAATATTCACCTTTTACTAATGCCTTCTCTAATGAAACTGGATATGGACAGGAACACAACAACTGTCTGGCATGCTGAATTAAGTCACACAGCCATTAGCTAAACTACCATTAGCCAGTTGCTAACTATCATTAGCTTAGCATGACAACTGAATGCCAAGATTAAACAACACTTGAATGTCTTTAAACACTTTTGCCTAAACACATTTAAATACTCTAAATGGGTCAAGGCAAATTTAATAAGGCAATTTGTATTTTTATCTAAATAGAGACATGCTGCTAATTTTTGTATTCATTCTTTAGCTAAGCTAGTAAACTGCTAGGCCTATTTGTTGCCTTATGTTGAGCAATTGAAAACATTTATTTAACTCACTACAAGAAAGCTAAACCATTATCTAAATAATATTAATAATAATGAAAAATATCCAACTGTTAAAGCTTTAATACTTGGGAAAATATTTACAGGCCATATGTATTTTTTCAGGAAGCTCTTTCAGTATCTCAACATGGACACTGAAGAAGAAGATCCCCAGAACGTTTTCAGGAACATCGTACCCAGTTGATTCCACAGGGTATGAACGTCATTTCCATCATGTTTAGTTTGCACTCTGGACGTGTTCACGGGTAACAGAGCTGTCTTCAACTAAACAATATCACCCAGGATTTCTTCGGGAGGTCGAATCAGGGACAGTTTTACTACCTGGCAACACCTGAACCGTGGACCATGTAGTCCATACATGGATGGTAACCGAAATGCCAACTCAAGACCCCTGCCACAATTTGAGTCCACCATGAGTCTAAATGACAAGAAAGTAAAGGTGAGATTTTTTTGTGATCATATATATGAAATATAACATTGGTATGTGAGTTTGATGCATATCTTGTCCTTTTTGCTGCAGGACATGGGTCCTGAGTTTATTAGAGTATTAGATGAGCCTGTGGTTGTCTTGGAACTGCCTGGATCTATACTGGTGAGTTCTTGGTAAATAAATAAATAAAAAATAATAAAGACAATATTGAACCTATTTTCTCTCTTCACAGTCAAAAAAAGGGAAATCTCCAGTCAATCACAGAGAGCTTAGCGTGGTGATGCCAAATGGACAGAGCATCCTCGTCAAGTGTGAAGTGAAATCTCGAGGGGGGGATGTTTTTGACATGATTGTAGCTCATTCAAACCTCGTGGAACATTTTTACTTTGGCCTTGCTTATATTGATGGTAAATGCGACTTAAAATTATTATATTGCAGAGAAGGACTTTGTCTTTATTTGTGCTATTTATGGTTTTTTTTCTTTATTCCCTGATCAGATAATGAGTTTTTCTTTGTGGACAATGATACCAAGATTTCCAAAGTTGCTCCAGATAGCTGGAAGAAAGTGTCTACAACCACCTTTGTCCTTTTCTTCAGGATCAAATTCTTTGTTAATGACATTTCTCTTCTTTTGTAAGTTTGTTTTTACTTGTTTTGGGTGGGAAGATGATATCTCTTGATCCCAAGCATCTTAGCTCTTTTTGAGATGGGACGCATTACTTTCCTGAATACTTGTTAACTGAAGCTATCAGAGGAAATGATATATTCCTATAAAAGATCTCACTTCTTGTTGCTTAAGCCAGCAGTTGCTCAAATAAAGCCTTTGGCCTCTTTTTGCCATTTGACATTTTCAGCTATGATCAGTTGCTACTCCTGTTAAGATGCCATTTATGCATGTTGGTGTCACACTACAGATGCTTACCCTTATTATTTTCTTTCCTGATCACTCATTTGGCACAGAAGAATTGACATGTTATTTAGATGTAATGATAAATTGTTTTTTCTTTTCCCTCAGGCACAAACAGACCCGCCATCAGTATTACCTCCAGCTCAGGAGGGACCTTTTAGATGACCGGCTGTCCTGCCATGAGGAGACTGCTCTGTACCTGGGAGGTCTGGCCCTGCAGACAGAGTATGGAGACTGCATGCCTGAGGTTGTGGATTAAAAGCTAAATTAATATTTGAAGTTGAGTCACTCAAGATATGGATTGCAAAGGACAATGTTAAGAATAAAAGGTTCAAGCATTTAATCCACCATACCCATAATACCCTCTATTAGGGTTTTAAATCTGTAGGTCCCAACCCCGATGGCATCGCCAATCTTTTTCTTTGGCAGCTACTTTAAAATAAGGAAACGTTCAGTGAAGGGTAATAAAACTACAGATTACATTCCCAATTTGCCCAAGTTTGAATAAAAATCTCCTCTTTTTGAGCCTTAAAATACACATGAATAATATCTATAATTAGATGTGTTGTGTGTTTTTTTTAAAACTGTATTAATTGCATTTAGGTGTATGGTAGGAACTACTACCGGCCTGATCAGTACGTCTCCAAGAGTGTGATGGAGAAACGTGCTTTGCCTTATATTCAAGGGGAGCTTCTGCGAATTCATGCCAACAATGCTCAGATGCTCGCAGATGAATCGGAGCTTGAATTCCTCAAGGTAGAAGCACAGTCGTGGTTATGTTTTACTATTCAAGTCCTGTTGCTGCAGTTTCTCTAAATACATTTCGTTGCTATTCTTACCTTTTATAGGTGTGTCAGCAGTTGCCTGAGTACGGTGTCTTTTTCCACCGCGTGACACGGGAGAAGAAGCCTTTAGATGGAGAGATCATCCTTGGGGTGTGTGCCAAAGGTGTGACTGTGTACGAGATAAAAGATGGATGCAGATCCACCTCCCAGAATTTCTACTGGAGGGAAACGGCAACCATCTCGTCTAATGTGAGTGGGACAAATATCTTTATTCCGAACTTCTTTTCATAACCTAAAAATATTTTTCTTGTGTTTCCACAGAGACGCAAATTTGTAATAGAGTGCCGTGGCAGCAGGAAGAAGTACACTTTCATCACAGAGAGGTCCAAAATAGCCAAATACCTTTGTAACCTTTGTTCAGCCCAGCACAAGTTTAACAATGAGATGAACTCCCGTCAGCTGAGCCACAGTCTGGTCTCAGGTTAGCTCCTGCAGCCTTACTTTTAATAGCCTGTTTTAGGGGTCATGCTAGCAACCTTTCATCTGCTTTTCATCTCCAACCACTTCATGAAATTCATGTTGTTCACGGACAACTTCCCCAGCTGTACAACTAAAGAGAACTTCTCCATCTTTGTCCAGAGGACAGTATTGTGCAGTATGCAGCAGTCTGTCGCGCCCAAAGCAACCAGCTCAAGTCCCTTTCCTGTTCTGAGACGCCGCAAGATGAAAGCGGCTTGACCACACCTCAGGAAGAGTCCTTGACCAAACTGTGTGACGACGTCGCCGCCAGAATCGAGGCCAGAGTGAAGCATCACAGGTATTTAGTTAATTGGCAGTTTTTATGAGCACAACTCTTCGAAATACAGCAAACTGTTATGAGATGTTAAATGTCTTAAATGTGTCGAGTTAGGGACCACAAACCAGAGATGAGGGTGTGTTCAAATAGATCTGATCAATGATTTCCTAATGTGTCAGCAAATAGCATTTCTTCCTATCAGATGGTATTCAGCATACAGAAGCTAAGGTTTTCATTATATAACATTTAAACCATTTCTGCCCCATTGCGCCTTTAGCAGTACCTGCTCGAGCAGTATGCGCAGCAGCACTGGAATGCGTTCCCCAGCTTTTTCCCAGAAGAATGGATCTGAAACCCAGTCTGGATCCCCAGCAGCCAGAGGTACAGCCTACCCAAGCACACTGACCATAAGGCTCATGGCTGATAGCCACCATAACAAATAGTCCGCCACATTCTCTACTTTAATCTATTTCCCCAAATAATTAAAAAAAATAAATAAATATTTGTCTACTAGAATAGTCAGTATGAGAGACATTTTTTCTTGTATTACTAACAGAAACTCCACCAAAACTTGGGGCGTCATCAGAGAGGGAAGTCATATGTATTACCTTAAAGAAAGATCCAAAGGTTGGCCTGGGTAAGATGATCACTCTACATAGTTTTGCCTGTTCTGCTTCTTGTTTAGTGATGATCCAGACTGCTGTGATTCTGTGGTGCAGTACGAGTGTTAAAATGAATAGTGCACATCACGGGTATGTCTGTTCCAAAATGAAACTGTAAGCTTTGGTATAGAGGTTGCTAGCCTCTTAATGGGAATGCCATGCCTGTTCAAACTCATAAAGAGCAAAAGAAGCATCCAATGTAATGGATCACCAGCATAACAGGCTGTGTTGGTCTCTTTAATGTTAATGACAGCATCTCCTTACAAATGTATAGCATAAGGAGTGTCCAATCTAGCTGCTTACCAGTTTAGATAAGCTACACATTAGCTTCTCCAATGCTGAAGCTAAAATCTTCTTGGTAATGTATGGCATAAAGCGAGAACAATCCAGATTGTGGTCTGCCCAGAGAAGTTATTAGTATCTCCAGTTAGTGCAGCTTCTCCTTGCTAATATTAGTACTGGATGATCAACCTAAAGAAGTTACTTGTTAGCCTCTCTAATGCCAATGCCAACTGCTATTTGCTAATAAATTGGTGATAGCATACAGTAGTGTATGCATATATATATATATATATATATATATGTAATATAATTTGCAAACATCAGCTGCCAAGGTAACTGATGCTGTTTTATCATTGATCAGATTGCTTCTTGGTAGATACAGCCTCCAGGGCATTTACACAGCTTTTGAGCAACATCTCTTGGCAGAAATATATTTTCCATCATAGAGGGTCTGTAAAAAAGACCAACTTATAAATAAAAATCAAAACCCTTAAACCAAAAGTTTTTGTGTTAGTTAATAACAAATTAAGAATGACAGAAGAGCTGCTGTGTGATAAAACTGTCATTTATGTGCATACAGGCATAGTGATAGTCGGAGAAGAAACGGTAGGCCGGTATGACTTGGGCATCTTTATTGCCTCCATCGTGCCTGGTGGACCTGCGGATAAGGACGGACGTATAAGAGCAGGTAAAAAACAAACATGATCATTTTTACACTATGTTTTTCCACACTACTTCAAGCTTTGACCTTTATTCTCCTCAGATATGTAAAAAATATCTGCAATTCATTTTGCATCAACACATAATTTTCATGCTAACTTGTACATTTCTTAATTTCTAATTTGAAAAAAGAAAAGAAAAAATGTAGAGAATATCTGTGATATGGGTGAAAAATGTTGAAACCCTTCAGTCCAATGGGAAATTTAGCTACTTTTTACTGGACAAAAGCTGCTTTTCACTGTGACCTTTTCCTTCAGGTGGTCGCCTGATCTCTCTGAACCACATCAGCCTGGAGGGTGTCACTTTCAATGAGGCAGCAGAGGTCATGCAGAGCAGCCCTGAGGAGGTGCAGCTCATTATCTCACAGCCAAAAGGTGATATGTGTGTATGTGTGTGAGGTTACTGTAGAAATAGGAAGATAAAGTGACTGCACCTTCTATCTTCCTTTGCTATTTTTCATTAAGCGGTCTAATCCACTAATTCAGCTGCAAAAAATGTGTTAAATTTTTATTGCTTTTTGAGATGAATAATGCATAAAAATAGGCACAAACAAACAAACAAAACAAAACAAAAAACATGTGGCTCTGGGAAAGCTGTTTTATGAACCTGTTAAATTCATTTACCTCTATGTGTTTATGATTGTGACTCATCTTTCCAAGCAAGCTGTTTCTATTCTGGGAATTTTTAATTTGGTGCTAACACAGTATGCTAACACAATAAGACATCATTTTCATTTTTCATTTAAGTTAAAAAATTCAATGAAAATCAGAGTAAATAAACATACTATTGTTTTATTAATATTTTGACTTTAGATAAATTCAGTAAATCTATCTATGGAGTGATGATTTTAATGATTAGTAACCTACACGTCTGCTAACTCTGCTAGCTAATAGGCTATGTTTCCACTTAAGAACAATATATTAACACCAGTTCATCAGAAAATAATAATTTTTCTGTATAAAGTTATTCCAGACTCAGTCAAACTAAAATTAATTGAAAATGAGGCTTTTGAAAGTTGTGTGATTTGTACATGAAGCTAAAAGTAGCAATTGGTTAGCTAACACTGAAAACAGAAAAAAGCTGTGGTGATAATATACACATACAATCTATTTCAAATTGTACAAACACGGCTTACATGTTTTATGCATATTTTTGTGTTTGTAAGTGTAATTTTGAGGAGCAGCCGAAGGATTTTAATTGTTTTTGAGTGTGCTAAACCAGGCTACTAGCTTGAACTCCATATAGCATGACAAAAATCTTTTTCTAATTTCCTCTTTTATTGCTTTGTTTCTTTACAAAACTTTTGGAGCTAGATACATTAAATTAAATGAATGCTAATACATATGATAAACAGAAATAGCTAATAAAGACAATAGCTGTGTAAAAATGGCTTTCTGATCCCAAACCTAAGAGCAATGATAAAAACTGTTCTTTAAAAAGTCCTCTGTTTGAAACTTTAAGACTCAGACAGACGTAAAGAATCCTGAAAAAGTCCTTTTAAACTTTAAGTTTAAAAGGTAGTACATGACAAGCAGCATAAAAATCCTTAGGCTCTGCACACAGGTGGCATTATTCACCTTATGTCACAATAAGGAGTGGGAGGGTGGTGCAAGTTGTGGACACGAATGCAGGTAGAAGGCAGATGTTTTATTTAGGATTTATTCCAGGATCGATGTGACATAAACATAGGAACTCATACTAAACCAGAGAAGTCTATGGAAGACCAATGAACCAGTAATGCTAACAGAAATCAGGATGTATAAACATACAGAGGCAACAAGACACAGGTGAAATAAACCTACCAGGTGAGACCAATAAACAGAAAATAAAGCTTGACAGAAACACATAGAACCAAAACAGGAAAGTAAACAAACAAACAATGCCACCTAAAGTGTGCTCAGATGTTTACCTTCCATCTTTTATGTGTGTTTTGTGTTTGCATGTTATTTTCATCCGTTTTAGTGTTAAACCAAGTTTATATGAGCTATATATGAGCTCTGTATTAACCAATGTGAGTCTGGCACAAATTTATTGTGTAGACAATAATCAATCAGCCTCCTGTCTTTCTTTCGGTCCTTCCTTCAGCTTCCATCAGTCCGATGAGCGTGCGGTCCCCTGTGATGGGAAAATACGAGTCCCAAACCCCGCTCACCACAGACGGCCGAACAAGAGAAGACAGCCTAGATGAGATTGTTTCAGTCATGATGACGCCAAAGACCAGCAACAGGTTGAATGTTCCCCGGGAAGTACGGGTAACCGGTACACAGGTACAGCTTTTTAAACAACTATTCAATAAAATACCTTCTATCCACCTGCCAGGAAGATGTGGTTTAGTAGATCCTTTGTCTAATTAAGGTTATTTTAGTGTTTGTTCCTGTAGTTTAATAGGTATTGAATTGTTTGTCCTCAGGACGCCTGTCCTCTGTCTCCCTCTCTGAACTGCGTGAGGCCGGAGGAGATAACTGTGGAGCTCAGGAAGATTTCAGGAAATCTGGGCATCAGCATCTCTGTGAGTTTTTTGCATCTTTTCTCCACATTTACGAGCATCAGCGTTAAACTATGCAAAGCATTTCACTTGAAAACAGACGATTTTCTCCATCCAAATAATGCGTTTACAAGGCAAAACAGAGATTTGTAGCTTGAGTGAAGTCACATGTGCTGATTTACATTTGTGACAGGATTAGAGAAAAAGCGTGAGGCCTACCTCACTCACATTTAAAACTTAGAAGAGATGAGGAATAACCTTTAAGTTAATAATATTATAATAATAACTTGAAGGCATGATAACTGATCAGTTGGTCATTAGTTACAAACTACGCACCACTTTGCCACAAAATGAGCTGTTTTATCAGACAAAGTGCATCTGAAAATGGTGAAGCTGAATAATAAATAAGTGCTGTACCTTTGATTGATTAGGGGGGCGTTAATACAAACATTCCTAATGGAGGAATCTACATAAAGAGCCTTGTTCCAGGAGGGGCTGCTGAGAGAGACGGACGTTTACATTCAGGTAATAAAAACTGTGTTAAACAATACTAAAGATGTGAAATATGACATTTGATTTTATTCTATCTTTCCTTGCAGGGGATAGACTTCTGGAGGTGGATGGAGTTAGCTTCCATGGCTTCACCTACCAGCAAGCTGTGGAGTGTCTGAGTAAAACTGGGGAGGTACTGCACACCATGCTGCTAAATAAAACCCTTTATTTAATGATGCAAAATAGGCTTAGGGTTAAAACCACTAAGGTACTTAAGTCTAATTTATGCATTTAAATAGATCTGTGTATCAAAACCTATGGAGCATCACCACCTAGATACTCCTATGTGTTGCTGGTGTTGTCATAGCGACACATTTTGATCAGCCATGTGTGGAACGAGGTCATAAGCTCTCTGAAAACAGACCAAAATGCCTATTTAGAGGATGCAGAAGATGGACAGAAGGCACAAGCTGTGCTTAGTGTAATGTGTTTAGCATAGTAAATGATCTAATGCTGGTATTAGCAACCGCTGCTAAACGAATTGCTGTGGAAGTTGGTTCCAGTGTTTAGATACAAACCCAGGTTTATTGAGTTTTTTCATGCAGGGGTCAGCAGTAAGGAGGATTTATGGTGTCTGTGTTTGCTTGTTGATGCCTGATGACCAGCCAGTGCGGGATATGTTACAGTTACGTGTTGCTTGCACACTTTATCCATGAAAATACCAGAGAATAACAGCATTTTCTCAGCGTTCTCTTTTCCACATCTCACATTTATTGCATCTTATTCAGCAGCGTTTGTTCAGGTAGTCGCATGCACACACTGACTGTATGATAAGTCATTAATCAGTGTTAATGAGATAGGAGATGTTAATATACTGCCTTATAATGTGATATAATCTCATCATGATGATCCAAAGCACACCCCCATCACCTAAACACTGTGTGTGTTTCGGTTTAAAACACTTCAAACATTTAAAGTGCTATAAAAATGTATTTTATACCAGACTTTTATCCTCTTCCTCGCTCTGTTCCACTCTGCTCCCCTCTTCCAGGTGGTCTACATGGTTGTGGAGCAGGAAATGGTCAACCTACCCAAAGTTTCTGTCAGTGCTGACACCAGCAGCAGCATCTCCAGTCAGAGCCTCAGTCCAACAACCAGTCATCCAAGATTCAACAGCTGTGTGTCCGTCAGTACAACCCAGAGCACCGTGTCAGCTCAACCCAGAGACTACAACTTTGCTACTGATGGTAGGACGTCTCAGCTCAGGTTAGGCCACTGAACTTAAAACACCAAAGGAGACACATGCTTACCTTTATAACTAAAACAGTCACATGTTTGCTGCACTGCACTGAGAAGAGCTTGCATGAGAAAACCTTTGTGGGCTCCGTTGGTTGATGAGGCGGTAAGGTTAGTCTGACCGCCTCAAGGTGAACTTTGACACATTTCCTCCTCACACTTCCCTTGATCTGCCTTACTGACGCTGACTTTGCTATTCTTACCCTCCTGGCTTCCCTTATCCTTTGACCTTTCACGTTATATCTGTCTTCCTAGAAATACTCTGCTTAAACGCACGCAGGTGGAGTCAGAGCATCAGCTAGCGGCTTATCTTACTTTCTAACAAGCCTTGCCAATTACTCCTCCTTTTCTCCTGCACACACTTAGTTCAACATATGGTGTATCCTGTAGACTCTGATGTTTGGAGGTTGAAGGGATCCGGATCCAATCCCAATCCAATTAGCGCTAATCCTGAGACATTGTGGGGAGTGGCAAGATCTGAGATCAGCCTGTGATTACCTCATCCTTTCTTATTTTTCCATACAAACTGGAGAAACACTCTCTCTCTCTCTCTCTCTCTCTCTCTAT
>JBAMIG010000023.1:15106476-15119180 GCA_037177335.1 Kiunga ballochi | reverse complement strand
GAGAACCCGAGCTTGAGATGAACAACCACCCGCCCTACCCAAGGAGATGGGAGGGTGGGTGAGGGAGGAGTTTTTTTTATACAGTATATGCAGAAGGATGCCTTTTTGTATTACTGAGTGGTGCAGCCCTGTGATGGACCGTGATGTGACCTGTTCAGGTGTTTAGGGTGTGCTTGCTAATAGCTGGGACAGGCTCCAGCTTCCCTACGATCCTGAATGGGATTAAACGTATAGAAAATGAAGCAATGGAATAATCTTGTTGTTCTGTTTTTAATTAATGGAAGGCGATTAAGGAAGCCCTGACTGAAGTTGATTGAGTACAATTAATTACAGTGGTTAAAGTGAGAGCAGACATGTGGCGTGTTGTGAATCAGCAATCAAACCCGACATCTTTTTAAGCTGGGATAAAACAAGACCGACCATGTTTGACCGAAGTGCCAAAGCTAAGTTTAGATTTAAACATTTCAGGCAGTTTGGAGGATAATAACTAAAGGATTGCAAAGTGAGATGAGGTCTACAGTGTTGCTTTAAAATGTATTTAAGATAAATATGGTTTGATTTACATTTTATGAGACTCCTTATATCATCACATGGAGTCGAAATAATTGATAATGCCTCAAAAGAAGAGGCTCAAAATCTGACAGTTGAGGATATTTATCTGCTAAATGCATTATAATGCAATCCCAATAATTACTAACATCTTCAACAGTTTATTTATTCTACTAAATGTTTATAGTTAGCCTGTAAAACTCATTTTAAATTTAACTTTAAATATAATATAATCAGAAGCCTTGACAGTGATTCTGTTATTGCTCAGAAAACCAGTCAGGGGAGGCCCGTACTGCGCTGCAGAGGTCAGGAAGACATGCAGCAAGTTGTCTGACACATTGATAAAGAATTATTAGCAGCATGGTGATAAGCTACATCTGTTCTGTGTGCATGTGCACCATTTTTTCATTTTCCTTGACCTTCCTGTCTCCAAATTTCAAGAAAATACCCAGGAAGTGACTCTGACCAAAAGTGCCAATGGCTTGGGATTTAGCTTCCTGATGTGTGAGTTGGACCCCCCCACGCGGGACTTCGGGAGCCTGGTCCGGATAAAGCAGCTCTTCCCTGGCCAGCCGGCGGAGCAGAGCGGCAGCATCCAGGAGGGAGACGTCCTGTTAGCCATAAACGGCCAGTCGCTGAAGGAGCTGTCTTATCCAGTACGTGCAAAATGACATTTCTTCATTTGTGTCTACTAATGTAACTGAATATAATAAAATAAGCTTAGAAAACAGCCTGAATGATTATTATTATCATGTTCCTACATGGTTACATATAATTCCAGCACTGCACTGCTTTTCTATTGAAATACTTTAGTTTCTCTCATGTGCCAGTCCAGTTGTTGCTCTTCTTTAACCTAATGAGCTCCTTTAACACCTACATGATACATGTGACATGATACATTTACCATCTCAGACATTTGGCACCACTTTATAGTAAAAACTTACTACTGTGTAACCTACACACTACACCTAAAGGACACCAGAAAGCAGATGATTACATATCATAACACATTACAATAAATATCTCTAAAACATTTTACGTACATTTTTAATATATTTTATATATATTAAATATTATACATATTTTATATATTTTTCAAAAATGACAAATAACGACCTCATATTAGAAAAATGTTACTTTTCCAAGCGCTTGTTTATGGGATGGGTCTTTAAGGGTTAATGTTTGTGTAAAGTGATCCAAATTTTCTGCTTTTTCTGTAGAAAGTGCTAAAACTCTTCAAGACTTCACCGCCTGAAGTACAACTGACTCTCTGTCGGCCGGCCCCAGGTTCACAGACCCACACACACACACACACACACACACACACACACATATACACACATATACTGGGAAATACGCAGGAAAACACACTAACTTGTTCTGCAGGTATTCTTCCCTCCATGGATCAGTTCACCGGCACATGAGCGACCTCTCTATCAGCAGCGATGTGCTTTTAATGACCCAGGCGGTGGGAATTAAGACTGACGGGAGCACGGCTGATAAAGCTGATCAGTTAACAGTTGCATGAAGCCGATCTTATCAGCCGACCCCAACGCAGCGGAAAGGTCAGTAGTGTTTCACCACATCTAATGTGACTTGACACCGTTTTCCAACCTCCTGATAAGCAGCCAGTCAGAGGCCGACTCACTTCTAACACACTGATGCCTGGTGCAAACTGGTTTTGTTGACACAACTGTGTTTCTGTGCAAAACTCCAAACTTTCCCCTGTTTATGTTTTAAAACAGTTTCTAAATAACAATGGGATAAAAACACCTTCATGCAGACATTAAATACAACTGCAAACAAAGTGGGGCTTAATGGTTTTGGTAACCCTTCACTGTATTGTATTGATTATCCAGTGTGCTATACCTATGTGGCTTTGCTAACGGCATAAATGTTCCACAAGAAGCAGGTCTTGATCCAAAAGAGCAAATAACCATCAGCTAACCAGCACAAAGAGAGCATGGAGGTCCGCCATTTTTGTTTTTGTTGCTGCTTGTAGGTAGAAACGGGGCCTGTGTGTGCACGTTGTGAGATGACACACATATTTTATCCTACAGTCATAAAGCAGATGATGTTTTCCAAAACAACAAAAGCAAGGAGGGGATATAAGAGTCGGACTGCTGTGAGCCCAGATGGAAATGGTGCTGCTGTAGCATGTAGCGCTAGTAGCATTTCTTCCCTCCTTGCAATAGTGCCTTTGTTTAATTACAAGAACACAATTTTATCACACAATATCATCCTGGGCATAGCTTATTCAGCGCTCAATTGTGCCAAGAAGCTAAACAAACTCATTGTGTCAACTGGAGGAGTTAAGCTAAGTGAGGAAATGCTCCTTAACAGCTACGTTTTTAGCCTGCTCTTTGAGTCGTTGCAACAGAGGAAAAGGGTAGCTAGCTACTGGTTTAGCACCATGTTGTGGTTCTTCACTGGCAGAGTGAAGGTAGACAGGAAATGTTTAAGTTAAGTTGTGATAACTCAGCTCACATGAGTCCCATGTGTGGAAAGGAGGTGTTTATCTGCTTCTCTGTCTCACACTTCCTCACACAATTGATGGGGAGTTTTCCAATCTAAAACACCAATCAGACTCTTTCCTGTCTGTTCTGGCTATTGATCCAGATGCTGGAGCAGCTCCCTAAGCAATAAAAAGAGACAATAAGGAGGTTATCTCTCTTTAAACCTGAATATTGGTTCTTTACAAAGTGACTTTGTCATTAGCGGTGAATAAAAAAAGCACTGGAGAATCTTGTCACAGTCGATCACACTGTAGAGTAATCACACTGGCTAACCTTTGACACGGTGATGGATGCTGTTTGACGGCGTGATGTCTTTCTCTTTGATAAGACAGAATATGAAACCAATTAACACACAATTAACGGTGTGAATTAGCAAATCTATGCTGTTAGTTTTCGTCTCTTTGCCGCAAACTTTAAAGACTAATAATGAAACCGTTTTAACAGCAAAGAAGGGGATGGAAAAGAGAGAAGATGGGGTGAATATGGGTGAAAAACATCATTATAGGTGAGTAACATCCTTTTGTACCTATGGTAGCAATCAGTTTTATTTGATGCCACAATTATGATTTTTTTAAAAGGATTTAACCAAAGAGAGTCGAATCGCAGCAGAAATGATTTACAGGAAAGACAGTACTAATTTAGTCCACAAGGAGGCAGCATTTCCAAAGAGGAGGCAGCGTTACCATCAGCAGCCATCCCATGCATCATCTGTAACAGAGAAGAATAAAACCCTGCTATGTGGCTGCTTTTCTCTTTGTAGAGGAAATCCACAGGAAGCATCTAAAGAAGCTGATGTCCTGCAGAGAAGATGACAAGTAAACTCACAAAGTACTTTTTGTTTTTCTCATTAAAGTGTGTAAGACGGATTAAACTCTTGTTTTGGTATTGTCTTCATCTACTTCCTATAGCGAGGCTCACAAACTCCTTTTCCCACTAAAACCATTAAACTGGGTCTGACCTGAATATGGATGATCTGTTCCCAAAGAGCCATTTAGTGTGTACACAAACTAAACAACACACACACACACACCTCCCTGGGTGAGGAGCCAGCAATGGCCCCTCGTAAATAAGGGTTCCTGTATTTTTGGTGAAACCCAGCGGTGCATCTGGATCCCATCAGAACTTGTGTTCCCTTTGCAAATGATCCCAAATGTTTCTAATTATGCCAGTGGAGTCGGCACGAGGCCGCGTGAGCGTGTGTGTCCGTGTGTGTGCAGCCACCCTGATGGACACGCACACCCAGGCACTGGCCTCTGTGTGTTCATGAGCAGAGAAACCGAGATGGACAGCACGGTCTTGACCCATGCAGCTTCCACTAAGGTCACTGATGGCGATGATGAGGGAAGGATGCATCCTTCATGAGACTGACCATGCATCACGTTACAATAAAGCTTCGATCATCAGGGTGTGGATGACCCTTATCAACACTGTGATTATTTCCACATGACTGCACAGGCTGCAGCGTTTCCCTAAGGTCAAGCTCAAACTAATGATGATGCTTTCTGCAACAGATAACTTCTCATTCATCTGTGGTCCTGCAAATATCTCACTGCAAGCCTCAGCAAAGTTCCTCCATATTATGTGTGCGAGGGATCTGTGCATATAGCATTTATGTCATGACTCGGGTACATTATTTGGCAAGATTGTTAAGTTCACACATTTTTTGTTTTTGTAAAGAAAGGGAGCTTATTTTTTTTATTTATATGTTCATCAGGACTCTGCTTACAGGTAAAGAGGCACTACTTCTCCACACACTAACAAACTAATGAGATAAAACAAGACAAGGGGTACTGTTCAATATTTTGCTCTAAAACCATCTTAACTGGTTGAAATTAACCAAAACAGCCATGATAATAAAATACTAAGCTAAAATACTTCCATTATTATTATTATTATTATTATTCCTTTAGTATAGAATCCCTTTCGGAGAATAATTACGTCCCATTTTGAACTTTAAAAGCATGATAATGTTTATCCTGTTGTAGAAATAAAACAGTGTTTTGGGGACTAAATATGAGACAAGGCCAATTATGCTAAGTTCATGTACAAAAGTACGAGCAGCCTGTGAGAACATTTTCTACTATTATAATTTATGATAAATGTTAACATACTTGTATGTGAACCTGGATTCTCCAAACCTATGCTAACCACTTGTTAGAGATTGACATGCAAAGCCTTTAAACAAAGAGGCTGAAACATGACGCCACACTGCTCTCTAGTTCATAGAGATGAGCTTAATGCTGAGCCATATTTCCCTGCATGTTATGGTGCAGAGCAGTAACATCTGAGTCAGTGTGTCAGATTTCCATTGTTGTCCAGTCAAATTTATCTCATCATCTTCCTTTGGCCTCGAACGTTTCCTAAGCAAGGTCAAAAGAACTCAGGAAAAGAGAAATTGTTATAATGAATGTGTGTTAAAAAGAATATTAAACTACTTGCTTTGTGTAAATAAAACATATTTTTCCTCCTCTTGGAAAAGCATCTCTTCTGGCAGCTCATTACTTTACTTTAAATCCTTTTGACATGTAAATCATTTATTGTCCGTATAAAGTAGAAGCACATTGCTTTGGTCTGAATTCCTGCTTATTCTCGCTCCACACACACCTTTTAACCCCGTTCTGAGGTGCGTCTTCAGAGCGACTCGTTTTGGTGCTGTCTCTTTAAATGTGAATGAGGCATGTTAAGCCCCGCCCCCTCCAGGTCACAGGAAGTTCAACTCTACCCTGTTCCACCATGTTTGTAGCTTGATAGCAGCTATACGCTAATCTCCCAGCAAAGAAACATTTTATTGGTAAATTTACTATAAATGTCAACGTATCAGATTAATTAATTTGATTACCGGGAAGTCCATGACCTTATTTGGCAAACCCACAGCAAATACTGTGATGTAATAGATAAAAAAATCTAATAAGAGAAAATTAAACAGATAAGAAAAATATGACTGAAAAGAATATAAGGATATATGTGTAGCATCAAGAAGGAATACATTAACATTTTCTGCATTCCTAAACACTTAAAAGTGCACAAAAACATGTATTTAAGCGCTAAAAAAAAGATTATTTTTCCCCTTAAAAATCCTCCTTCATTGATGCTTTGTGTCTGTTTTTTCAGATTCAGATGTGCAGCTAGAAAAGTCAACTGGCTTTTCTTATTTCGAATGAGATCAGTTTTATTTAGCTTTATTTGTATTGTACATTTACTTAGTATACATTTCAGGGCTTCTTACAAACAAATCAGCTTGAACCAACTCAATGCCATCCAATCAGTATTCACCATAAATGTCTCCGTTCCAACATCTGATGTGCTGTTTTATCCATACTTTGGGAATGAAGTGTGTTTATGAGATCTGCAACACATTACATCCTGTTTCTATTTACATTTTACAGTGTTACCGCACTGTGGTCATACATTTTATCAAACAGTGGTCTCGTCTGAAACCATAAACAAAGACTTTGACTCATTTGACCAAAAACAAAGTAGCTGATTTATTTAATGTTGTAACAATAACGTACAGCCTTCATATGGATTACATGATGTGGTTACAGATGTGGTGAAACGCTATGACACCAACTAGAAAAATGCTCTCACTGATGGAGTTTGGCACGACTCAAACATAGAAATGGGCACAATTCAGATTTTCCATTGCAGCCACTGTGACGCATGGTCCCATCCAGAGACTGCTGCCATTACTAAGAGATTGCATGTGTTTGGTTGTTTTGTTTTCAGCCCTGATGTGACCACGTTGTTCATCTATTCCCCCAATTTGAACTGATGTGTGTAAAGGTGTAAAAAGGCTGTGTTGAGAAGAGGTTCAAATCTATAACCACGGCTGTTCTTAGCATCCACTGACACAAATCCCCTCCAATGGCGTTAAATACAAGAGGCCAGTAACACATCATAAGTGACTTGGTTGGTTGGAGTTAGCCGGGTTAGTATTTACAAATCCCAACAGTGATAATGGGATATTTTAATGGAAGCGTTGCCCAAAGAAATTCATGTTTCTGGGGGGCCAAATAGACAAAGGAGACCCAAAAGTAACTGAGAGTGTGTCAGTAAAAAGGAAGAAAGAGGGAATAAAGAGATAAAAAGATGATGATGTTCATATGTGCACTCAGGGTTTCAGGGAAAACGAGGGAATCAAAGAAAGTAAAGTTACTCAGCTTGTGTCAACGCTGTTGAGTGTGGGAGGTTGCCTGAGGGGGGGGAGCGAAAGCCGAAAGCCCAGGGGAGAAATTTAACGGCACTTTCAACGGAAATCCTCATCATATATCTCCACCACTTCAGGAAAGCAAAACAACCCAACCGGAGGGCTGCAGCGCTGGATGTCGCCTTTCATGAGGCGGAAAAGACGATGAGAGGTTTATTCATTATAGCAACGGGAATCCAATACGTCATGTGTCACAAGTAAAAAGAAAAACATGCAGTGTTTGAACTTTAAATAGACGTCAGAGGCTGAAGAGATACCCGGTTGATGGAGAGTAACAGTTTTTAGGTTCTCTTTATGGAAATAGATTGGTCAATGAATCTTGCAGAACGTCGTCAGTACCCAGGTGTCTTGGTAAATGTGCGTCTTATACTCAGGTTCTTTACCATCCATCCATTTTCTACCGAGTATCTGAACTCGGGTCGCAGGGGCAGCAGCCTAAGAAGGGAAGCCCTGACTTCCCTCACTCCAGCCACATTCACCAGCTCATCAGGGGGGATCCTGAGGCCAGCCGCGAGATGTAATCAGTCCAGCGTGTCCTGGGTCTCCTCACGTGCCCGGAACACCTCACCAGGGAGGCGTCCAGGAGGTATCCTAACCAGATGCCTGAGCCACCTCATCTGGCTCCTCTCCATGCGGAGGAGCAGCGGCTCTACTCTGAGTCTTTTATTAGCTTCTCACCCTATCTCTAAGGGAGACACTGGGAGAAGCTGGTTCTTTATCAGTCAGTTTCATGTTTGGTTACACTCATTTACATTTGGTAATTTGAGGCACTGCTTATAATTCGCAGTTAATAGTTGCTTTTTAAACACCATCAGGGGATGAAGAATATTATCTCTGAATATTAAAAGCCGTTGACTGAGAAAAAAAAAGTTTTCCTCAATTCCTGCAATTATGGGCTTCTGAATTGTGTACAAATCCCCCTGATGCACTGTTTTAACTCAAATCTCTCAGTCAGTTGTTGGCTTACCATGTAGGTTGGAGGACCAGCCTGACCAGTCAGTATTTCTGGGTTCTCCTGATGCCATAAACCAGGCCTTATAATTTTCACTCAGCACCTTTACCCAGAAGAAAACCATCTGTGCAAAGGAGGCTGCCGAGGTAAGTCCGGGTCCGGACGTCTGATGGACTGTTCAGGGCCAAAACTCTGCTTGAGAACTTATAATGGTGGAGGAATGGTGTGCATAATGGACGTGGACAGAAGACTAATCGGACTTTAATTTGCCTGAATCCCATTACGGTGATGATAAGAGCAGGAGGAGGAGGTATTGTGTGACAAATAAGCTATTTTTCCAGACGCCTTAATGAGGCTTACATAAGGCGTAAGACTTAGTGGAGCCAAAAAGTTGAGCTGCACAGGAATTTGCTGCTTTTTCAGACAATTAACAGGAAATCTAAAAGTAATAAAATGCTTTAACCATCATCCAAATAAATCCCCTGTAGCATTTATTTGTTGGCATTGTTATATAAAATTCTGTAATCATTTCTGCAATAAATAACATTTCTTTACATAAAATTAGATTTATCAGATTTTTAAAAGTCAATCTGACAAATCCAACTCATCATGTTTTCATATGTAAGGAAAGCTGCAGTGCCTCAGCAGTTTTATCACTATTTATTGTGGTGCTTATTAGCTTCTGCCTGCACATATTAAAGAAAACCTTTGCAGATTTTCGCAGTACAGTATTTGCAGCTGCATTACATCTAGAATTGGGAATGGAAACACCTACATTTAGAAAAACTCTCTATTATTGCTGAAATGTTAGGATTGCAAAAAGTCGAGCAAATTTTCTGCAGCAAGTAGAAAACCCCAAACCAAACACTACTTAGTTTGCTTGCATGAGCTGCTATTGTAGTCATGCACTGTTCAATCGCAATTGTTTGTCAAAATGTGGCAAAAGTTGCTTTTATGTAGTGAAAACCTGCAGCTGATGACATGCTGCCCATCCTTTGCTAATGCAGCATCTGTTTTGCACCCTACCAGTACTCTGAGCTCACTGCAGCCAGTAAAACATGGATTTATTTCTTATCACTTGTTCTGTTTCTTCCTTATCTGCATTGGCTTTAAAGCAAACACAAAACAGAAACAGGGGACCATCATGAACAGATGTCATCATGAACGTTCTTGTCGCTTGATGATATTTGGGTGCTCCTCAGTGGAGAGCGCTGTCAATTCAAGCTATCTGATTGGTCAAACGTTGGACCGGTAACGGCTTCACCAGGATCTTCTGGGCAAAATAAAGGTTTCTTAGACTAATAATAGTAATAAAAATCTGTATTTATCATTAAAATATAATAAATAATCATGTTATAATGGATCTACTTTTTAGAGTCTTGGAATAAATACTTTTCACAGCAGATTGTAAACTTACTGGAAAGGATATAAATACCTGGAAAACGTCAGTAGATCATCTAAAGGGTAAGCGATTAATCACATTGACATAATAAGAGGTAGCACACATTGATGCCTGGGATTAAACAGACTTTAAAGAGGAAATGACAGGAAGCTTTTATCTCTTTTGTCTTCTTGATAAAAGTTGTTCATACTTATAAAATAAAAAATCTTTGAGACTGTCCTCTTTCCTAGAACGTGCACCTATGTGTTAGATGTGGCTGATTATTACACTGACAGGAAATCCTGCCTACGGTGGCTGTGAAGGATAAAAAACTTTCACCCAGAAAACTGTTGGTTGCCTTGTAATAGGAAGGTATTTTAGCTTGTTATGAGTTATAACTATAAGTAAGTCGTATCACACCCCAATGCTAAAATAGCAAAGTTTTGTTGTAATGTACAGCGTTTACATGTAACCATAGCAACCAGTTGTGTGGGATATTACATAATGGTAAGCATAATGTTTTACTGTATGGATTTTAATGCAAACTGTAATATCAAATCAACCAGATTTGCACTTAATTTATTTTAAAATGTTTGCTTGTATGCTGTGTTCATCACTGAAATGTTAAATGATCCATAAATAAAAGTTGAGCTGGGTTTAGGGAGAAAACCTTTGCTGGTCAGACAGGTCGATGTTTTTGGCTCTGTATTATTAGTTTTTAGAACTTAAAGGTTCATTTATGTAGATTTTAATTGCTTTCGATGTTTCCTAATTTATTAAAAGACATTTTAGAATTTAACTTAAGATTTTAATGTAAGTTTTAACCAAACAGGATGCCTTCTAGCCAAATATTTCTGTTCTTTATTGTTCAGGTTGGGTAATTTGGATCAACATACAGTATAAATTAAGGGTAGCTGGAGTGAGGTGGGTGACATGTATGGTTTGTGAAGCAGCTACATCGCTCTGATAAATCTTTTAGACGCATTTCAAATTTCCGCATGCAAATCTGACTGGCCCTATCTCAAAATGGGAAGATTGTTTTTGGAAACAAGCTCCTTAAAAATCACAGAAAAATACTCTATACCTTTATATTTATTCTGCAAACAAAGAAAAGAGGATTTATGTGTGTAAACCTTTCAGCACAATCAAACCTCCTGCTCTCGGTAAAACTATGGGATGGGAGAGACGAGTCTCCTCGGGACTCCAGCTCCAGTTTGTCCTGGCTGAGGATTGAACTCATTGTGTTAGCAGAACAAGTGTGCTGTTGAAAGGCACACGGTCCATTGCAGCTTTATGGCTCGGATCCTGATGTAGTACAGCACATGGACGTGCGTGAGAAAAAGGAGTCGGGAAAAGGAATCAGTGTGAGTGCTGTTGTTTTACTGCAGACATTATGGGCTGCGCTTTCTCTGCATAGTGGGAGAATTCAGACAAAGCAGTTTGCAAAGTGTTACACAGTGCAGAGCTGCGTATTTACTCATACTTTATGTGGAAACTGTGGACAGAACACAGCTTCGGGTTTGTGTCCAGCTGCGATAGATGCAACAGATAAATGAACTTATGGGTGAAGTGAAAGCCATTGTAAATGATGGATTTTACTGTGCACGAATGAAGTTACGCTCTCTGTGAAAGACCCTCAGCGAGGAAACTGTGTAGTCAACATTTATCCTCTCAGCAGGGTGCCCGAAACTCAAACGCATGAAGAAATGTGGTTAAACCCAAGCAGTGAAACTCACATGTGTACTGTAAAGCCCATCCATCTGCGGCCCGAGCCAGGGTCACCCAGGCTCATCTCTTTCTTCCTCTTCGGGCCTCAGCTACCTTCCTGTCCAGGATAAACAGGCTCTCCACCTCGCTGCAGCAGTTAACATCAGCCTCCATGAAACAGAACGAGACCGCACCTACCCCTAGACAAGTTTTACAAGCCCTACGCTCAATTAGCCCACCCTTTACCCCCCCAAAGGTCCTGTGTCCTCTCTCAGAAAACTCCCTTAGGCCTCATTAGCACTCACAGGTGATGTTTCCCATGAAGAAAAGTTTTATTTGAGAAAGAAACACAGCCATGTTTTGATTCGTATATGTTTAAAATCAGAATAAACTGATGATAAACAGAAGATTGTCTCAGACATTCAGTTTCAGAAGGTCCAGTAAGGATCTTTCAGGCAAGAGCATCCGATCTGCACACCAAAGGAAATCACAAACCTTTTCACCTTAAAGGTCCTTTTTCAAAGTCTGGTTTAATTTTGTTTTGAAAAAAAGCAGATTGAAATTAGAGAGTACATTAAAACAACTAACAATTAAAGTTGAGCCTTTCTTGGTTTTTTTAAGGTTTTTTCTAACTATCGATTCAGGTATCTCTGACTTTTTGATGACATTGTTCAGTTTGGGCTTTGTGTAGCTGTTGCTAACACAATTTCAGGTTGTTTTAATGTTGCATTGAAGAAAAATAGGTTTCAGATTATGATTTTATCAGTAGAAGTCACCAGGTTCTTGATCAAAACCTGAAACTGATATAAATTGAGGGTATGTTAATTGGATCACATGCTCATATTTTCCTTTGTGAAAAGCTCTGTGCATCCAAATCAGGCAGGACTCCATGATGCAGGCAATAAAGTTACATTTCCTCATGAAAACATACCAATTTACTGTCAAAATGTTCTGAAGATATGTAGTCTAGATAAATTGGGTCCAAGAGTTATGAGGTATCCTTGTAGTTTTCCCTAAGTGTGGCTCAGTGAAGGGGGAAAGCAGGCGACATCGTTACAGGCAATTATTCAAACAACCTAAGCAGGAAAGAAAAAAAGGTCTGGAAGTCAGCAAGTATTTGTAGTCAGTCCGAAGCAGGTGTGCATAAGTGATTGGGCTTGTAGCTACACCACCGTACTGGGCAGTAAACAGGCTCCGATTATTTTCATATGGATTATTGAGCTGTCCATGACCAAGCTCCAATGTATATAATATATCTCATAGTTCCATATACTGTATCCCAAACAGATTGCAGGTTTACTTCGGATCCCAGAGTCTCCATTAAAACGATGGGAGATAGAGCCTTCAGCTATCAGACCTCTCCCATGGAACCAGCTCCCTATTTATATATAT
>JBAMIG010000023.1:15041422-15083946 GCA_037177335.1 Kiunga ballochi | reverse complement strand
TCTATCTATCTATCTATCTATCTATCTATCTATCTATCTATCTATCTATCTAGCTAGCTAGCTAGCTAGCTAGCTATCTTGCTATCTTGCTATCTATCTTGCTAGCTATCTAGTTATCTAGCAAGCTAGTTGCCTTGGCAGCTAGCTAGCCTGTTACCTAGGTAGCTAAGGAGAATTCATCAAGATAGTAAATGAAAAGCTGGAAAATATCAATAAATGTGTCAGCTCAGACATTGTACTAAGTAATAACAGTTTTATGAGTCTTAGTGTGATCATCCACAAGCAATTAAATGATTTCTTTCTCTGTTTAAAGTATACCTGAAAAGTATGGGAAATATCACAGATGAGCTTAAATGATCCAACTCTCCAGTTAGTTATTTTACTGTTCGACAGATACATCTACATCTGTCTGCAACAACTTTGTTCTGTACTCCGTACACCATCCCCACAACAAGCACAACTCTAATCCCATCGTATTGACTGACAAATGTAAGAAACTCTTCAGACTGCTGCTTCATTCATGATGCTTGTTTAACTTTTCTACATAATTTATCTAACCATTTAAAGACAAAATAAGAAAAAAGACATTTTTAACTCTGGCGAAACAGCCTTTTTCTCACATGTTGTCTGCCTCAACAGTTGTCCTGAAGCCAGCACTGTTTGAGAGTTTGGATCCTTTAAATCCTCCCTCTGGGGGGCTAATCTCCCATTCCATGCATTTAGCCAGAAAATCATTTCAGTTTATGAAATTTTGGGGTTTTCACAATGCAGACGTCTTCACCCGCCTGTGTACCTGGCTGGTACCCTGCATAGCTACCAATTCCTTGTAAAATTCAAGAGAGAATAAAAACAAAAGACATAATCAACTTCAGATTTGTTTTACTTGCTGGCTGCAATTTTCTAAGCATTATGAAAACCAGGTTTTGTTTTGTCCTTTTTTAGATGTTAAAGAAAAAAAACTAGCCAAAGTTACTCATAAAAATTTTGTATGCTAAACTCTAAGCATGTTTGAGTCATAATATTACTGCTTACTAAGCATATACCCAACTAAGCAAATCCCATGGCATCAAATACATGTAGGCAGGTAGACATGGTCACAATGACTTGCTGAAGTTTAAACTGAGCATGAGAATGAGGATAGACAGGGTTTCAGTGACTTTAGATCATGATTGCGTGCCAGACAGACTGGTCTGATTAGTGGAATGGAAAACAAAGGCTAAAATACACAACAATACACCAATATTGGACAAAAAATGTTGCCTCGTCTTATGAGTGTGTATTCCAGCAGCGTTTGGATGCTGGCTAAGAATTTGGTACAAGCAGCATGAAAGTGTGTCCTGTTAGAAGTTTTTGGCTTCCCCTCCCCGCAGCCAATAGCTGCAGAGGAATCGCCCATTAAAGGTGAGCAGGGTTTATGTTCTGCATTAATTGCTGGTTGGTAGCAGCAATACGTACCCAGACATGCTTCATTTCAGTTTCATGCTGGTGGCAGATAGGCTAAGCCACAGTGCTGTAATTCACTTAATTGTGCCTCCAATATCACTTTTGGACTTTTCCTGGATTTATTACCAAAGGATAAATCCTGGATGTTGTTGGTGTAGTGCAGGATCTACTGGTTTAACACTACAGCACAGGTTGGTTGAGTTCCAGTTCTCTGGACTACAGAACCAGTGGTTCTTCATTATGCTCAGGAGGCCACTTTGCTCTGCTTCTAGTCAGAAACAGATCGTCACCGGGACACTGGCTCAATGATAATTGAAGTATATCTCATCTCTATGCAAGCCGAATGTGGTGATGAGTGTCACCACCCTGCAGTTTTTTTTGAGACCATTGTAAAGTTACTGGTATATTTATATAGGTCTCCCCTGTTTAGCAGTGACACAAAAGCATGGATCCATCTTGCTTTGTGTCACAGTTCAGACTGCTTGTTAAATGGTGTCAAAGCCCTGTACCACCTGGGCTGAACTGAACACCACAGTCTGCCCGACAATTGTTACTGACCATATCCTTTAATATGTTTTCTTTGTTTTTTGCAAGTTTAGAAACTTGATCATCAAAAATTTATGAAATCTTGTGTGTTGTTCCCCAAAGGTTCATTTTTAAGTCCAATTCTCTTTTATCTCTACATGCTGCCTCTTGGGGATGTGAGGAGACACAGCACTGGGTTTCACATCTATGCAGATGATGCACAACTTTATAACTGTTTACTGATACCTTAAAGCCACCTTTTTTTAAAGTGTGTTTCAGAGTCATGTATTGCAGATAACTTTTAACAGCTTTACCAGGACTAAACTGAACTTTTAAAACTCTGTCTTAGTGTGTGAGAAATCTGTGTGTGACACTGAACTGGATTTAATCCCACGTATTAGAAATGAAACAAAGACAGGATTGTATCGTAACATTGCCATAGTTTGCTTATTTCTCTCTGTTGCCAGCATGAAGGGACTGATGCATGCTTTATTTTTGTAGATTATTATAGTACCAAGATCTCTGGTCTAACTAAAAAGAATATGTCCAGCCTGCAGTTCCTTCAATAGTCAGTGACACAAGTTCTGACTAAGACCAGGGGGTGGGAAAGCTTTTCACCAGTCTAAAAATCCCTGCATTGGTGCATTTCACTATTGATTGTTTTCCCCTTTTAGTCATTTATAAATGCTCTAAGTGTCTTGGGCCTTATTTATTTGACCTACTTTTAATTTATGAGCCTGTGTAGACCCTAAAGTCTCCTGGCTTCTTAATTGTTGCTAAAATCAGCAGAAACCCACAGCGAGGCCTCGTTCCACAAATACAGCCCTTGACTATGAAGCAGCCTGCCAGAAAACCTCAGGGCTGCAGAGACCTTTTTAACTCAGCTTTTAACTAAATCTTTACTGTAGCTATGTATTTATTTGTGTTTTCGTCTCATATTTATTTATGTATAGGTATTTTCAATTTGTGTTCCAGTCTCCTAATTTCTCCAGGACTTTGATTTTAGTACAAGATGTATGTACTTTTAAATTTTTTCTTTCTATCTGTTATTGGTTTGTGTACTTGCATTCTTTGTGTGTGTGTGTGTGTGTGTGTGTGTGTGTGTGTGTGTGTGTGTTTACACGTGTAACTGGGAAAGAGAAACCACAGTATTATTATACAAACAGCTTATTTTAAAGCACTTTGTGTTGCAGCTTGGCATGAAAAGATCTTTATAATAATTTAATTTGATGTTTTTGTTTGGTTAGCAGAAGGTATCTATAAAGCTGCTGATGGGTGCTTAGATCATTCAAATGTCTCTACAGTCAGATTTTCATGTATCTTATCCATAAAACTACTCCTGTTTAGATGTGTGGTTTCATGTTATGTTTAGTTCTTGTGGGTTTTTTTTCTACTCTTGTTTTATTTCCAGGATGTTTCAGGTGGAAGGTCAGTCACTGCATATAGACCTGTTCTCCATCTGCTCCCATCAGGGCAGCTGTAGCTCAGGTGGAAGACCACTTGTCTTGGGAGTTTATTCTAGTCTTCCTCTGACTACATGCTGAAATGTCCTAGGGCAAGACACTGAACCAGCCAGCCCCGGGTGCGCCTATCGGTGTGTGTGTGTGAATGTATTATATAGTGCTCAGCAGTTCGAGTGGTTACCAGTGTATCCCAGTAAGTATAGGTCCATTTATCACCAATACTTCCTTTTTGGGGGACTTGCAGGTGCAACCTCACCAGGTTGCCTCACTTCATGTTGTGCTAACTCTGTTGTTTTCTTTGTCTTGGCTTTTGAACTTGTATCCACGACAACACATCTTTCCATCGTACCTGCGTGCCCACAGCGAGCTACCGCTACCTCTGCTCGGACATCTGGATTCAGCATGACAAACCCAATCTGTGTCGGGATTTACCTTTCATTAATCATCTTCCACATAATGTCTAATAGACCTAATCTTTACTCAGTCCAGCTTTTGGGTCTTTTTTTTAAGTGAGCTAAGGACAACTTGTAACAGGAAGTAGATCAGATTTATGATATATGAGTTCATATACAGTACCACAATCATATAGTAAAGTTCGAAATCTAAATTTTACTTTTCTTTTGTTTGTTTTTTTTCTTCTTTCCCCCCATTTTTTAGTCCATAATTGATAGTTGGAGTCATTAAAAGTCTTAAATCTGGAAGGTTTTTTCTAAAAAGGTAGTTTATTTTGAGCCAGATGTGTAAACCAGATTCCACGTGTAAAATAAAGCTTAGATAAAAGGAAAAAACATTTTTATAGTTAAGCATATCCTTACAAATTAGATATATTAGACTATATATTTTCTGAATGCTTAATATTGCATTTAAAAAAAAGTTTGCCAAAGTCTAATTGTTTAGCTGATGGAGACTCGACCAAATTATCTCAATTCCTGCTTTCCTTTGTGAAAAAAACCCACATAAAACAAAACAAGTCTAACAAGTCACAGCAAACAACACAGACCTTTTAAAAATATCAAAATCCCCCCAAAACATTTACGACATGATGGTCTGGAAAAGTTTGGAAGTGTACAATTGAACCCAGAGCGACTGCTTTTCTCTTTAACGTCTCCTGTTCCCTCCTGGTTGTCATTTTTTCTCCTCCTCACACACATCAGTTTTGTTATCAGTTCAAAGCACAAAGAGAGGTCAGCGAGGGAGCGTGTCACTCACACAAGGTGTCACCCAAATGATGACAAATTGGCCGACTCTCCACTCACCTCCCAATCAAGTCCAGACCTGGCTTTCAAGTCCGCTTTTTAAAGTAAGTCGCTTAGATGGAGATCGATGGCTCGTACGGAAACTTTCTCAGCACAGTCGCATGAAGTCAGCACTACCATCTACACTAACAAGCTACTAAGAGTCAGTAGATTACATTAATCCAGATCTCTGTGGGCCGTTTTAGAGCCCGCTCTAAAGTTTCCATGTTTTTCCCATATTGAGCCCAATCTGTTGTAGGCTTTGTCTAACTAAGAAGAGCAGAAATCAGAGAGACGCTACAGCTTCGGGGGGCCCTCGTCTGTTTCTGATCTGGCTTCAACCACCTCTCCAGTGGGCTCTTTTCCAGTGACACAAACATCCAGTCACAAAATGATGTGGATCCTGCTATAACACCTTTTTACATCTAAGGTCTTGAAGCTGATAGAATATGCAGGAATGCCAGTGAACATATTTCCTTTCACTTTTCAAAAGCTTCATTGAGTTTTTATCTTCCTTTTTATCTCTGGCCACTGACACTGATTCCATTGCAACTTTAAACGGAGCTGCATCTGTTTGTGTTTCGTACATACCATGTTCAATCATGTTTGATAGAAGCTCAAACTATGTGTATTTGCACAGGCTGAAAATGATTTAGGAACACTGGCAGGGGTATATGAGAGGCAAGGGTCATAAACAAGGGGGAAACAGTTTGAGCTGTTCTTTCCTTACATCTTGTAGATTATGAGTCCGGCTGCCGATTCTCCGTCCTGCAAAGTGAACGATGTAAGTCTTCACCGCATCTGTTTGTTTGCTTTTGCTAAAGGTCAGAAACGTTTTTTATCCAGGCTTAGTTTATAAAAGTCAGTTAAAATGCGTCCAGTCGGGTCAATAAAGCACCAGTACCAGACTGACTTCCCACAGCAGATTCAGTGTGTTGAAGAATCTGGAAATGGGGAAACATGTTAGAGTGAAGCAGTTAGGTAATGTGTGTATTAACCAATTTGTTGATTTTTTTTTCAACTTTTTTTGCATAGTGTTATTTTACTTTATCTGTTTGTGTGCGAAGAGCACAGACGGAAATTAGCATACTTTGCCTGTACATTAATAACATTTATTACCCTCCACAGTCCCACTTAAGGAAACAAATTAATAAAATAAACTGATGGTAAAATAAACTGATGGTATATCATATCATGGTATATATAATGTTTAATAAATAGACAGACAGCATTGATAGATAGTCATTTCAGCTACTTCCTGTTCAGAATCATGTCTGTTTTTAATGCAGTCCTGCATGAAGATCTTCATCTCAGCCTTCATTTTTCATTATCCTCCTGCTTGAATCTTTTAATGTCAGCGCATCATCTCCTGCACCTCAACTTCTCCATCCCACAGCCACCCAGTTTCCTAACCAGCACCTGAGCTCTGATGAAGTGGTATTACTGTCATACGATGTTGACCCAAGTCTCTGTTCCAGTACTATGCTGCTTCATGAGGGTTTCTATGTTTACCTGTTGCCTTTTCACACCTGCAGTATCACTGCAGTGTGTTTGCAGTAGGTTTTTACATCTGTTTTGTGGTAAATTTACATAAAAAAATACACATTTCAGCAGTATTTACCTCATGTTAAAAGCCATTTGTTGTGTTTTCACACCCACAGAACTGCCGTGTTACAACATACTTGATTATTGAACCCCTACATGAACAAATGCATGACTATAAAAGTAACAACTACATTTCAGGTTATCAAAAACCTTTAACTTATTAATGACACTGTGATACTACGTACAAGGCAGTGTGATGACATAAAGTGGACTCTACAATTTGCATATAATTATAAAGTTTCATTTAGCACAGGGATAAAATACCCTTTGTTTTAATGGTTAATGGTTATAAATGTCAACATATTGCAAAGAAGAGATGCGCTGAGCTTGCAAAAACTTTTTTTTGACCCAGAAAACGTCATTTAAAATGTGAGACGCTTGAGTTTTCCCTCCTCTTCATTGTTTTTGCTCCTGTGAAAAACACGATTCATAATGTTCATTCATAAAGTCATTCCTCTTATTTACCGTTGCTTTGCCCATCAAAAACACACAGATTGTGTTTTTCTGGCTCAGAAGAAGTAATTATATAAAGGACAAAGGTTTCTGAAAGAGGACAAATCCCAGGTTGAAGCCTTTGCACTGGTTCCTTTCCATCACTCCCTACTGGTCAAAAAGCCATTTGGGTTGGAAAGGGTGCTGTTGGAAATCCAAAACGTCAGCCCTAACCACAAGGTTTGCATAAAAAACAATCCTGGACCTCATCTGGTGATTGTGAACAAAATAGCCTGACTCATTTTCTTTTCTTTACCACAAGTTTCCTCGAGGCGGGGGTCCGCCAAGTTAAAATGAACATCGATTCAGGAACAACAGAAGCCTTTTGTCTCTGCACTTCCATTTTTTCTGCCTTTTCTTTCAACCGTTGAGTGACTTGGCTCCGTGCCTTGTTATGTTTCCATGCATAAAACTTCATGATGGAATAAAGCAGAGGACAGATGGGGACAGACCACTGCGATGCCTTTTGACTGCTACCGCTCATGAACCTGTCTGACTGACAGCTGGTTGTATTTTTCTATCTTTGCCTGCATCTGTCTCTTTTCTGCTTTTTCTCCTCTCTCTTTTCTACAGCTTGTCTCCTTCCCCTTCATTTAAACTCAACTACCAAAACTTTTTACTGGCATGCATGTCTGAAAATCAATCTTGCAGGAGAATCAGAGAAACTGCTGTTACCTGCATCACTGTCTTCCTCGCTCAGACACTCAGTTTCTCAGACTGAAGAGTTGCATCTGGGTCATTTCCACACATATGCTGATTTTGCCTTGCATTGATATTAATTTCTGATGTTTCTAAGCCCAGTTTATCCCTGTCTGTATGAATAAGGATAAGTGGGACAGCATCAGACAGTCCTGCTGCCATGGTAAATCCACCAACTTTACTTCACGCATCTTGAGTTTTGTGACTCAGTTTCACGTTTTACGATGGAGAATTTGAACTTGTGTCCTCATGACACAAGGAAAAAGCATTTTTAAACGAGGAAAGGGGCATGAGCAAGTATATTCCAGCAGTCAGTGCATGCTGGATAGCTGGTTCCTGGCAGAGCAGATGGGCTGTACTTCCTCTGCCCTCTTTCAGGTGGATGGGTCTCTGAGGACATGGCTGCTGATTGCTTTAGTCTCTGCTTCTAATCCTTCAGTCGCCATCATGCAGACTCGTGTTGTCCTGTGGGTTTAATCGCCAGCAACTACAGTTTTGTTTACTTATGATACTGTTGTCTATGGGTTTGTCTCCAGATAGGGACTCCTGATGGTTTCCTGCTTTGTTATTCTAGAAGAAGCCATCGTGATATTTTTATAAGTATCTTTACAGATGTAGCAGTTTTTACTTGTATTATTGTTGATGTGCTTTTAGTCTGGTGCAGGGAGGGTAACTCCAGGCTGAGTAGTGGGAGTTTCCATCACACCTGACTCTAATTAGCAGGTAATTAGCAGACAGTTAGATGTCATGCTCAAGTCTACTAATTAAGTCTGATGTGTTTCAGGTGTGTTGCAGCGGGAAACCCTGAGGCTGTGTCTGAATGTGCACCCTAATCCCTACATAGGGCCCTATATAGTGGACACGCTATTTTGTAGGGGTGTCTGAACGTACTTTCAGGAAAAAATAATGCCCTCAAAATTACCCACAATGCACCTTGAAAAGTAGTGAGCATTGATGGTCACTAGACGGGACAATATAGACCACAATGCATTGCGGGCGGCAGCTTACAATGGCGGATATAACACGAACATTAAAAAAGTTAACAAAACACTATAGGTCATACATTTTAATTTAGTTTTCATTGAGTAGATACAGTACAAAGAAAGAATTACATATAAAGTGAAGAAATAAAATCTTTTCTGACGACTTTGGATTGTATTTGCAACGAGGTCTTTAAGGTTGCCATAGTTACAGCTGGTAATCATGCAACGTCTGACAGCGCAGAAGTTGTGAGTTTCATATCCGAATTACCAACAGATTGAGGGTCCTATGTAGGGAGCTATATAGTGCAGCACTATGTAGGGAATGAGGGGTTATAGGGTGCACATTTGGACACAGCCTGCATTTCTCACCGCTGGTCTTGTGCGTCTTTGTCTCCCTTCTGATCAGAAATAAATCTTAATAAAATAAACCCTATTCAGCTGACTCTTTATCTGTTTTGTGTTCTGTATAAAATGTTGGATACCCAATAAAACTTAATTGTAAAGAAATAATAAATCAGAATCAGATTTATTGCCAGGTAATTTTCATTACTAGGAATTTGTCTTGGTTCTCAGTGCCAACATACATAGCGAACATAAATGACATGTGTGTATGTAAAGTAAAATATGGACAAGTAATTAGCATATAACAAAAAAAAGACAAATATTATGAAATAAACAACACCTGTAGTTTGGATGTACGTTAATATAACACATCAAGATGTCATAAATAAAGCAAGTCAGTGTTTGTTCAATAGTTCATGAGTTGATTTTTTCATTCATTCTGATCTCATTTAATTTAAATTAATCTTGAAATTCAAGTGAAATGTATTTTTCCTTCTAATTTAATTTCACTTTATCAACTCATCTGTTCTCTATATCGCTTTCTGCAGGGTCTCTGGAGCCCATCACTGGCACAGGGTACCTCCTGTGTTACTGGTCTGTTGCAGGGCCAATGCAGAGACAAACAGGCATGCATACTCGCTTATATGGAGAGTTTAGAGAGAACAAACAACAAGAAGCTGAAGATCTCTAACCCACAGAAATGTCTCTGCTGTTAGCAACCATGCTAATACTTCATCACCATTCAGCTGATTTTCCTTTTCCTCTTTGTGTGTTTTGTTTTTACCTCACATCTTCCATCGTGTCTCAGGGCTGATGGTAGGTAGGAGTGTGAGAATAAAGGCTCAAAGGAAGTACTGTATTAATAACTTGATTATTTACTCATTTGCATTTGGCTTTTTCACCAACTATCAAGCAAAATTTCAACATTAATATTAATTATATATTTGTGTGTGTTTTTGTGCTTTTTTTCCCAGAACATGCTGAACTCAGCATTGTGCCTGCACACAGGCGAACATGTCATGTCTCTAATATGCGTTTACGTCAGTCCAGCAACACCAGTTGCTTGATAGTATTTCCAGCTTTGGCAGTTGAAGCGTCATACACATCCCACACATTACGGATCATTTTCAGTTTTTCCACTGGTTTCCATTCAGGATTATGTAACTGGTTTGTGTGTTATAATGCAGATCTTTGTGATCCTTTTCTGTTTTTTTGTGTTTATTGTTCTATTGATTATTTACAGTTCTATTTATTTTTACAAAAGACATTAATAGATGATGGATTAACTAAATGTAACTTGTATAAAGTATGATTAAAATAATTTAAAATATTCATTTTAAATGAATATTTGAATATGAATATATTTTAAAAAATCTAACATTTTAAGCAGTTACACAGTAATCTCTGTGTTTGGTACCTGAAGCAGCATCAAAAACGCGTTTGTCTTGCTTTTGTTCTGTCAGACAGCTCTGAGCAGCTAACATAATGAAATTACATGTTAATAAAAACATCCGTGGAAAGTCAGTTTCGTCTTCCTGTCTGGATCAGAGAAGAATAATGAGAGTTATTATTTGGATGCAGAGGAATCACGACTTTAACCCAGAAGAGTGCGGTTCAGGTCCCATCTGAGACGACTGCTTGTAAACAAAATGCCTACTATTGATTATTTTTGGGGCGTTATTGTTTTGTTTTTGTTGTTGTTGTTGTTTTTACACTTTTTCACAGAAGCCAGTTCATATGTTCCTTCAACATCAGCAAAAGGGATTGAACAAGTTGCTTACTTTTTAACATATTGAATATAGATTGTAACACCTTTTATCATTGTTATTGTTTTTCATAATGATTGCGACACTTTTTGCTGTTTAAAAAAACATAATTAAACATGTTTAAAATAGACAAACCAAACTAAAACTGTTTTTTTGGTTTATTTCTTCATGTTTAGTTATAAAACTGTCACAGAGTTGGAAAAAAATTATAATTTGCACATCATCAAAAGAAAAAAAACAACAAAAAAGTAATTTTATCTGGAAAACATCTCATTTATATCCCTGGAAGTTTGTTTCTTACCCTTCATTGTTTACCTCATTGCACTAAACCTCACAATTTGTACATTTTAGTTTTTCGTTAGTTTTAGTCAAGCTCGATCACCTCCTGAAAGGATATTTATTCAGTTTGATCAGGAACTGACACAGTGAGCAAAGCTCCTCTTGCGCTAATGTAGAGTAACAATATCAAAAGAGTGTTTGGCAGCACGCAGCGGGCCAACCTCACCTCTAAACACACCTGACACGGAAACACAGACTGACAGGAAATATGAGAGACAAGAAAAGAGGGTTAGAGAGAGTTCACTGGGTTTGATAAACGCTACAGTCAAAGTTTTACAGTCCCATTACGCTGCGGGTGAGGATTGGATGTCAAAAAGTTCAGGACCGGGTCATGTGGCCTTTAATGGCGACCTGATTGAGAGAGTAACAGCGTTGTGCGGTGCGGTGGGAGACTGTGGTTACGGAAACAAGTCAGCCCAAACTGTGTGTGTGTGTGTGTGTGTGTGTTTTCATGTCTTTCACATATCATTTAATCTGCAGAAATAGATTTATGGGTGAAAGTGGAGAACACCAACAACGAACAGCGACTGCGTTTGGCCCTTTCAAACAAGAGGACCTCCACTTTGTTATTGAAATATAATCTATAGCTGCTTTAAACAATTTCCTACATGTTAAACTAAATTAAAGGAAGTATCAGTTGAATAAGAAGGAAGTGCATGATTCCTGTTTTGGCAAAAGGAAAGGGAACGGTTTAATTTAGTGTATCAGGTAAAAGCAGGAGGAAACTTTGCGAAGTAGAAAAAGAGGCTGATAAAAATCACTCACTAAGAAACAAAACCCTCTAAAGCTTTTAGTAATTAATTCTGTTTTGTACAGGAATAAAATCATTCAGTTCTGGCCATGCGTTCATCTTCGACTTGCCCCGGTATCTGGGGAACGTCCCCTTTAACCACCTGAAACATTTTGGGTCCGGGGTTCCACCAAAGAAGACGACAAACATCCGATCTCAGCAAAGCTTTTCACCTGAGCCGGTTTCACCAGGTCAAAGAGCCGTGCACACTGCAAACATTGTGCAGGGATGTTCTGAGGAACCACAAACAGTTCAGTGTGTCACATCACTGATGAGCATCTTCCTTTCCACCACATCCCAGAGCTGTTACTGGAATAAGAACTGGTGACAGGACAGTGGAGGACTGTGACCTTACTGTTGGCGATGGTTTGATCATTGTGACATGATGCATCATCCTGCTGCATGTACCCATCAGAAGATGCTGCACTGTGTTCATAAATAGATGGACATGGGAAACATATGCTAAGAAAATGCCAGAAGCACTGGATCAATGCTTTTATGCCATCGTTGCAGCAAATGATCAGACAACATGTTTCCTTCTATTGTCCAGGTTAGGTAAGATTGCGTGACTTACAGGCTAAATTTTGTGTTCTGGTGGGAACTTCTGCTGCTATGTTTTATCTGCTTTAAGGTTGGACAGTGCTCAGTGTTATGTCCTGCTATTATAAGACTCAACATGTTAAACAGTATTGAACAAAGGGTTTTAACATTTTTTAGGGATACTGACCATTTATGTGATCTGTCCAAGCAGAATATTGATTGGGAACACAACTATATAATTGTGTTTTTACCAAAATCTTTACCATAAAATGATACTAAATGTCAAAGAAAATTCATGTATCAGATATGTCACACTGGGTTAAAATTACTGTTCTCTTTTATATCACTATTTTGTCATTTTGCATGCAGTATATATCAATTATAGCAGCTTCAAGCATATTGCCAGCACTCTGTCTGCAGAGTTGCTAACTTTTTAGCCTTTATTGATTATAAATTGGCTCAAATTAATATCTGTAAAGCGCCCTGAGACAACATTGTCGTAAAAGAATGCAATACAAATAAAGCTGAATTGAAATTGAATTGAACATGTGCATAAAAATAATGCAGATGAATACAGCTGCATGACTAAAGACAAAAAAAACGAGCATGTGAAGCTCATCTCATAGCTCTTCTGCTTTTTCCGCCTCCTTTTTCAATTCCCTCAACCATCCTTAAAGTCAGGAAACATTTCACTAACTCCTCTCATCACCGCTGTTGCTCTCGTGGACTGCACTTTGGCCGGCCATTTCGATAAAACCCGCTGAAATCCATCCACAGCGAGCTCACCCTTCCACATTAGCGCTAATATGACGGAGTGTGTGAATATGGAGCACAAATTTTGGGGGCCCTGACTGTGTATGGTGCAGTATCCTCTTAAACTCCTTTAAAAAGCAAACACTCCCTCATGGATTCATGAAAAGAGCCCATTTATAGGCATGAGAAAAAAAGGGCCTGTTTCAACAGACTTTAAGTGCAGCGGCCAAGGAAAACAACTTGCCTGGCCAGAAAAGCTGCAGCCCGTAATGCACCGTCTTAATTCCATTCTTTCGCATGAAAGGAGAATAAAAAGTTCTGAGCTGGCTGCATAACTTACTGTGTACGACTGACAGAGGCTCTGACATACAAAGTATCACTCTACACGGAAATCCACTTGAGGCAAAATCACACCGCAGGCCACCTCAGCAGGGCCCGGGTACGTCACAGAGATATGACAAGTGATTTATGGTCGGCAGAGCCAAACATGCTGCAAACAGGACTGAGAGAAAGCGAGGGAGGCATTAGCCGAGAAGGAAAGGAAAGGATGGAAAGGAATGTATACGAAGATTAATAAAGTGAGGGGGGAGAGGAAGATGCAGGGTGGCTGGTGCCAGTCGTCAGTCCATTTGGTCCATTAATGTGAAGAGTAACGGCCTCACTGACTGAGGGATGATGGGAAAATGGCCCCTTCTTGTAGTGAAGTCCTTGAAGTGATGTATAGCAGTGAGGACAGGGTGCAGCGCTCCATCTTCCACAACTCATCGCCGACATAAACAACAGTGGGGCCTTTCTGTAAAGCGAGGGCGCTTTCATAAAGTAGCTGCAAACCAAAAACAAGTGTATGAACATGATTCAATCCGAAAACTAGCTTTGCGTTGTAGCATCACTAAATCCTGCTCCTGATGATGTGAAAAGCTCTTTTTCCCGCCTCCTGCAGGGATTCAGGGTCCGACATGCAAATGCTTCATTAGCAGCATATTGTTTACAAGCATGCTACGGGATGCAATGCAGCCTACATAAACACCTAGATAAGACAAAGAGCAGACTAGGTTTGTGTTTTGGAATGATGACTTTGATGACTTAGGGAGGAAGATGGATTTTACTGGATCAGAGTGGCCGCTATCTGTAAAACTACACACTCAAAAATAAAGGTTTAAATTGATTGTCGCTGGGGGTGTACCCTTTTGAGAGACGTTTCTGTATCCTTCAGTCCACTTTGAACCTTTTTTCATTGTCTAAATGCCCATATATGATCTTTTGAACACCAATTTTGTACTTTTGAGAGAACATTCTTAAAAAATGTGCCTATAAGTACAGAAATGTCCCTATCTCGTACCTCTATTTTTGAGTGTGTATACAGAAACATCAGAGACAAATAGTCACCCTATAGAGCCGCTGTTCAGCCTGAGGCAGATAAAATGAAGGCTTAATAATACGCCCCCTCCTATCCGATTAGTTTATGCAGCTTATGGGGTTCAGGTTGAGGTGCAGCAGACTGAGAAGGGAAACCCAGATTTCCCTGCAGCTGCATTTTCCAGCTCCTGTGGGGTTTACCTGAGGTGTTCCCAAGCTAGCCGAGAGATGTAATACCTTTCAGATCTCCTCAGCAGGGAGGCGTCCAGGAGGCATCCCAACCAGATGTCCACACCACCTCATCTGGTTCCTCTCCATGCGGAGGAGCAGCGGACCAGAGATCCCAGAGCTCCACCACTTGGAGCAGCACCTCATTTCCTCAAGGACACACGAACTGCTGTAAAACTCTTTGACAAGCTTCATCTGCAGCAGGTGCTTGCTAATTTATGACGAGACTGTGTGGTTGCTATGGTTACGACAACCTTCTTCATCAATGCTTTGAATAATTTTTGGGGTATCTCAAACTCTATGCACTCTCTTCATTTTGCTTAAATCTATTGAGGTTTGCAGAGGATGACGTCATCAAAAGCCACAAGAAAATGAAAGCGTGTGGAATTTGAGCAATGTTTTCAATTAAAAAGAAATTAACTCCAGTTTCCTGAAAGAAAGTCTTAAACAATGTTCCCTTCTTTCTTGTAACAAGGACGTTTGTGTGTTTTCATATTCTGTCGTTTTGATGAAGGAATCTGTGTCCAGTAAAAACTTAACAGAACAACCGGGTTATTATTGCCATTGTTTCCATGGTGCTGACACGCTGTTCCGACAGATTCATGAAATAACCCACGTGTCCTTCGTGGATTTCATGTCAGACCAGGAGGGAAAGTTGCAGGAATTTGATCCATCCTTGATAGAAATGAGTGTTAACATTTATGTGGTGCAAGGAAAAAAAAACATCCTGGATTTAACTTTAAGCAGATGGAAACAAATCTGCAGTTTGTGTTTAAACAGAAAAGTTCACATGTACTGTTATCTTTTTGCACCGTACTGTTTAAATACCCAACACATTTACACACAACAATTTAATTAAATGGCATTTTTTTGTACAAAAGAAGCATCTGAAGCAGCAGTTTGCATGGTTTATCTTCCAGGCCATGTTGTTAGTAAGGTACAGCCAAGTATGAAGGCGGGGAGGGGGGTTTGTTGGAGCTGGTGCTCCAAACCAGTCCTCCTGGCAAAGACAGCCGTGCAATCACGGCTGGCCTTTAAAGTACAGCTGGTCCAGAAGCCTAACATGTGAATCATAGGTGTGCTTTGAGATCGATGTGGACTGACAAACACATCACAGATGCTCGTTCTCAGACAGAGCTCCGTGAGGAAGATGTGCCAAAACCACTCTGCAGCTCTGCTAATGCTGAACATCACTACGTAGCTCTGTCCCTGTTGGAGACGTTTGGTTTCACCTGCAACAGAGCGATACTGCCTCTAAGTTTCAAGCCTCGGTTTTGACAAGTGACTCGTCAGGTCTGAGTGAGTCAGGTGTCAGTTTTCAGGAGGCCATGTTAGCCTGACTGCATCCTTTCAGGACCTCTTACGCCTGTCCGTCTTTGGTTTTTGACCTCAGTACGGACTATTAGATCTTGTTTCTCTACGTCCTTCAGCACAAAGGGATACCCCTTCTCCACACACACTTTATTCCAAACCATAATAACACACAACTCCCTCTTTCAAGTCAAGCCATCTTCTGGCCTCCAGTGAAGTGCAGCAACCACAGGACCGTCCGACAGACACAATGGGAGCTGAGCTTTGTGAAGGAAAGAAAAAAGTATTTTCCTAATTGGCCCGTTTGAGGAAAAGAGTGTCAGGACTGAAATCCATCACGCTGATTGCTGGCCTTGTCTGTGTCCAGCCACATGGGGGTGGTGCTGTGTGGGGTTTGCTGGGGTTTTTGTGGTTTTGGATTCGACACATGCTAGTTGGATCTCAGGAGAGAAGTCCTTGCGCTGCAGAGAACGACTCATTATTGCGCTTAGTCATCGGCCTTGTTGTCTGCAGCTGGATGATAAATGAGCAGGTCCTCTGACAGCCCTGTGGCGCAGGGTCCAGATGACGTTCACCGTGCGGGCAGCATGGAGGTCAAGAAACATCACATTCAAGATGTAGCCAAAGCTTTGTGACGCTATAGTATAAGCTTTTAGGTTTTTTTTTATAGCAGTTATTTATTTGAACGGTTATTTTGGGAAAGGTCACTAAGCTGTTAGCAGTAAATGCTAACCGGGTCTGTTTAAGCTACATTTGTTCAACTGCATCCAATCAATGCATTTAGTTATGTGGACATTATCAAGTTGAGCATATGAAGTTCAAACTGAACATCCAAATGAGGGAGAAAGGAGTTTAGATGACTTTGGTGTGGCTGTTGGGACCATGATGGGTTGTTGATTACTGGATGGTCAGAGAATGGGATTACAGAGACTAAACGAGGAAAAATATCAAGTGAGCCGCGGTTGCAGATGTAAGAAGAGAATGGGCAGACTTATATAACCACTGGGTATGGATAAGGTATGCAGAATGTCATCTCTGAACTTACACCATGAACCAGATCAGAGGAGCAGCAGAAGACCACACCAGATGCCACTCAGGGCAACGATGAAGGAAACTGAAGCTATACTTCACATAGAATCACCAAAGCTGGAAAATGCTGTCAGGTTGGATGAGTCTCCATTGCAGTTGCAACATATAGATGGTTAGAACCTGGTGGAACCAACACAAAAGCATTCATCCTGTCTTGTATCAACGCTTCAGGCTGGTGTTACAGTGCCGTAGAGGATACATCATTTAGCCACCACAGCCTATTTGCTGACCATGGGCACAGTGTAGCATCTTCTGATGGCTGCTTCCTGCAGCATGATGCATCATGTCACAAGCTGCAGGCTAGCTGCAATGCTAGTTGTTGTACTGTACTTCAGTTAAAACTGCAGCAGTCCTGCAGGTGATAGGAGTTTCCCTGCTGCAACACACTTGCAATTCAACTGCTCAGCAATGGGCTTCATGCACAACTCATCTGCTTCCTGAATTCAGGACAGCTCATTTGTTTCCTGTCTTTTATTACTGGACAAACTGATTTGTCCAGGTGTGTCTGACCAGTGCCGTCATGACTACTGAGGTCAGACACACCTCGATTAATTAGTCCATCCAGCAATGAAAGACAGGAAATGAAGGAGCTAGCTTAAGTCAGGAAGTAACAATGTTGTGCATGAAGCCCACTTAGCTCAAGTTTGCTAATTAGGTCAGATGCGTGTTGCTGCAGGGAGCTGCCAACACTTCCACAACCCTGGAGGACTGGAGTTGATCCCCCTTCTTCAGAAGTTAACCATAGGTTAGTTAGCATGGTATTCAGTTCAGCCCCTGCTGGACGTTGTCCTGTCCAGAGTAGCTGATGATGATGATGAAGAGAGAACTTGGATGCCGCTAATCAGGATATGTTTTGTTATCAATGTGGATTTTTTTCCTGTTGTTACTTTGGATTTCACATCATTTTGTCCTGAATCTGATTAAAACAGTCACAGAATTACATTCTTTATATTTCTTTTTCTTTCTAGGGATGATTTTATCTAAACTGTCCTAAATCAACGAGGCTGCAACCTGGAAGAAACTGGGCTGGAGGCGCGTATACACACACACACACATCACACACACATGATGATGACCCCTCTGTCAGCCAGCTGTCCAGGTGCTGCGAGGATGAACGATCGATCGCTGTCTAATCCTCTTTATATGTCAGCTGTTAGCCTGTTACTTCTTTCACCATGACGTCTGGCAAAATGCAGCGATTTGCAGTCATTAATTTGTCATGGGCAACTTTCCCCTCTGACTCCAGCAGACATTCTTCTTTCAGCTGGCACTGCTGCAACTACTCGCAACGAGACAACCGGATATCTCCCAGAGAGACCCCACAGGGATGTGTGAATGTGTGTGCATGGGTGGACCTGTCATTCTTGTCTCGGTGATGTTGATTTGAGCTGAAATGGCAGAACTGGTGTTTATATGAGAACGGTATGGCACAGAGTCCAGCCTTGATGCAGCTTTGCATGATGTATATATACATATATACAAATAAATGTAAATGTTTGTATGTTTCCATCTGTGTAGATTGTCAGACATAAACTGAAGGGATGTCATGCCCCTTAAAGTCTCACACACTCAAACACAAACATTCAGCATCAGTGAGCATGAATGGTCTTTCAGCTGCAGCCAGCAAAATGGAAACAAGTCAAAAGAAGAAGAAGGGGGGAGGAAGAGGGATGAGGTCCCATGCCAAAAGAAACATGGTGGGCTCGTCTGTCCTACTCCCATCTTGATGAGGACCCCAGGCAAATATTCTGTGAATGAGAGCATATTTAGGAGCTGGACTTCAATTTCACCCTGTTAGGGAGAAAACAGAGGAGAGGGTGGCAAAGAGGTGACTCATTTATTATGTCATGCAATAAAAACTATTCATTTAGTGTTGATGAGTAATTCTGGATATAAATGTTGGCATTTTATGCCAGTCTGGTAGTTTTATAGGTTTATAAGACAAGTAGAAGTAACTGCAAGATACTGTTCCTTTTAACATTAAACTAGTTTTTATTATTTAAACATTGATTCATTTAAGTTTTTGTCAGCTAAGTGTAATAATATAGTTAATTAGTCCAGATTTAGTCCTGCAGCGACTTTTAAATGCATCTCTTTTCCAACACGCCTCTCTGCAGAGCAGAATGTGGAAGAGGAGATGCAAATGATTCAGGCGTAGCTACTGGAGAAGGGATGCATCTAACATTTACAGGATAGTAAAGAAGGTCTGTAGTGTGTGTGTTCCCTCCGTCTGTTCCAGTTTTCTCTAACCGTACATCATCATGTGTGTGAGGCTGGTCGTTCAAGATTCTCCCTAGAATTAAAAATGTGTGTGTTTGGTTGTTTTTCTCTCTGTGTTCAGGGTGTATCTCGCTTCTCACCCAATGATTGGGTCGTCTTTGAAATTAACCAGCTTAAATCTTTAACTGGGTGAAGACATGCAGGGTTTTAGTGGAAGTCATCAAACTTTATGTGCATCTCTTTTAGATATGCTGTTTTTACTTAATACACTGAGTTCAGTTAGTTTTTACCATCTTTCTGTGTTACATATTTGCTATTTAAGGTATACTGGGAGCATTAAGTCATCACTTTGACACAGTGAAAGAAGAAAAATGAATGCGGGTTCCCAGTTATCAGCTGGTTGAAGAGCTGCGGGACAATCCTGATCATTTTCAGCTGGTTTTCAGGATGTTAGTGGTTCAGTTTGACATCTTGCTGGGAATACTGGAACCACACGATTATAAGAAGAACCATCTTATTTAGGATCCAACTTTGTGTGGTTAAAAATGTCCAAAAGGCATCTGATTGATTAATATGCATTACACTAATGACAAGCACACACCTCAGATTGTGTAATTATATTTATTTATATTTGCTTATTAAACATGAATGAGTTTAATATGAAAACGCATCTCGATCTCCAGCTCACCTGTGTTTTGCTGCAAACCCGGCTAACGTGTGTGGGAACATCATCAGGACATGATCCGTTTGATCCCCAGCAGCAAATCCACAATAATGAGGTGATTTTATGATCCCTGAGAATTTACGCTTATTGGTTGTTAACAGTTTTCAAGTCGATAAACTATGAGTGGTGACCCTGTGACACTTTCCTCTGTTTCTGCTGTGCTTGGCAAGCTGTTAAGTGAGAGCTATTTACAAAGTTTGCAGCGAGTGTGACGAACACTCGTGGGGGTTAAAATGACCTTTGAAGTGCAGGCTCAGTGGCGAGGAGCTTCATTCTTTGGTTTGATTATAAAAGATGCCATAACATCAATGACAAATAGAAGAAATAAGAAAAGGTTTCACTTTCTACCTGCGTGAACCGGAAAATCACGTTAACTTTGTGTCTTATGCACCAAGGAATACATCCTATAGCAGTGTGTATACTGTGGTTATGTGCTAACAGGAGAGCAGAGTGATGAATATATTCATGTTACAGGACAATTTATTTTTTATTTTATTTTATTTTATTGAAATGGGTTAGAAGAATTGCTTAATTGAAAAGGTTATAATATAATTTCTTCAGCAGGTATTTGCTAAATCAGCGTTGCTACATGCAGGTGAAGTTTTAAGCCAAATGAAGCTTCGTACATAAAGTCTGACTCATGTAGAAACAGTCAGGATGAGTCGCTCGAGTTCAGACTGAGGATCTGAATAAGTTGTTTTTGCTTTTTTCCTAAACAGGTTTGCTGATAATGTTCTGAAGAAGAAAAACAATCCTGTGAGGTTGTCTGGTCTGAAATGTCTAGCTGGTGTCAGAGGTCAAAGGTCATAGATGGACAGGAAGATGATAGAAAATTAATACAACTAAAAAAAAATCACTAGTTATAACCATTAAATGCAGAATATCTTCTCTATAATATGGCTACATTTCACTTTCATGTCTGTGAGTTGTTAAAGGAAGATGGAGAAGTACAATGTTGGGCCACAACATTGAGATGGAATGGTCACAATATGGTGGAGACATGGATCCATCCTCCTTGTCTCAGTAGTTCAGATGGGGGTGATGTATTAATTACATTATTATCATACTATTACTGAGCATGTCCAGCTGATGGATCCAGCTGATGCACCACATCAAAGCTCAAATCATTTCCAACTGCTTTCTTCAACATGACAATAAAGTCACTGAAGTCCAATGGTCTCCACAGTCACCAGATCTCCGTCCCATTAAGCAGCTTTGGAACGGAAGATTCTCATGTGAGCCGACGCTGTCATGTCACTATGAAGCACACCTTGTTGAATCCAAGTCATGAAGATTAAAGACAGGTCTACAGGTAAAAGGGGTCCAACCAGCACTAATAAAGACCAACCTGAATAAAATAAAGACCTGTGATTAAATTAACTGCTACATAATTAAAGCATTTATTGGGCAGATCACCATCTGATCACTTTATTAGACACATTAATGCTCTGAATGTTGGTCCTAGAAATCCTAGAAGCACATGGATCTCTCCACATCTCCACACCAACCATCAAACAGCAGGCAAACCAGGATACCTCATTAAAATAAGTTTTAAGCATAAAATCAGAAAAAAAGTACTGCTGGACACTAAGTATCCTCCCCTTTTTATTTTAGGTAAAGAAATGACTATTTTAAAGCACTTTATTCCTATTTACTAACCTTAATTATTTCTTATAGTTGAATATGTCCAACAAAGGGTTAAAACAACTAAAACCAAAAGAAGTGATTTGTAAAGAAACCACAGTTCAGCTGTTGGTAAAAGATTACATTTGAACCACAGCCTCCATCATTAAAGCTCTTTGTGCCCCATTCATCTTCGCTGACCTCCTTCTTCAGATGTTTTGTGGCATCATAACAACATCTAGTTACTGTGGTGGCATCAAACCCAGCCATGAGTACTTTCAGCTTCATTTCTGACAGAAAAGGCTCTTTATTCGTGTGACCACAGGACTTTGCTTGTTTAAAGCGGCTGATGTGGTGATTAATGCTTTTGTTTTCTCTGGTGAGGGCAAAAGACTGAGATCCATTTTATGTGTCACAAGGCTTCTCAAATGTCACATCAATACACTTTGAGACTGTGAACAAAAGAAAACAAGTCTGCATCAAAAGAAATCTCACAAGAGCGATATTTGTTTGTCTTATCCCTTTAAAATCAATTAGACAACCCCACGCTGAGTGATTACAGCTTCTGATTACTCCGTGGGAGGAGACCGATGCTATCTGGCCCTTTTGTTGAAACAGGATGACCTCTTAACAAGCCACTGTTTTACTGAAGGGGATCCCAGTCCCAGCAGAGCCCTTTATCTCTGATGTAAGACACAGTGGTGTCAAAGAGCGCCTTGTGATCCCAATCTGCACCGGTAGGAGGTATTTTAATGGCAGTCTGATCCATGGCTGTAGCTCGCTGCCATGTCTCCCACAGGGAAGCCATTGTGCTGAATCGGTAACAGAAAGTAGAAGTCAGCTTGATCTTTTTCTGCTGTTGAGCTTGATGAAACGTGATGCAGATTTCACAGAATATCGGCGCTGCTCATGAGAAGATGAGTGCATACGATGATCCACAGAAAAAGTACACAATATGACTCAATGTTTCTTGGTTGCAGCATTGTTTTGGGTTCAGGTTTGCTTCATCGCTGCACTAAGTTTGGCTTTATTTTAATAACTTACTCCCATCTTTGCCAGAGGGCAGCATCAACAGTTACTGATGGAGGGGACAAGACTAACAATGATGATCTGTTGGTTACGGCTGCACAGCTTCTGTCTGTATTAGTGATGGGCATATCATAACATTTACTGGTGAATATCATTAGTCCATGGCACTTATTTATCAATACCAATACTGATTTCAGTTCTTTTTTTACCCCTTAAAGGAAATGTTAGATACTATAATGTGGATTAATTGCTTGTTGCAAAAGGCAAAATATAATAAAAGTAAAATGCAAGAACATCAATACTTAGAGGAAATGCTTTAAAGGCTATAATGAAATAAACAGATGGGTAAATTAAACAAAATAATATTAAATAAATCTTTTTCACCCATAAAGTAATTAAATGATAAATGGATATGAGATTTTTTTTATTGAATAGAAAATTAACATATAAAATTATTTTAACAAAAACAAAATGTGCAATAACCTGATTTAAAACCAGTATAATATCACACCATAACCTCACCACTAACAGCGATGTGGCATCATATGATGTGAAACTATAATGTAGCAAGCTGGCTTTTCACATAATCTTTTGCTTAAACCTTCAGAAATAGAAACAAGCTACATGTCCTAGTGAGTGTATTTCGCTTGCATTTACCCACATTGTGATGCATTTGGTTCATTTGCAGCTAAAAAAAAACAACCTCCAAACCTTAGTGAAAGTTTGCAACAAAGCTCGAAAGCAGTTTTGAATGCAGAAGAGTCCTTCTGCCTGCTGCAAGATGTAACCCCCCTAATCAATAGCTAGTAAATGAAGATTAGACCTATCAGAAAATAAATGTAATGGGTGCTGATAGGTGCAGGAAAGGGACATTAAAATTCCTGATATTATACCTTAATCCATTAGGCAATCACACACACACACACACACACACACACACACACACACACACACACACACACACACACACACATACTAACAAGCTAATTCTTTTGATTTAATATCTAGTCTATTGATCAACAGCAACAATAAAGATGCATGTACGTCAAATAATGTGTTGTTTTTGGACAACCCTCACATCTCTTATTCTGGTCTTGGTGGATTCAGCAGAGCCCCACGTGACGCCTTCACGTTACTTGCAAAAGAAGATGGAAAGATAACGTAATGTTTACTGTAAATGCATTCTCAGAAGACGTCCTTACTGTCTGAAGATGCGAAAACTTTGCAGCCAGTCGATCCTCAGAAGCAGTTCCCCTAATGAGCTGCCTGCCTCTCGTTGGCTGTGCGCTCTGAGGCGTCACCATCTGTCATCCAGCGGCATCGCTACATGCATGCGTCCACCCCGGGGTCTCCTCCCATTATAGAGACAGCTGTAGACCTTGAACCGTAGAGGGCTTCCCACCGCAGCTTGAAGCTTTGAAGCTGGGTGGGCATCGGCCGCAAGGAAACAAAGAAAAGCTTCCTGGACTTTTATTTCTCCTTTCCCCTCTTTAATGGAACCATCTCCCAGAACATCAGTCATGGCGAGTCGACTTTTTCACATCCTGAATCTGCTGATGATACTTGAGTCCAGCTGGGCTCACCTCGCGGCTCAGAGTCTGGATGGAGTCGTGCGTCAAGGCGCGGACCCTCCGCCGGCTGAGGATCAGCGCGCCTTTGCGCAGCAGAGCGGAAGCCGGGACATGGTCTCCGTCAGTATGTTCAAAGTGTACGAGAAGTACAGTAAAGAGCCGCAGAGCCAAAAGGAGGGAAACACCGTGAGAAGTTTTAAGGCTCTCCCGAGTGAGTGACCACGCGCGCATCTGAGTTATTTTTAATTGACAATTTTGGAAAATAATCAGAATAACTGAACTGATTTATGTAATCATTCTATAAAAACAAGTTATTTCGAGAAGCAATGAGAAAATGAAAAGGTTTCAGGAGTTTGTATGATTTTGAAATGAAACTGTGCAGGTTTGTGCAACTGTGGTGCTCATTTGCAGCACATTTCAGCCAGATAAACACTTTAAGGCTTACTCTAAAAGGTCAAAAATTACACCTAAATAAAAAATAAAAGTTTAATCTTAATTATTTGATCACCCTAAACATTATAAGCACAGGTGTTTTGCAAATCACGCTGCAGCCCCTGCGTCCCTTTAGGCCAAACATCTTCACCTATGTGCTCCGTCAGTGTTGTGATTTACTGAACTGGGGGGCTTAAGAGTCATACACCGTTCCCCAGTAGCTGTAACAGCTTAGGTGTTAGACAAGAGCCTATTATCACAGCCAGACACTGGCTGCTCTGCAAAAAAGAAGAAAAAAAAAGCCTCAGAGGAGCTCTTTCTGCATTAAGCACTTCCATATGGCAGCAGCAGACCTACTGGACCGATGTTTGTCTTTCTGGCTGTGGTGGAAGTGAAGGAGACTAAGCTGCACTTTAAGAGTATTCCTATCTGGGATGAGGTTTTTAGTCATGCACGAGGCAGCCGCTTAACCGTGCAGTGCTTAATATTTTCCATGCTGCCGCCTGGTTGGTCAGATGTGTTGAGCAACTGTTACGCTGCATTTTGGTGAAATGGATGTGATCGAGGAGAAGAGGCTGATTTTCCTCATAATGTTTCACTTTTATAAAGCCTACAGACATATTGTCCTCATCAGCCTTTACAATTGTCTTTCCATTCTGTTTAGGAGTCTCAAACGGCAAAGATGTGTTCCAGTTCAACCTGTCCTCCATCCCAAACTCCGAGGTCATCCTCTCTGCCTCATTTCACTTCCTGTACAAGCGCCCCCGTCGCCACCACCAGAGAGAGTGGCATTTCCGAAGGCCCCGCCGCTCTTCCGTCAGCCTACATCCTATCTCCTCACATCTCATTTTCTATGGATCCTCCCCAGACAACGCTTTTGCAACTCCGCTTGGAAACATAACCCTTATCTCTTTGAAGAGAAGCTCTTGGCAAGCACGAGATGTAACTGCACTGGTGAAACACGCAAAGGGTGTCAAGGAGCTTACGATCACAGTCGAGTGTGATATTGGGTCTGAAGCTGCAAGGCTGCAGCAGAAAGGTACATGTGGTCAAGAGCGCCTCTCCTCAACCAACCTGCCGTACATCTTGCTCTATGCTGACGATAGAGCTATATACGAGCCAAACAGCGTGGCCATGTCACTTCAGAGGTATGGACCCTTTCCTGTTGGGGAGGACCTGTCGGCCTCAACCTCACCTTTAAGGATTAGGAGGGAGCTCCAGCTTCAAACCAACAACATCCCTGAAGTCCATTTTAGCACCTTAAAAAATCATGAACTTTGGCAGAACACGTATTTCCCAGATAAAGACAAAGCTTCGGTTAAGGCTGGAAGAAAGCATAGCCAGGTGAGCAGTGTGAGCGTCAGTAAGCCCCAGGTGCTGAGTTTTGATGAGAGGACAATGAAGAAGGCGAGAAGAAGACAGTGGAGTGAGCCAAGGGTTTGCTCTAGGCGCTATCTCAGGGTGGATTTTGCTGACATTGGCTGGAATGAGTGGGTGTTGGCACCAAAGGCCTTTGATGCTTACTACTGCGCTGGGACCTGTGGATTCCCCATTCCCAAAGTGAGCCAAATTCTATCTTAATATCTCTAGACTGTGTTTTTTTATTCTTTGTGATGGTAAAAGGGTAGCTGTAGGCATGTTAACCTATCTCAATGCTTCATACTTACATAATAAAGGATTTCAGATACTCGTAATACCTGGGTTAATCATTTCCTTTCTTTGCATTTGTTGCCTCAGGTGGCCCGTCCCTCCAATCACGCCACCATCCAGAGCATAGTTCGAGCTGTGGGAATCGTCCCTGGTATTCCTGAACCATGCTGCGTTCCTGACAAAATGAGCCCCCTCAGCGTCCTTTTCTTGGACCCAGACAGAAACATGGTGCTGAAGGTATATCCCGGCATGTCTGTGGACACCTGCGCCTGTCGGTAGGACCAGCTGGGAACGGTGTGCACAGTGACAGAGACGGGACAGGATGGCACATGTCAGAGGAAAGAGCAGTGGTGATCGGGATGCCACGAGAATAACGGATGAAGTCTGAAGAAGTTGGGTTTTTGTCGGGATTCTTGAACTCGTTGGGTTTCTGACATGTCTGGACGCTGCCTTAAATCTCTCCTGCTGTTCTAACAATTTGCATAGATGTGTTTCATTACATGGTCTCTTCAGAGAGTTCCCCCCGTCCTTCAAAGCATGACTGAGGAAGTGCCCTTAAAGAAACCTGTGTTTGTAATTCTCTGTGCTGAGTACGGAGCCCCTGCAGGTAGATCACATTTCCTTTGACTGTTAAAATGCTTTGTCTGTCCTGTTTCACATTTGGAACAATTTATGAAGTGATATTTCCTTTTAGCGATATTTGGTGTCACTCAGACTCAAGTTGACCTCACTTTGATATCTCCTTAGACTGTAAAACGAGCCGTCCAGGAATGTTTTCAGACTTTTTAGCTCAAATGGGTTTAAATTGGTTTGTCAACGCTTTCTCCTTCTTCAGCATTTATTCTCCAAACTGAGTGTTGGTGATAATGAAAAGCCTGAAACAGATGTCTCGATGTGTTTACATCCCAAGAAATTACCCGCCGCTTGTCATGTGAATATTGTAAAGCAACGCAAACTATGTGCATGAGAGGAAATATCCTCCTCAGACTAATGTCAGTAGATATGTGTTTATATGGTGTATATAAGGAGTGTATTTTATTGCTCATTAAGTGTTAAAGCATGTGAAACATAATGTGGGAAGTGTGCTGCATGACAGGGTTTTAAACAGTGCGCTGCTGCCACCTGCTGGGGATTTTGTATAAATTGAAGGTGCTTCAGAATGATGTATGAAAGAATTGCCGTTTCTTATGTGGTTTTCCTCTATTTTTTTAAATATAGCTTATCTAAATGATTTGTACATTTAGTGATATGTACAGTAATGCTCTTTGAATCTCTAGTAACCAAAAAGGTACATTTATGTATTTATCCAGTCTAACTACATGGCTATAAAGTGTACCTAAACTTTACTGGGATATGGGCTTTAACAATTTGTATGCCTCGTATGGAAGAAACTGAAATGTACAAATGTTAAATCACAGAAAAAGCAAGAAAAGTAAAGGTAATACCTTTGTATGTTGTTGTATAATTATAATCATGATTTGAAGTACTTGCATAAACTACTCATGACCAGTTAGTAGAGATGAATAGGTGCAGTCATTCTTTGTTTTAAATGCAATCTGCACATTGTTTTGCAAATATTTAGCCTTAAACTGATCACATAGTAACAAGTTTGCATTTAATTTTATTAAACATTGCTTCATTCTCATGGGTCATTAAAGCATAAAAGGAGTTGGAAAGCAGTTAAACAAGCAGCAAATTATTTTAGAACTGTGATTTTATTTTAACATTAAATACTTTTTTTGTGAATGGTTATTAATGATTCATATTTGTACTAGCAAATATTTTATTATTCAAATAAAATGTGATGGAATCCCAAAATTCAGTGTGTTTTCAGGCCAAAAATACAGATATAATAAAAGACAGATAAACTATCTTAATCTGGTATTTACACCACACTTTAGCAATAGTTAGCATCACTAAAGCTAATATATATATATATTAGCTTTAGTGATGCTAAAGCTAATATATATATATATTAGCTTTAGTGATGCTAACTAATGCTAAATTAGCTTGACATGCCATCAAAATCCCAACTTTTGCCTGAAATTGTACAATGAGTGTCCATGGATGCACACAACCCCACCAGAAAAATTTTTTTAATTAAACTTTACAGATATTTTTTATGAATATTTTAAGGGCTGTTCTGTGGGTGTACAGTGGTTATCACTGTGGCTTCACAGTAAAGTTGTTGGTCTGAGCCTTAGCTGGAGAGGGGCGAAACAGTGACTTTTCTGTGCGGAGTTGCATCTTCTCCATGTGTATGATCACTCCAGCTTTCTCCTACTGACCAAAAACATTTGTATGAAATTAATTGGTCTTTCTAAACTCTCTGTAGATGGTTGTCTGTCTCTCTGTGTTGCCCAATGATGGACTAGCAACTTGTCCAGCATGTACCCTACCTCTTGCCCAATGGTTGCTGGGATAGACTCCATTTATTTTTTGTGGTAACTGGAAAATGTATGTTATATATTGAGGCAGGATCAGATTATATTATATAATCTGAGTGAGAAAAAGAGCTGCTTACATGTTTAGGTGTATTTCCCCTACCTTTTGTTTCCTTTTGAAAATTATAATAATTATTACTATTATTATTCTCCTAATGTTATCCTATTTCCTCTCCTAAGTGAAATAGGAGTGAAATAATCCTAATATAGGCTACATATCTCCGACAGCCCCAAACAGGAAGACAAATGCTAGCTACGTGGTGTTAGCTTATTAGCTAACCACCGTAGAACAACTTTTTTTAGCATGTTGGGTTTTTTTTTTATCTCTAAGTCAATAAAAGAAACAAAAAAGTACAAAAAGTAAACAAAAGAAACTATAATGTAGTTTTAATTCGAACCCTTAGGACTATAAAAACTGTCCCTGATTGTCAGATGCTTACTGTCCAAGGCTTCTTGTGTCTAAACTGGTTAAATCCTACAACTAGGTTCAATAGATCTTACTTTAACTTTGCCTTCTGTTAGTTTTCCCACATACCCATATTACTTGTTGCCATTTAACATATAGTTGCCTGCTTTCATATCTGGATTGCTTCATAGAGATGAATTGAAATACTAAGTGGTTGTTTGAGTAAAAAAACAGAAAAACACTTTCCAGCATTGCAGATATTCTAACGTGTGGTCTGACCCCAGAATCTCCCACAGGAATTCAGTCATCTCTCTCTTTGGCCCATCAGGTCTTTGTTGCATTTGCCAGTGGTGCAAAATGATCTCTGCTCTCTGATGTTCGACGCAGTCCCACAACAAAAACCTTTATTAATATCCTTTCATCTTCAGAACACTATGTTGTGGTTTGTCTTTAAGTAGAGTCCTGAAGTGCACAGGAAATGAAATACTCTTTTTATGTCATTGAAGGCAAAACCAGCTGTTTCTAACTAAATGAAGCAGATCACAGCATCTCACTGTTTAGATGGTGCTCACATCGATTGCATCGCCTAACTGCTGTACATAATAAAAGCATCATTAAAGGCGTTACATACAGCAGCATCACCTGCTGCAGAACGTGACTGATTTCAGCAACAGATTACTTTTAAAACAAACTTGCCAGTTGAATCTTTATGCAGTGGTGTCACTAAGACGACGTGGTTTTGGGCTGTCAACAAACCGTTTCATAGAAAGGTCAGCAACCTTACATTTTCCAGGACCTTCCTCTTTATCGCTGCCCAGTGTTTACAGTGTCTTCATTAGCAGGAGGTCTTCTAATGATAACAAAGCTTTGAAAAATGCACAAATAGCAGTGATTAGCATGGACAAGCTACTATTTTGGATGACACAAGTCCCCGTGTTTACTTTGGGAGCATGGGAGAAGACATCAGGACTGTGGTTGTAGCACTAGACAACTCCATTTTCAAACTTTGCCACCATAAAGTGTGTTTTCAACCCTCTCTGTTGTATACAAACTTCATTTCAAGATGAGGAGCTCCAAAACCTTCCTGATAATTTGCCTAAGCCTTGTGGTTTTTATCGGCTCCTGTAAACCTCTTGAGAATGAGGTCCAAAGCGAGGACCTGGAGGAAATATACTCTCAGCTGTCTGAGGATCTTCTGGAAGAAGAGGACTCCAAGTCAAGAGTGGAGAACCTGTTAGGAACGATGAAGGAAGGTTTTCTGAGGCAACTCAACCTTTCAGACGTTCCACAGGAGCATGGCAGGATCTCACCGCCTCAGTTCATGGTGGAGCTCTACAACAAGTATGCCTCAAATAGATCGGCAGTCCCTCAGTCTGATGTCATACGAAGCTTCACCGTCCAAGGTAGGGGGGATGTTTTTAGCTGGGATTGATGGAGGTGGTGAAATAATCTGTGTAGCTAATGAGATGATATAGCTGGTACATCTGTTGCCCTGAGAATAACCTTACAAGGGATCTTTCAAACAACTCTACCTCATTGGTGACAGCTTCCCTCCCTGCAAACCACTTACAGCTTTGAAATGAATCAGATCTTTTCTTGTTCTTCCAACAGATGCCTCTCCATTTGTGACAAATGCTGCTAGGTCAACGTATAGGCTCTGGTTCAACGTCAGCATCCCCAGCCACGAAAAGATCATCGCTGCTCAAATGCAGCTCCTTTTTCCTTCAGGAGGAAGTTCAAAGGTCACTTCCCAGAGTTTCAAAGCCAAAGTTAAAGTCTACGAAGTTCATGGCAACTTCATGGCTCCCAATCAACTGTACGTCAGCAGCGAAGTGGTGGGCTTGCAGAGCTCATGGGCAACATTTGATGTGACTAAAGTGATTCAGAGAGGGATGAAGTCGAGCCAAAGGGCTACTGTTTTCGATGTAGTGATGGATAGGAAGGGCTGCGGTCCTTTTGATAATGAAGAGGAGGAAACCAGCTGTTTAAATGTGAGCATGTCTGTCGGAGATAATACCTCAGCTGCTTTAATCGTCTTCTCAGATGACTTTGGGAGCAGGAGGAGGGAGGCAAAGAAAGAGCTAAAAGACATGATCCTTCACGAAGAGGAGATCCTCCTGCACTCAGGGGCCGACTGGAAGAGAGATCAACTTCCAAATGAGGTTCCTGATGCCCAGCGCCCACGGAGAACAAAAAGAAGGACAGAGAGGGAGCACTGCAGGCGAACCTCACTCAAAGTCAGCTTTAAAGACATCGGCTGGGACAGCTGGATCGTGGCGCCTCCAGAATACGATGCTTTTGAATGTCGAGGTCTGTGTTACCACCCGCTGACAGATGAGTCCACCCCATCTAAGCACGCACTCATCCAGACCTTGATGAACATCAGGGACCCCAAGAAAGCCAATATGGCGTGCTGTGTCCCCATAAAACTGGACCCAATCACGGTCATGTATCAGGAGAACGGACGGCTCACCATAAGATACCTTTATGAAGAGATGAAGGTGGCAGAGTGTGGCTGCAGGTAGTCGATTTTATTAAGTGGTATAAAAATTTCCTTTAAAATGGATGTTCCCAAAGGACAGGTTATATAACAACGTCTAAGCTGTGCAATACCCTGAGATAAGAAAAGCATTTAAGGTTCAACAAGAAATACGGACACCTTTTGACACCTTTTTACTTTTATTAAACACCAACAAATTTGACATCTGTGACATAAAGTAAATGTGAGATGTTCTGTTTGTGGATATTGAGTATTGTACACAATGAACTGGCTGTATAAAACTGCAGCAGCTTAACAGTGATTATGTTATTAAAGCAAAGCTAATAGTGGAGAAGACGAGACTAAATAACATATATAAAGACTATCACTCAACCCACCTCACAATGGCGCCTCCTAGTGGTTGTGAGAGTAGTGAACGGAAGGATGTTTGTCATCCTGGATGTGTCAAATTCCCCTTTTTTAATCTGTCTTCCAATAAAAGATAACAGAATCAGATTATACATCAGAAATATGTGGTGGTTTTTATCACTAAATGTTTCTTATATAGTTAAAGAGAAGGAGGAAATGTTTCTATAAAGATTTCTTAGTCATGTTGCTCTGAGTATTTTCAGTTTTATTGTGTATTCAACTTTGTAAATATTCGAGGTCAGTGACAGCAGCTTATCAGAGCTGAACCCTCTGTGCAAACGCCTGCACATCCTGTGTCAACCTGAAATAGCACCACTGCCAAGGCAAGCAGCACCATTTACTCCATCTATAGTCTCATTACGACGAATCTGATCCCTAAACGATAAACTGTGTTGTACTAGTTTAAGCACATGCTGCTGTTGTTTTGTTTTTGTTTCTGAGAGGCCGGTGAGGATCTTTAGACCCTTGTAGCATCTGTTTAATGTTGTCGTGTAAGATAGAAGGTGGCAAGATAACAAGAATAAGGCTGTAATTTAAAAAAAAGAACATTTTAGAACCAGTTAAAACTGAAAGGGTGTTTATGCTGAAATAGAGAACACAAACTGAGCATCTAGCAGCTTAGCAGATTCAGGAAATGATCGTTAGTAGCTTCAATGAAGTAAAACCAGACTTTGATGTCCAGAAATCACGAAAGAAAGAAAGAAAGAAATCTGTGTCTGCTTCACATTTTATGCACTGTGAGCTCATCAACATGATGGGAAGTCACAAATAACATAGGAGGCAACAAACATGGAAGAGAAATGCTAAATTACTCAAAAGAAATTTTAAAAAGTCAAATAATCACATATTTTACTTTTAGAGTCTCAGAGTTCTGTATCAGAGAGACGTTAAGTAATAATCCCACAGGGATTAAACAGGCTCCAAAATCTAAAATAAAAAAAGTCCAATTTTAAATTGTTGAACTCATTCATTCATAGCCTTTAACCTAAAAAATTATTAAAGAAGGGCAAAGTTTGATGGATTTGGGTGTTTCATAGGTCTCAATTAGCATCCTGGAGGTTGGCAAAGTGTGGGTTGTATTATGTAAAGAGTGAAGCGGTATTAATAGTTAAGACACTAAGATTAACTGAGAATTATGTTGGAAGGAGTTGATGCCCAGTTGCATTTTGTCTAAGCTGCAAAATGGCCTGGATTATCCGTCAGGGTCCTCAGACCTCTTTAATGTAGGCCATTTAGCATATAGTAGTATTGTTAGCATGGAGGAAAAGCAACCATTTTATCAAAGCTGTTGTTCCTACATGCAAAAAAAGGAGCAGCCTGCTTTTTTTTTTTACCCGACTCTCATCCGGCATATATTTTAAGAAGGCTTTGCTGCCTTTGCACAAACTGTGTAATCATGTCACCCATGATGCAACCCAGACATGACCTCTAAAGCTACCAGAGCACCAAAATACACCCACATAAACCTACTGTAACAAACATGAGAGCGAGAGTGATGAGGAGGAGGGAGAAGGAGAGCAGGAGTTTCTGATCGGTCAGGCAGCATTTTCTGTGCAACTACAGGTGTTCAACCTTAAAGAACAGGTGAAACTATGCAGAAGCATGCATCATCTGGAGAAAAGATAGGAAGCTGTGCCTCCCATTTTAACCTTTTTATTCTTTCTGGAGTCGTCTGTTGGCTGAAACACAAAAATAATGCGATTAAAGGTTTATTGGGGACAAAAGCCTCTTACACTGAAATTGCTGTCCATAAATCTATGACAATATTTTCAGCCCAGTGAAAATCCTTCCTCTTTCAGCACAGATAACTGACGTCTGGTGAAGAGGAAGGCTATGTGCTCTTCTCATGAGTGTTGAAGCGGGCTTCAGTCATGGTGCAGCACACCTCATCACTACCACGCCTGCTTCTTCTGTGTTTCCTGTCTGTCAACGCATCGTTCCAACCGGCTCTGGTTGTGGAAATGGCCAAGATTCTTTTGGAAAACTACTGTCTCCCAGAGAACCTGGTTTCGATGCAAAAAGCCATCCAACAAGCCATAAACAGTGGAGAAAGCCTGCAGGTTTCAGACAGGAAGACCCTGGCAGCTGTGCTCACAGTCGGAGTACAAGGAGCCCTATGATCCTCGGCTGACTGTGTCCTACGAGCCCAATTACGTCCAGGTCATGCCACCAATGCTTCCATCGCTCCCGAAAGATCAACTGACCTGGCTGGTGAGGAACTCTGTTAAAGTGGACATTTTGGAAAACAATGTCGGCTACTTGCGGCTCGATCAGATCATTGGGGAAAATACAGCAGCAAAGCTGGGATCTCTGCTTCAGGACAACTTTTGGGACAAAATTGCTCAAACATCCGCACTAATCTTTGACCTGAGGTACAGCACAGCTGGAGAGCTATCTGGCGTTCCTTTCATAATCTCTTATTTCTCAGATCCTGAGTCCCTTATTCACATCGACACAGTGTATGACAGACCTTAAAATACAAGTTCAGAGCTGTGGACCTTGCCTTTAATATCAGGGGAACGATATGGCAAAAAGAAGGATGTTATTATTTTAACCAGCAGGTGCACCACTGGTGCTGCAGAGGCGGTGGCATATACACTGAAAAGTCTTAAGAGGGCCATAACAGTAAGCGAAAGATCTGCTGGTGGGTCAGTAAAAGTCCAAAAGATTTGAATTGCACAGTCGAATTTTTACATAACGGTTCCTGTCGCAAGATCTGTTAATCCGATCACAGGTCAGAGCTGGGAAGGGAGTGGTGTCTCCCCCACAGTCAACATCATTGCAAAGGAAGCTGTTGCAAAAGCCAAGTCTCTTCTGGCTGTAAGGAAAGCTATTCCAAAAGTCGTGCAAAGCATCACCGACATAATCAGCAGGTTGTATGTGTTCACTGAGAGAGTTCCAGTACTTATCCAGCATTTGGATGCGACAGATTTATTCTCTGTCGCATCGGAGGAGGACCTAGCATTCAGACTGAATCGGGATCTGCAAACCGTGTCCGAAGACCCACGACTGATCATCAGATACACCACAGACAAAGCTGCCGTTGTAGAAACCGATCCTGAGCCTTACAAAGTACCAGACAGTCTGGAAATACTAGAGGCACACATCCATAAAGACTTCAAAGTTGAAATTCCTCCTGGTAATACTGGTTATATCTGCTTTGACGTGCTTGTCGAAACATCTGCAATGGCTAAACTAGAAGAGCTCATGGGTCAAAGGGTATGGGAACCCCTCAAAGATACCGATAACCTGATTATCGATCTGCGCTATAGCACAGGGGGATCCTCTAACGCTCTTGTATTGATGCTGTCTTATCTATACGACCCTTCTCAGAGCCATTATTTCTTCACCATTTATGACCGAATTCAGAACACAACAAGCGAACACAACTCTCTGGACAAACTCACAGGTCCATCTTACGGCTCCAAACGTGGTGTTTACGTCCTAACCAGCTACTTCACTGCTAGCATTGGGGAAGAGTTTGCTTACCTGATACAGTCTTTACGCCGTGGCACAGTCATTGGAGAAATTACATCTGGTAACCTGATGCATTCAAAGACTTTTCAAATTGAAGGGACAGAAATTGTCATGACCATACCTTTCATAAACCTTATAGACAACAATGGGGAATGCTGGTTGGGAGGCGGGGTGGTCCCTGATGCCATTGTGCTGGCTGAGGAGGCCGTGAACCACACTTATGAAATTATAGAGTTCCACAAAGGTCTCCAATCTCTCATTGAAGGGGCTGGAGATCTGCTGGAACAACACTACGCCGTCCGTGAAGTTGCCCTGCAAGTTAGCAATGTGCTGTTAAGCAAACTGGCTGAGGGATTGTACCGGTCAGTGGTTGACTTTGAGTCTCTGGCTTCACAGTTAACAGCAGATCTCCATGAGAGTTCAGGTGATCACCGCCTTCATGTCTTCTACTGTGATGTTGAGCCCAAGTCACCTCAGAACAGTCCTAAGATCCCGACAGCAGAAGAAGCTGGCTTTATAATCGACGCTCTGTTCAAAATCGAGCTGTTGCCAGGTAACGTTGGCTATCTGAGGGTTGACATGATGGCAGACATAGCGGTGGTACAAGCCATTGGGCCTCAGCTTATAAAGCTCGCGTGGAACAAAATAGTTAATACTGAAGCTCTTATAATTGATATGAGGTACAACACTGGTGGTTATTCAACAGCAATTCCTCTTTTATGCACCTATTTCTTTGAGGCTGAGCCTCTTCAGCATCTTTACACCGTTTTTGATCGCACAACCAACACCCTGACTGAAGTCATGACTTTGCCTCATGTAAGGGGTCAAAGATACGGAACATTCAAGGACCTCTTTATCCTTACAAGTCATATGACTGGGTCAGCAGCTGAAATATTCACTCGCACCATGAAAGACCTGAATCGGGCCACAGTTGTTGGGGAGCCGACCATTGGAGGGTCTTTGTCCAGTGGAACCTATCAGATCGGGGAGAGCGTGCTGTATGCATCCATCCCTAACCAGGTTGTTTTAAGCGCTGAAACTGGGAAAGTGTGGAGTTTTACAGGGGTGGAGCCTCATGTTATTACCCAGGCAAAGGATGCTCTGCAAGCAGCAGAGAAGATCATAGCAAGCAGGAAGGGTGTTGAACATCAGCTCAGTGGCTGATGTTAGACAATGTGTGGCCTTTGTATCGCAGAGATGGAATATCATGATGATTTTAATAATACACATAGAAACCTGTTTATACATACATATAAAAATAATTATTCAACCATGTTTATTCACAATATATCAGCTGTGTGTGTGTTTTTAAGGGGGGTGTTCTTGTTTGGATAAAATGTATTAGAAGGCAACTGTTGAGCTTGCTAAAAACCCATGTGATGTTGTTTGTGCTTTTGCCCTGGAAGCCTTTCTGCTTCAGCAACAGAATTTACCAGCAGAGGGAGCGAGTCCCACACAAAACCCACATGGATCTGCCTGTTCACCAACACTGAATAAATGTGTCATGAATGAAACAAGGGTTTTACAGTGTCTCTTTTTATCAGCATCAATAGTCGTCCTCCACTGAATCATTAAATGAACTACACATGGGTTTAATTTAAGCTTTTTTCTCTTTTTTAAAACACTTTACTCTGAATTTATCTTATTTAACACAATAATTAATGATGTATAATACAAAGAATCTCTGAAAATAATTGATTTATCCTGGAGGAAAGGACATTTTCACCAAACCTAAACCCTTTCTAGATGTTTCTCGGTTATGAAACTGGCCGTATTTAACACCTTTAAATAGCTGTCCAGACTTCTGTGTGAAAATCTAAGACCAGCATTTTTGCCAACCCCCTCTTGTTATTACACCTACATTGCGAGGCTGTTATTGTCGTACAGTCAGGATAATACGATTAAAGGTTTATTGTGAGCTAAATCCTCTTATGAGTGTGTTAACAGAAATCTTGCTGCCAAAACCGTACCATTTGAGGTTCTGCTCACTCACGTCCATCTCCAGTCTGCTCCACGCTTTGCGCGACACAACAGACGAAAAATGGACAGGACTGTTTTCCTGACGGCATTTCTGCTAGTTTTGGGAAATGTCTCTTTTATGCATGCATCTTTTTCCCCCAGCCTCATCAAAGATCTAGCAAGCATCGTCATGGACAATTACTGCACACCAGAGAAGATTGCGGGGATGAAGGAAGCTATTGAAATGTCTGGCAGCAACACACAGATCCTCAGTATTCCAGACGGGGAATCTCTGGCAAGTGTTTTAAGCAGTGGTTTCCAGACCACTCTCAACGATCCACGTCTGAAGGTGTCCTTTGAGCCTGACTATGTTCCCGTGGCTCCCCCGCAGATGCCTCCCCTGCCCCCTGAGCAGCTCATTGCCGTCCTCCAGACCTCCATCAAACTAGACATCCTGGAGGGAAACATTGGCTACCTTAGGATTGATAACATCCTTGGAGAGGAGGTTGCAGACAAGGTTGGCCCTTTGCTTTTGGACGTCGTCTGGAATAAAATCCTGCCCACCTCAGCTCTGATCTTTGACCTGCGGTACACTGGCAGCGGGGACATCACAGGCATCCCCTACATTGTGTCTTATTTCACTGAAGCTGAGCCACAGATCCACATTGACACCATTTATGACCGTCCCTCAAACACCACCACAAAGCTTCTTTCTATGACAACACTGCTGGGGCAGAGATATGGCTCAACCAAGCCCCTGATTATCCTAACCAGCAAAAACACAAAGGGCGTTGCTGAAGATGTCGCCTACTGCCTCCAGAACCTGAAGAGAGCTACTATTGTAGGGGAGAAGACCGCTGGGGGCTCTGTGAAGATTGATAAATTGAAAGTCGGCGACACTGACTTTTATGTTACTGTGCCAACTGCAAAGTCCATCAACCCCATTACAGGGTCCACCTGGGAAGTCACAGGCATGACCCCGGATGTGGAAGTTAATGCAGAGGATGCCCTTGCCACCAGCATCAAGATTATCAATCTTCGTGCCCAAGTTCCTGCAACTATTGAGGAAGCAGCAACCCTGATTGCAAACAACTACGCCTTTGAAAGTGTAGGGGCAAATGTTGCTGAAAAGCTGAAAGAGCAACTGGCAAATGGTGACTTTGCCATGGTTATCTCCAAGGACAGTCTGGAGACAATGCTGACTGCTGACCTGAAGACACTCTCTGGAGATGCAAGCCTCAAAACCACCAGTAACACTCCAGTCCTACCACCAATGGTAAGACCCTTGCTAATGCAACAAAATCCCTACTTTATATCTGCAGAGATATTCCTTTCCTTGCCATAGCCCTTTCTTTAGTTGTTGTATTTCATGAGCACATATTTGCTGTGCTCATGCAGACTGTGTGCACTTCTGTCTGCAGGATTATACTCCAGAGATGTACATTGCACTGATTAAAGTCTCCTTCCAAACTGATGTGTTTGAAAATAACATTGGATACCTGCGTTTTGACATGTTTGGAGACTTTGAAGAAGTCAAACCCATCGCCCAGATCATTGTTGAGCACGTTTGGAGCAAAGTTATCAACACAGATGCTCTGATCATTGACCTCAGGTGGGTAACTCCACAAAGCCTCGATCAAATCTGCTAAAGATTCCCAAATGTAGAGGGATTGACTCGTTTCTGATTGCTGTTATGCAGGAACAACATTGGTGGCCCAACAACTGCCATTGCAGGTTTCTGCTCCTACTTCTTTGATGCAGACAAGCAGATAGTGTTGGACAAACTCTATGACAGGCCATCTGGTACTACCACAGAGCTTCTAACCCTCTCTGAGCTCACAGGTAACACAGAGAAAACAGCATTAACATTGTTTTTCATTGGGTTCCTTCAGCATTTAGGGGAAGAACAGTTAGTGAAAGCTAAAAGACTGTTTTGTTTAAGTCTTTTCCTCTGCAGTAATCATACTATTTATCCTTTCCTGTGCACCCCTTTACATCAACGCTACCCACAAGTCACTTCTCTGTCATTCATTTACCCCTTATTTCCACCATTTCTTTTAGGCACAAGGTACGGCTCTAAGAAAAGTCTCGTCCTCCTGACCAGCGGAGCTACTTCAGGTGCTGCAGAAGAGTTTGTTTACATCATGAAAAAGCTAGGCCGCGCTATGATTATTGGACAGACAACTGCCGGGGGCTCCCACCCACCAAAGATCTTCCCTGTCGGAGAGAGCGGCATCTTCCTCAGCATTCCCACGGTCCACTCAGACACAACAGCCGGCCCAGCCTGGGAGGGAGCTGGTGTCGCACCTCACATTCCTGTCCCAGCCGACGCCGCCCTCGACACGGCCAAGGGCATCCTCAACAAGCACTTTGCAGGCCAGCAGTAAACCAGGAGAGATGCCTTTTTCACTTTTGCTTCGCCACTCAGAAGTTTCTCATGAATCTAAGCTTGTTTGAGCGGTGAACAATGTAGGTCTGTAAAAAGTGTAATTGTTATCCTCCCAGAATCTGAGCCTGCTTAGCGTACTGGTAATATAGAGGAAAGGTTCAGCAGTATTTCCTGTAGTTGAAACTGCTCTGTGTTATTCTGATGATGGTTTGTGTGAATGCAGAGCCTCTGTGAAGAGCAGTACCAACATGTCTGTTACGTCACATCAGCAGAGCAACTTTAACACGAGATTTAAGATGCTATGACACTTTTTGTTTGCTTTTCATGTGATATTCTGGATGCTGGGAATATTTGAGAAGAAACTAGTTTCTTTACCTGGTGTTGTCAGATGTTGTCACTGTGTGCTGGAAAAGGCTGTATGTCCATAATGTTATGTGGACCGACTTGGGTTGTATCAATTCCAGTGGAGACATAATAAAAACATCTTAAGGGCACAAATATGTGTGTTTCATTCAGTCATATGAAGAGGTGTCACACAGAAAATATTCAGTTATTTATTTATTTACATGTTTGTTTATTTATCACTTTATTTATTTATTTTATTTTGCTTGGAAAAGACATTTTCATGACCATACTATCTTCTTCTTATGTTTTTCCATATTTTCTTCTCAGTAAGCCCACCCATTTTCCCCAATACCTACAGGATCAGCCCATACTCTGCTGTTATTTGGTTTAACATGTGATAAGCGATCAATTAATCATATTATTGAACCTAATACCAGAGAGAAGTCACATTTAGGCAGAACATGCAACCACACCACCATGCTGCCTCAATAACATAAATTCACCAGCTCTTACCTACACATCGTCAGATACTGTAGATATTAGATAAATGCCGGTTTCTTCCTCATCTGGCTCATACTATTAAAATGTCAGATTTTTTTTTTTTTTTTTTTATCAAAATGATAAAAAAAAAAGTAGACTCAGAGAAAAGTAAATATTTTACTAAGCAATGCTTTTTCCATCCATGCAGTTGGTGGAGAACATAAAAATCACTCAGAGGCCTCCTCACTTATCTTTAATGTTCACTTTACGTTCCCTATAAGGTAATGTCATAGCAGACTTTGTCCTTCAGGATTAATGAAAATTGTTTAAAAAAGAGCCCAAATATCTTTTTAGCACCCTGCAGAGAATAACAGCATAAGTTAATCAAACAGACAACATTGTGGACGCAGGTTTGACAGGTTTTTGTGGTAATGACATTTAAAAGATTGCATGTTGTTTAAGGGAAATTAGGCAAAGCACTGCAGGAACATGCAGCATTTAGGAAGCCAAATGATCCAAAACTGGACTGATTTAGTTCCAGCACCGTCTTTTTAGTAACCCTTAAAAACCCAACCCATAAACAAATAGTGGGAAGAGTCCTTTGTTTTTAGGTCTATAATTGTACCTTTAACAAAATATGTCAAATAAAAAATAATTTTTTTGTGATATTTACTATTTATTACCATGTGAGGTGTCAAAATTGTAATTGTAATGTCTAATCTTCTGCTTTATGGTGTCTATTAGACCTGGAAGACAAAGACTTTACCAAAGTCTTTAGCATAAAGTGATGCAAAATGTCTGAGAAAGTAAATGTATCATATATGTCATCTTACGGGTCAAAGACAGAAAGGTAAACAACTCGTTCCTGTCAGTAGCTGGAAACATTTGAACATAAATACACTCACATTTCCCTCATTGCAGTAATAAATTATATTTTAATTAATTCAGTTTGGTTTATAAGAAGCTCCAGCAAATAGCTGAACAAAAACACTGCTGTATTGTACCTGCATCTGTGGGCCGTATCATTTAAAGTGAAATTCCTCCAGAGGAAGTGAGAGAATTCAGCAGCGGATATAAACAACAAAGATCAGACAGGATGAGTTAAGCAGGATAAGCTTGTGTGTTAAATCTGACAAGTAAACAGAGTATAGACTGGTGGGTGGGAGTAAATCTGTCTTCACACCCTGAGCATCTTGACCTGATAGGTGAACGAGGGACGAGTTAGCAGATTACAGTTCAGTTATATCTGAGCTTCTTCTTCTTATTTTCTGTTTGCAGTTTTTACATCTGTAAAGATGTTAAGTGCATCAATTTCCCTTTAGACTGAAAAACTATTTAAATCATTTTAAGCTATAATGAGGATTTAAAGTTTTTTTCAGTTTAAATTTGAAGTGATAAACATTTTTGTCCCACTTTAACCATTTGAAACTAAAAATAAAATGAAATAAATGTAATAAATTCAAATTGATCTGCAACATCATGTAGAAAACATTTAACCTTCATATTACATTAATAAAACAATATTGCTTTATAGTTCAGAGTAGAAAACAACACATTTGTGTAGCTGACAGTGTTTTTTTACTAGGTGTCCAAACCTCATATAAGTCCAGACTTAATGACTTAAAGATAAGATGTTGCAGAATGGAAATAAAGAAGTATTTGTCAGACATATATATATGTGTGTGTGTGTGTGTGTGTGTGTGTGTGTGTGTGTGTGTAATGTATATATCTCACCCGTTGGCAGCTGGGATAGGCTCCAGGCCGCGGTAGAAAAGCGGTAGAAAATGGATGGATGGATATATATATATATATATATATATACTCATGCCTAATTTGGGCATGCTTCCTGCTGACTCTCTTTGCTTTCAATTAACACAATCAGTTTCACCTGTTCCACTCCTCTCTTAA
>JBAMIG010000023.1:15006977-15018935 GCA_037177335.1 Kiunga ballochi | reverse complement strand
TAGAGCGACCGGTAAATCGAGAGCTTTGCCTTTCGGCTCAGCTCCTTCTTCACCACGACAGATCGGTGCGGCGTCCGCATTACTGCAGAAGCCGCACCGATCCGCCTGTCGATCTTACGCTCCGTTCCCCCCACACTCGTGAACAAGACCCCGAGGTACTTAAACTCCTCCGCTTGGGGAAGGATCCTATCCCCCACTCTTGAGAACCATGGTCTCAGATTTAGAGGTGCTGATCCTCCCTAAGTTTTTTTCAAGGTTGAAGAATAAAAATGACAGGAAAAAAGGAAACTTTGCACATTGAATACTCTGGAAATGTGCTTTATAATGAACTTCAAGCTCTGGCCCGCCTGCTCTGAATCAGCATCAATGCTTCCTAATGTGAACTTTTACACTTATATAAAGCAAAAGGTGATGCAGAAAGTCGACACAGAACTTAAAGGCTTGTGGTTTAATAACGTAACATTTAATCTGTCTTTACAGCAGTTTAACTCGGGACACAGGCTAACTCTTCTACTTCTACAGATATTTATAGATCCTTTAGTGGCTGTCTCATGAATATAATAAGTTAAGTCCTCTCATCTCACCCGTCCTCACATCACCATGTTTAAAGGGAATTTATGTGTAATCATGACCAGTCCCCGGGTACTGGTTTCCTGCACATATTGGGTGTATCCCAGCAGCAAAACACACCTGATTCAAACTGACTTGTGTACAACAAGCAGTTACAGATCCACTTTATTTGCATGGGGTGTGTCGCAGTAAGGTGCCATTCTGCAGGAAAATAGCCAGATTTGAAGAACTCTGCTGTAAACTCATTGTTTTTTACTTGACCTTTATTTTTTTCCCATCCACTTCCCAACACATCATAGTACTGATCATCCGCTAAACTCGTTAGATCATTTACTTCTTTCAGTATCATGTTACTGTTTCAGATTTGGTGTTTTTGGCATCATCAGCATCATCATCAGCATTTTGAGTCACAGGTTTGGGAGCTTAGTTGGCAAACCTCTGTGAATATGATGACCAAAGCAACACCATTCACCACAGAGTTAAGCTGAACTGCTGGGAAAGCACTGAGGTTTGTCATGTTTTTAGTTGACCCTACAAGCTGATATGTGGTGTCACATAGCTTCTGATGATCGCTTTGCTGTCTAACTTTCTGAGTTGCATTAATTTTACACATATGCTGTTCTGCTGCATTATGTCTGTAAATTACCCCACATATTAGGATTCCTAGTTTTATGTTGTTTAATAAGTCATAAATGTTTGTTTCTGCCACTTCCTGCCTCTGAATCATGACTTTGAGTCCTCACTTCACACAACCAAATGAAACTGCAGCTAACGGCTAACATAACTCCAGTGCTCAGAGGTTAAGGACACAAACATTGAAAACATCTAAGAAACAGGAAAAGTTCCTTTTTTACAGAAGGTTTTAACCTTACTGCTGCTCAGGCTTGAAGGGAGAATTGAACTGGTTTTTAATTTTAATGCCTATTTGATGTTTTCCTGCATGTCATCCCCACTGCGCGCCGACTTGAGGATCTTTTGAAAAGCAAAAGGCGTACCCGTGCCTCTCTCCGACAACCTCATTTTCCAAACCTTTCCCAGATGTCCCAAACTCACACTGGCAGCCATACAAGCATTAGCCACCTTCTCTGCCCTTCACACGCCGGCCAAGCATCTGAATATATGAGCCATGATATGACATCATCCTTCCTGATCTGCAATAACTGCTTTTGGAGTCCGCTTTATGAGGAAAAGCTGCAGTTTCTTCCTCCATTACAAAGTCTTCCTCCTTTTCCTCGCCTGCAAAGCATTTCTAAAGCGAACCCCAACAAACAACTTCAAGTGTTTGTTTTGTTTAGTGCTAATTAGAAAATGAGCATGTTTCTGAACTTAGAGAGTAACTATATATGTGCTAAACACTATCATTTCAGCAGTGTTAGTGTGTGAGTTACTGTCAGATTATCAGTGTTTAAGCAGAAGTTGTGTCTGAAACACAGAAGAAACTGGCATAAAAAAAAGCTTCAATGTAAACAAAATTTTAAACTTAGTCTCAGCTTTTATTCTTCATTTCCTCGTAGTTAAAATGGCGACATGTCACAGAGGTCAGACCCATAAACCAGCTCCGACCTGAGAACTGGAGACGTGTAACAGCTTGAGACATGACTCTAATGAGCTTCCGCTTGTTTGATGTCCATAAAGGATGTCTTGTTAGTCATCTCTTCAGAGTCAGCATTAAAAGCCCGTAGCAGTGCTAACTATAGCATCTGATGCTGGTAGGAGGCGGGGGGGGTGGGGGTGGGGGGGGTGGGGGGGGTTGTTGTTTCCTTTTTGCAGCATGTGTCAGTGTTTACCTTACATGCATCTCTTCACATCTATGGAGCAGTTCCATGTTTTGTGTTTCTTTTTTCATCAGGAAAGTCAAAGAGTACAGCAGCGCAGGTTATACACCTGCAGCGGTGGATGTTTTTGTGAAGATGCACTGTGCGCTTTAAATTCCTGAGTGATGCAATGCTGTGTATAAACTACCCATTTTTCTCTCTCACACAAAGTCAAGACACGAGATGCAAAAATCAGCTCTGTAAAGGTGCCGCGTGCAACATTTTCCTCTCCGAGTTGAGACCACATTTTCCTTAAACATCGTTGCTTCCTGTGCTGTTTCACTCCTCCCCATGTCTGGAACTGCTCCCTATTCTGTGTGAGAGCAAAAGAGCCGAGGCAAGAAAAAAAAAGAGATGCTGCAGCGAGGTAGTCATAAAGACGCATTGCTTCATTATTATTATGGTCGTTTCTGTGGAGTCATCTGCTGTAAAACTGTATTTATGCTGGTAGAAGGAAAAAGAAACACAAAAACCAGCAAATATGTGATTTCTTATGTGCAAACAGAAAGTGTTTAGCTTGGCACGGCCCTGATGGGAACATAACACCCGCATGTACACCACCAGTCAAAAGTTTGGACACACTTTTCTATTAGATTTAATGCAAAAAGCGTGTCTAAACTTTTGACTGGTAGTGTCCATGGCTGAATTTCACTTCCAGAAACACATTTATTGACCATGTCTGACAGAGATGCCATGATGGGATTAAAATGAAAGATTTTTTATTATTATTTTACTGATATGACATCTTGCAGCCCAGTGTGCGGTGGGAACGTTCACCATCGAGTCAAAAATGACTAATGTAATGTTTTATTACTCTGAAACAGTTGTAGTCCAATAAGATAAAGTCTAATGTGTGCAATGTTCACATATTTGTGGTTGTGGGCTCGTCTCTTAGGAGCTCATTTTACTTTCTGGACTTGCAAATTGTAATTTTCAGAGCACTAAAAGTAAACATACAACATATGGTGATGTGAATGTACTTGCTGCATCGTTTAAGAGAAAGACAACCGTTAGAAAACACATTTTTATCGAACACCAGTTACTTTGTTAGTACTGTGCAGGAACCCCAACAAAGATCCACATCCCATTTCCTGTTTTTCTTGCTTCTTCCAATAATGTCTTTTTGCATTCGAAAAAGCCATTATGCTCCTTCAAAATGACCAAAGTGTTGATAGTTTCTGAAGATTTGAGGTGCCATAAAGAGAAACACAGCTGTAAAGGCTACAGGCGGGGAAAAAATGTGCAAAATGTGTGATTTCTGGTGGCCTCGGGACGTTTCGGAGCCCTTTGTAGGCTAATTTGGTTGTTCACTAGTAATGATGTAATAATAAAGCTCCCATTAACTTTAGGATTCACCTTCACGGCTAATAAGTGAACATTTTCAGAGCATGCTTTTCCCAACACCGTCGAACCTTGCAAGTTGTGGACATTTTATTTTCTTTGTACATGACAAAGGTGTCATGGTCTCAAGAGGTAGCTACTAGCTACCTGCAAGCCTTAGATGCATCCCTTAAATCAAATGGCTGAAATCACTCATCCTTGGCATTTAGCTCTGCAGAGGCCTGGTAACAAGCCATTCACTTTGATTCAGGTAATAAACAACTTTTTAAGGTGGTTAAACAAAAGTACAACTCATACATGCCAAAGGATAAGAGCTCCATTTAACTTTAAATAAAACATTTAGTTTGTACAACTCGCCCCAAGTGAAACTGAGCTTTTTCCTGCTAAGATGTTATTTAAAGGCATATTTAAAATGGACAGTGCACACTCATACACATCAAAGTGTAAATGTGCCAGTTTAGCCAAATTACCACTCTGTATTTGTCCATCAACCAATGTTAAAGCAGGAATGAGGGTGCAATCAGATAATGAACCAGTCATAATGAAGAACAGTATCCATCTGGTGCACTGTGGCTGAGACTATAAGACAATCCAGTCATAGGCTACTGTAGAGCCCCATGTGGGTGTATCTGGGATGGATTTTATTATTGAATTCATAATACTTCATTCATCTTTAATGACTGAACATGTGGCGTCAAGGACTCCAGAGGTTTCTCCATTTTTACTCTTACATTTACATTTTCGCTGCGGAAATCCAGCACAAAGAAGTCACATAACCACATTTTTCCAACGTGGGCGTACAGAGTGGAAATGGGAGCGCGCCGCGCGGTCACAGAAAGAGGGAGAAAACTGTGTCCTGGGTGGATACATGCAAAACCCTTCCTTCTGGTCATTTATTTTCTCTTTATTTAATACAATCTGCTTTCAAAATGAACTTTCATAATTGGACATGAAAGTTACAACCACTCCTCTGATCGCTTACTCAGCAAATTTACATCGCCTCGTTAGTCGGCGTCGTTACACACGCGCGCATGCGCAGAGGCGCTGCTCGGCTAGCTAATAGCTTCCGCGCCTTGAAGTTGGTTTCAAGATTGTACGTCCAGGAGAGTCTTTCTGGAAAACCCAACTTAAAGCACTCAGAGATGGGTTTCTATCTTAAGAAGTTTGCTTTATTTAGTCAATATATCTGTGATAAATTATTATATCCGGATGAAACAAACTTCAGTCATTAAATTCTGCTAGTTACGTATCTGAAGCTAACTTCATTGCGTAAAAAGCTTAGGAAAAAAGTTGATTAACACTATTTCTTTGTGTTAACACACACACACACACACACACAGAGAGAGAGAGAGACAGAGAGAGATACACTAAAACCTATTCCCTCCATAAAAGCATAAAAACACCAAATAAAACTTAAGCCATTAATAAATGCTCAGGCAGTAACTTCAGTGCAGATGTTGATATTTAAACATTTTCCTGCTAAACTGCTTTAGAGCAACCTCTAGATGTTCCCGTGTGTCTTTACAAACCAGAAACAATAGCAAGCTTCACTTACTTATCGAGCACAAAATACAGGTCAAAAGCGCCTTGACAGGAGCTCTTCTCCTCCTCCTCTTCCTCATCCTGCAGCTCCGGTTCTGCTCGTGCAGATGGAGAAGAAAGCAAAAATAATCCCAACAAAACCAGAACAAGATGCTTGTTCACAAAAAGTCTCGCCATCATTTCTTCTCGGTGGGGAAAATGTTATTCCTTTGTTAATCTGAAAGGAAAACAAAACCAAAGATGGCCTATTTTATTGCTTTTTTAACTTTTACATCGCAGAGAGGGCCGCACATCTGGAGAGTCAGAACAAAGGATGCAGGCAGTGATGCTGTGGCGTGGATTTGGAGCTCACTGTGGCATCACCACCACCCGCATCTCGGTCACAGAGCCTGCTTTTACTTACAGTTTTTTTTTTTTTCATTAAAAATACAATTTCTTAGATGATCCAGGATCCACATGCAGGGTAAAAAAAAAAACGTCAAAATCCTGAGTTCGGTCACGCGAGGAAGACAGCTCGTGGGGAGAAAAAGAAAAAACAATAAAAGTTTCCTGTAAGACTCTAAACTAGTTTAGTTCTGGGTTTTTGCAGAGCTGTGTTTGGAGCTGGGTGTTGGGGACAGAGTTGGCTGAAGTGGACCAGGTTTCATATTTCATCCTGAGGAGGAGAAAATGGGTCAATAGCGCATTTTACTCCTCCCTCACGCGGCAGACTGGCGTGGGTCAAACCGGGTGGGATGGTCCTCTTGGAGGCTGTATTCACATCCCTTCCACTGATGTCTCCTAAAGCCTTTGCTTTGTGTCTTTTACGCAGGCGCGCGCGCTCCTACCATCACAATTTGTTTCTTTTCCCCGTGTTAATTGTAAACAGCAACACTCTGTAATTACAAACCAAAAGGCATTATAACAATGTTGATTAGCCACGTTTTAAGCTGAGACGGGACTGTTTTTTTTTTTTTTTTAGAAAATATCTGCAAAACAGATGAAGTAAGTCCACACACAATCCAACTGTGGATGATGTTATTGATGATTAGCCCACAGTGGCTTTTAATCTTGCAAAGCAGACAATAATATGAAGCCAGATTAGTACCAGGCATCCAAAGAAGTTGCTGTGAGATCATCAACCTTTTACTAGTTGAAGGTAAAACCTGTGAAAGATGTTTTAAATGTTCATTTTTCTGTTTACTAACCCAAAGAAAGCTTTGTTTTCATTCCTTTACTCACAGATTTTAATGTCATAACCTTAAGCTTCATCCCATGGTTTCTTTGTAGAATAAAATTTATCTCTGGTGACTTTAAGATGGCAACATATAAAATAAGACGTTACCACCTCTTCTTCCAGCTCATGAGACATCTGGCAGGAAAGGTGAAGAATGCTGCAGCCTCGTGCCAAGTTGTTATTGGTGGCTCCTGTGGGAGTACTTAGCTGTACAGCCAGCAGCCAGAGTCCACATTACCACATTATAGCCTAAAAAGAAAAATGTAAAAAAAAAAAAAATTACTCTCATTACTTATCAGGTAAAACCAGGAAAATGTGTAATTTGATATCTGAAAATGTTCCTTATTCACCTGAGAAACAGCTGTAATTTCACACTTTAGCCTAATCTATTCCTGCAACCGTTTACAATGAGTCGTGATCTTCTCACCATTTGTCTGGAGTTTGTGCCCACTTTCCTTTTTGCATATACAACATGGGAAACTGTGAGCACGGCTCTGGCACCCCTTTACCACAGAAAACTTTCTTTTATGAGCTCGTTAATCACCACAAACTGGAGAAGATATACAGACTGTACTCTCAAAATGGTTCAAAGAAAACGAGTCTACTTAAAAGCTCGATTATGAAAATAAAGCCGATGAGACACGCGTTCAGGTGTAATTAAGTAGAGAGAAGCGCAGAAAGAGAGCAGCAAAAATCCATCCATTACAGCTGCTGAAGCTTTTCACTGCAAGCAGGAATAAAAAGTTTCAATCAGCTAAAATGTTTATTTTTTTTTAATACTTTTTGTTTCTTAAATCAAAGGTTTTCTAATTGCAAAAAGATGCAACAATCAGTCTGAGAGATGCATTAAAGATAAAACGTTAAAACTGAGCTAAGTTTTTATGTTTGTGTTTGTTGTTTTTTGGTTATTCTGCTATAAAGAGAAACACTGAGGAGGAAGAGCTTCTTTTCAGGGATCGCTTTATGTCTGAAAAGTTGCAGTTTAACACAGGATTTTATTGTTTGCTGGTTCAGAGAAAAATCTTATGAGCAACATCTTTCAGGTCAGACTCGAGTTGTAAAGTTACTTTTTATTCATCAAGTCTTTCTAGAAACAAAGAATGAAAGAAACATACAAATAAGCAAAAGAACCTTTTTGCACATGGGTGAAATCTTTTTCTCTTCAGGTTGTTTCTACTTTAAAATTCTCATGTGTGAATCTCATAGCAGCAAATAAAAACAGCAATGGAAACCTTGCTTTTTACTGGTTTGCTGTTGGGAACATTTAGCATCCTTTGTGTCTTTATCCAAAGAGCTGCCTTCACCATTTTCTGTCATAAATAAACTTGATGAGTTAGATGGATCAGTGCTGGGGATCAGCGACTTAGATGAGTACCGACTGCATCTGGTGCAATTACTGATTACTGAGATGGAAAAAAAAAAAACCTGTAAAGTAGTTAAAGTGATAAATAATTTAGCATTCTTACACCAAAAATGAAACATTTGTCAAATACAACCACACAGTTCAGTGGTTAAAGTCTGGCCTTAACTCTTTTAAAGCATTTCGTGGCTCCCAGTTGATTTTTATTTGGACCATCATAAGATCAACCTTCCTTTCCGACAGATGGGCTCATTTCATCTGCAAGCGTTTTTTGACGGACAAGATGTTTAGAAATAACTAGAAACTGCCCAGTTCTGATAAAGCAAACTAATCTAAAGGGATTAATCTACTCCTCTTAGACTAAAACTACTTTAGTTGTTAGTTCTTTACTAATTGTCATATGGATATTGTAAAGGTAGAAAATAATATTATCAAGCAATTGTAGAGATGAGGATCATTGATCCTGCTTTTAACCAGCTGTCCTGCAGGTTTTGGACGTTCCTTTTCTTCAAGGCTTTAATAAATGGGCAAAATTGTGCAGAAAACCAGGACAATGCAGCAAGAAAGCATTAAAAACCTGCACAATGATGCAGATTTGGTGATTCCTCTTGTAGCCAAAAGAAAGAAAATGCCCCTTCAGGAGCTTTTTCTATGCATCAACCATGGAGATCTTCCCCTTCAATACCTGCTGAACCTTTGTCTTTGTGACACTTTTAGCTGTAAGATCAAACTAAAACACACAGCTATGCCCTGAAGTAGTTCTTTATTGTGTGTCTCCCAAACATCGTCGCTTTACATTTTCATTATGTGACAAACTCCTTTGCAGCACCTGCGCTCTCTCTGCTGGCGGGATTACAGGACTTTTCCTAAAACCTTTCCTCGGGTCTAAAGAAGATGGTGGAATTAAGGAAATGAGGAATTGCAATGTTAAGCAATGCATGAACAGTAAATAATGCAGAGGAAGGGACAGAGGGGCTACTGAAGAATGAATCTATACAAAAGGGACAAAGAGATGGCAATGGAAAAAAAACTAACTTTTCGAATGAGAAAAACCAAGGACAGCACTGGAAAAAGGTTTTCTTTGACTTCAGGGCCAGCAGAGCATTTTTGTGCTCTTTCTATTCTTGAATCAGAAAGTTTTAAGTGAACATAAATTTAATATATTACCCTGATATACATCAAAATGTACATGAACTGTTTGCAGTGCTCCTCCTCGCTCTCAGTTTGTCCCAGCTGCTTTCTTCCACACAAACATCTCACCTCCAAGTTTTTCCATTATTTTTTCTGCGTTGTCCGAAGTTCCCTGTACTATGAGATCTTAGGGAACTGAACTGATAGGTTTTCCTCAAAGTTAAAGCAATAATGTGGAGCACATAAATGATCTGTGCCATATTTGAACCTTTCTCAGACTTATCACTGTGAAAACTGTGAAAAGTCTCAACATCGTCTCGTATCGCCCTTGAAAAACATTTCTCATTTTGATTTCTTTGACGTTTTACTACTCTTTTTTTTACTCTTTTTGTTGATCAAAGTGGAGATTTATGAAGAGAAAAGAAAGAGCTGAAAGAGGATGAATATAGCTTATTTCTTCATTAGACTATATAAAACATGTTCCTTATGTTTCACGTCTGTATAGACTCGTGTTTGCTAGCATGTTAGCTACATGCTAACACTGATTTGCCCTGAAATAAATACCTTTAAGTTTCTAAATAGGATATTTCATTTTAGTTTTTTCAATTCTATAGATATTTTCAATTTTAGTTAAGTTACCATTTTAATGTTTCTTTTCCTACTTATTTCTTACTCATGAAATAGCAAAGCAGGAAAATCCTTTATCATATCCTCCATTCATTTCTATGCATCCATGCTGGGATTAAGACACCTGAACTCATAGCACAAATAAAGTCATTGTGTCCATCTAAATACACCTCAGAGCATATGAAATACCTTTGTGTGCTCGGGGAGTTAATAAAATCATTCCCTCCAGTAATGAATTTGATACAACTAGAATAGCATCATAGGCAGTTCCAGTGAGATAATTACTGTGGAGCCTGTGTTTTTCCCCTCTGCATGCAGAGGAGGATGTGGGCTGTTGAAAGGGGTTGGCTGAATCAGAAAAATGGAGAAAATGAGACAGTCCCGAGGCGAGGGAATGAGTGTAAGAAAGTCAAAAACAGCTTGAATGAGATGAGCCTGGACTCACCCTGTGTCAGATCGCCACTGCTATCCCTGCAGCAGCAGCTCCTCCGACAGAAAGCACGTAATGATGATGCTGATGAAGAGATATGTGTGCATGGTTACCACCAGTAACCGTAAAGCAATGTATTAATGATTATTTACAGCTGATCAGTTTGGGTGTAAAAGTTTAAAAGTGTTATTTATACAGTTATTCATTTGCGCTAAGAGCATCTGTGTGAGGGTTTTTCGCTGTGCACTTACTGAACTTTGTGGCCTTGGTGAAAGAATCTGAGGTTTTTTCACACAGCACATCATTTTTTCATGTCTGTTTTATAAAAACACACAAAACCCTCGCTGTTTACGGGTATAAATGGCAGTTTGGTGGTCTTTTAGGCACACCACAACAATCATTTTTGAGCTCTGCTTCTGGTCTGGTTTGCAGATTTTCAGACAATATTTGTGGGAAGTAAATTCTTGCCCTCAAAAACCACAGCGAAGCAGACGAGGCTGAAGGGAGATCTCAGCAAAACCTCCACAAATCATATCATTACAGTATAGAAACCCTACGGCAGCATGCAGCTCTGCATTTTAAGAGCTGGAGAAGTTTTTACCTTGTAATTATTGCTTTAAACGGCACAGGAGACAACTGCATCATCAGCTAGAAGTACCAACATGTTTGTACTTCACCTTCTTTACATCATTTATACTAAACTTTCTTTCTTTCTCTTTCTTTCCATCTTACAGGCAGAAGGAAACCGAGCTCCGTAGGAATGTGCTGATGGCTGAATGTTTCATCTTGGTCTCACATTACCGCCCAGCCTAAACCTCACTGACACACACACACACACACACATATGTTGGTATTTGTCATTGTGCCTGTATTTTGATGTCCTTGGTCTCCATGGTAACTGCTCTGAGTGCATACAGCAGATGAGAAAGATAGAAAGATGTCCTGTAAACTCAGTAGTTACCATATCCATGGGTTCTGCGCCTGTGTGCGCTGCCTCATGGGACTTGACTCTAGGTTTTAAATCGGATATGGAGAGACTGGTTAGCAGCTATTTCATGATGCTCGTGCAGGGCAACGACTAAAGAGCTTCAGAAAGTTGTGAATTTATTATAATGTGAGATGCAGAAATGACCAAACATTTTTATTATTACTATAAATCATTTATTGGCAACAACAGTGATTTTATAGTTTATGCAGACACAGATTTCAAGTGTTTCCAGAATGACTGGTGCACACACCAGTGGAGTGTGTCATCTTGTTTTATTTGTACTTTGCAAAATGATGTCACTTACATTTTGTAGTCTGTGGTCTTTCCATGGCAACCCTGAACCCACAGAGCCCCCACACATAACAAATCCCAGTTTAACCACTGGTAAATCTACTGTAATGCATCAGTTTAATTGTGATCCTGTCCTTTACTGTAATATGACCTCTTTAAGTGTTGCTGGCTCTTTAAAACACACAGAACAGTCCTGTAAAATGCTGCAGGTGTAAAATGTTTGCAGTGAAATTCCACTTTAGTGCTGGTTGTAGCTCAGATGGACTTACAGGATAACTTATTTTAATGGGAGAAAAAAAAGCCAAAACACAAGCAATTATGCTGAAATCTAATGCCGATAGCACGTTGTGTTCAAATATTCAATCACAAATAACACGATATTATATATATTATATTTTATATATATTGTATATATTTGTGTTCTTCATCTGCGGGCGCAAACTAATGCTGGTGATTAATTAATTCTACCTGGCAACTTGTTCAGATTCAGTTGTGTTCATGTGCTGCTAACTAGCATGAATTTGTCACACAGCTTCATATTTTCCATATAATGCATCACACAAAGACTTTACAGTTTTCTCTTCATTTAGTTGGAGAAAATTTTCTCTCATCCAGCAGTTTATTTGCTCCAAACACTGACACAGTAAG
>JBAMIG010000023.1:14995036-15006374 GCA_037177335.1 Kiunga ballochi | reverse complement strand
AATGGGAGCATGTACAAGTTAAACAGAAGGGGTCCTAGCACTGACCCCTGAGGTACTCCACAAGTCATGTCCACTCGGTCAGATTCATAGATGCTGATCGGAACAAAATAACTCCGACCTTCTAAATAATACCTGAACCAGTTAAGGACCAGTCTAGAAAGTAAAACCCTGTTTTCCAGCCTGTGCAGCAGGATTCTGTGATCTACAGTATCAAATGCAGCACTGAGATTCAACAGAACCAAGACTGATACTTTACCAGAATTAATGAAGCTGGTAAAATACTACTTTTTCCATTATCTTGGATATGAAAAAGAGAATAGAGGTTAGCTGGAGCAAATTCAGGCTGACATCGGGCACCCGCCTGAAAAAAATCATAATATAAAGTAAAATAATTAAAAGCCAGAATATTAAAAGTTGTCGTGCAGATTTTCTGCAGAGGCACATGAGAAACTTTTTTTTAACCTGGATGTAAAAGTGTCTACATAAGATGAAAGTTTAATCTTTATAGGCAGTTCGTTCCATTTGTTTGTTTCTCTGTGTTTAATCTGGACTTTGATCTGGACTAGACCCGAGATTTTGGAGTTCTGCTTGGTTTATTTTCTCTGAATACATCACACATATTATAGACCTGAACCGTTGTGGGATTGGTAAACAATTTGTAGGGTTGCAATTCTAAGGCTCCGGTTTCTGACCCAAATTGGACTAAGTAATTTAGAAAATAAATACATGAATAAAAAACTTTTTAAAAAAAAGAAAAAAAAAGAAAACATAAACAAAATTTAGTACAGTATACTAAATATCTAACACAGGAGGGCCAAGTGTGGTCCTTGATATATACCATCATGCAACATTTAGCTGCAACCCTTGTCCAACACACCTGAGTTAGCAGGCCTCTGCAGAGCTAAAGAAACATGCAGAAGAGGGAATTTCACCATTTGATTAGAGTGTGTTGGAGAATAGATGCATCAAAAAGTTGCAGGACAGTAGATCTCGGTAGATTTGGACATCCCTAATCTAAGAATTAGCTTAATTTAGCAAGAAAGCTACAAGAAAAAGTTGAACTTCTGGACATCAAATCCGAGTCTGGTTGGACAGAAAAGGTTCCCATCATTAGTCCACACAACATGCCGATATATGTGTACATATATTAAGAAATGCATGAATTGTAAGAATCTTTGACACACATTTCTATCAGTCTCATAGAACTAGCTCAAATTAGCTAGCTACAAAGCTAAACCTTTGAACTGAGCAAACACACTGATTCCCTTTAAACAGAAATAAAGAAAGCACAAATTGTTTAAAAAGTACTGACAATTTTAAGTAACAAAAAGTCCAAAAAAGAAGAAAAACAACAAATAAAACACCACAACACCCCTGTGACACCATATTGTTGTGTGTGCAGAGTAAAGGAGCCAGCTCTGCTCTAAGCTGAAATGATTTCTGTGATGCAAACGTGGCATGAAGAGCTGCTTTCAAAGGCCCCCACCCTACACATATACACACCCCTCCTCACCCTCCTGCTTCCTCTTCCTGCCATGCTAACACCACCACTCAGACCCCAGGGGCAACTTGTGTGGCACAACCTCCCCCTTTTCTTTCCCCTTCATGGCTCCCTTTCTCAGACCCTCCCAGCTCCTTTTCACAGCTGCATGCTGTTCTTTCTTTTTGCAACTCATGGTGCAAGTCATCTCATTTTCTTTGACTCTTTTGTTGTGGAGCAGCGCTGAAGGTTTTCCAGGTCAAATTTGGTGCGACCCAGACTGTCTCCAGTCAGCTTCACTCTACAATTAAACGTTTATGACCATGCAGCCCCCCTACCCCCTGAAGGAGGAGTGGGAAAGACTACGATAAACAGAGAAAACAGCATGTTACCCCACGCACACACACATAGAGTACATGGACTGTATAAAAAGACACACACACACACACATATGGAGGTGATTGTCAGGGTTTCAAAAACAAGCTGAACAAAGTGATGAAGTTAAGAAACATGCAAGCTGAGAACAGTGACGCTCTATTAAAGCTGTTTGTTACAAGATAATGCAAATTGAAAAAAGAGCCACTTCCTGTATAATTTAAAAGCAAGATATGCAAAATCCACTTTTAAGCCTTTAAATACATGTTTTTGTTTTAAGTGTTTAAAAAAGCAGAAAATGTAGATTCATTCCCTCCTGATGCTGCACGTATATCTTTATAATCTTTGTGTTAATATTTTTTGTCTGTTTAACTTTCTATAATTAATTAACATTTTTATCTATTACATCACAGTATATGCTGCGGTACTGCCAAATAAGGTCGTGGAGTTCCAGGTAATCAAATACGTTTATATTTACAGTAAACTTACCAATAAAATGTTTCTCTGCCTGTAGATTAGCGTATCACTGCTATCAAGCTACAAACATGGCGGAACAGGGTAGAGTCAAACTGCCTGTGACCTGGAGGGGGCGGGGCTTAATAGGACTCATTCACATTTAAAGAGACGGCACCAAAATGAGTCGCTCTGAAGACTCACCTCAGAACAAGGTTATAAGGTGTGTGTGGAGCGAGAATAAGCAGGAATTCAGACCAAAGCTTTGTGGTTCTACTTTATACAGACAATAAATGAATGATTTACATGCTAAATGGAAGAATTTAAAAGCATCATATATCTCCTTTAAGTTAAAATTAAGGGATTGATGTGAGATTTGTTATTCTGTTTGTTTTAATTATTAATCATCAATTTATATTTTTATTATTCATCATTTTATGTTTATGCTTTAAACGTTTTATAAGTTTCCTTCTAATTTGACTGCATGGTGAACAGAAATGTAAAAAATCCATGCTATTGTACCCTGTAATCACCCTGTTGATGAACTGCTTTTCCTTCATGGTCCTCATACATTCACTAGACTTTCATGCTTCCAGGCTTACATTACAGGAAGGAATGGTTCATAGTCTGAAAGGACACAGAGGCATTTGGAGGGAGGACTATTCTCACTATTTATCAATTAATAGAAGTCATTATTATGACTTTATATTCACTTAAAAAATAAACAATTAGATTTAGCATCACAAGACCGTATCAATGATAATTATCTCAAAATGTTCACTTTTATCTCACAATAGGTATTTTTTATTTAATAATTATAACTTTTTCAGCCAAGAAAAGCTTCTTGTCATAGCAACAGATCATGAATGCAAACACACACCTGAATAAACATCAGACTGTTTATATGCCTGATTGATGACAAATGAGGATTACTTTTGGTCCTTAAAGAATTGGATCCTGCCATTCCTGCCAGTTTGGATGTTTTAGTAAACAACTCAAATAAAATAAAGTTGTGTCAGATTTGTATGGACTTGACTGGGAAGCACAATAACCGAGTAGCATCTGTACAGAACGCAGACTGGAGACCACTCGGTCAAGATGGGAAACCCAAGGTGGTGGAGAATGAGAGAACCAAGATCCTGCAGGACTTTCTGATACAGAGCAGCAAACAGTAATGTCCAAACATGAATAAGCAGCAGAGGAAAGACGGAGTGAAGTGATAGCATCGCTACATTTCTTCAGACAGCTCCCCACTCGCTCTGACCTCCAGCTGACCGCTGCCTCACTTGTTGCCCTCACTGTGGAAAGATGTGGGTTTGATAGCGATCATACAGCGAATAATAACCCCACAGGCTGCAGAGACATTCGCCTAAGCTAGAGTCTATTACAGGACAGCCTGCTGATTACAAAGGAGCTCTCTGATTGGCTGCAGGGAAATGAGGAGATGGTTTCTTTAGATCGGGGCAAGGCAAGTTTATTTGTACAGCACCTTTCATGTACAGGATGACTCAAAGTGCTTTACACGGTAACAGTAAAAGCATTACAGATATAGAGAGGAATAATTGGGTAATTGAATCAGTGTGTCTTACACATCTAGAGACGTTTGGACAGCTTTGTGCTTGGGGAGGGTAAAGCCTGCATATGTCAGACATGTAGGCAGCGGACGCTCAGACAGATTATTGGGTCATTGTGTTGATCCTAGATAAAGAATTAAGATAATTGGGTTTCTGTCTACTCATGCAGTGCCCTCATATGGATGAGTGTGTGTTTTGGTGCACCTGGAAGGTGTGCATCTAGCTTTACTGATCTGCACCTCACTTGTTACAGAGGTTTCTGTGACTAATAGATTGATCAAAGAGGTCCAGATGCATCTTTCAGGTCTGGAATATAAAAATGCTTTCTTTCTGCTTCTTGAAAGCATCACATTCACAAACCGTTTGTCAGAAGCAGATATGCGTTTTGGCCTGACGATTCTTTTTCCTGTTTTGTACCATTTCCTAACAGGACACGCTGCACACTGGGTTGGTTATGTATAGTTTGAAGCTGGTGGCTCTGAGGGAATAACATGTCATACTATGGATATATCAGGAGCTATGCCTGCTCAGCCTGCTGGGTTGTTGCCATAGAGATCGTCCCACTTGGGGTGGTAGGTGGGGTCCATCGCTTCAGCCCTGGCTGAGGTGTGAACTCCTTCCTGTCCTGATTTTTCTGTGGTGTCTCCTCCTGGTAGTTAATCACCTCAGAGCTTAGTTTATCCTCACATGTTTATCTCCAGTTGGGTTTTTGGTTAAAGAGGCAGCAGTAAGAAGTCAGAGCTTATGTTTGTGCAAGTGGGAGCTCCATTTAGCTCCATACCATCTCCTTTGTACGTCTCGGACACGAAGGTGATACAACCGTATTTCAGTGAGAATATAAGCAACCAGACCAGCTACGTAAACGTGGCAAATGAGAGCGGAAGATAGCCACAGATAACTGCGTGGAAATGATGAGTCACTGATCTGACAGGAGCATAATATACCTATAACCACCAACCAACCATCATACTGCCCCTCTGTTTACTTCATGGCTCCTTATGCTGCTTGTTTCACGTCCTATCTGGTACTTTACCTCATTTTCTTGCTTCTCTTTGCATGTGAAACTAATCTTAACACACTGTGAAACACTGGGACCCTTGACCTTTGCCAGGCCCATTCAGTAATGCAGTAATCCTTCCAAGCTTCCCGTCACGCTAAACCCTGAAATACTGGCTTACCTCGGGACACCTGTAGGCCCACAGAGGGCTCTGTGACGTGGTCTGTCAGACCATGGAGTGACCAGGTTCACTGCACTAGTTTATGGGAAGAGGTATTAGGTGACTCACATTTACTATCGTATTAGACCAAGTTTAGGTGTGAGTGTTGGGTAAGTGGATTGAGAGTGGGAATGTAGGGATTAGCCCTCCAAACACACTTACACACAAACGCTACAGAAACCTATATTCAGGGGATTTTTCTCCATCTATTCTGAAGAAAAGTCTTTGCACAACAATCTCCTGTATTTATACAAAGAGAATAAGTGTTTGCTGTAAATCCATATTTATCCCAGGGATTTCTGAATAAGCTGCCGATTTACAGGAACAGACCAGGGGTATAGTCATATATATTTATGTCAACATTACAACATATCCTCTTTTTTAATAATTCCAGATTTTAGGACGTGAGCAAGAATCAGAGCTCTCTAGAAACTGCACAGGAAGGAATTAAGAGGGGAAAATGTTGTTTGCACTGAACTCATCTCCAATATAATCTGGGGAAATGTGTTTACTGCTGCTGAGAAACAGTCAGTTTGGAAAATCCACAAAACTCACCCATCCAAGGGAAGTTTTCTCATTCTCTGCCAGTTAAACAGTCATACCATCATAGTAGCAAAAAAAGCAGCTTTGAGGTGAATCAAGTTAAAATAAAGAAGTATTTTTTAAAGAGACAACAGAATAGAGAATGGAAAACAAATAGAGCACAAAATGAAGATTCACTGTAATCCAACCACAGACAAAAAAACAACTATGTATTTTAACTTAAACACTGAAAAATAAGAAAAAAGTGTATATTCATAGATATGCTTAAAGACTCGCTCAGTGGTTAAAAGTGCTCAGGCAAGTTATGCTAGCTGGCTATGCTAGCTAGTTAATGCTACATTAAAAACATGAACATTAAACATTATTTATTTTGTAAAGTGTATTTAAAAACCTTAGTTATGAACCGCTACATGTTAAGTGGCTTAATCTGTGAAGGAAACTTGTAGGAACATGTAGGTTGGTGCTTCAGATAGCTAAAAGCAGAGGTGTCCAGGAGATCTACCACCCTGCAACTTCTCTCCTACACACCTGAATCATATGAGACTGTGTCACTGTGTACTGCTGCACCAAGAAGGGCTAAAAATCCTAAATGTCTTTCTCTAAAGAAAGCCAAAAAGAGGAGGAACTTTTTTAATTGGAGTTGTTAAAGCTTTCTTTTGGTGTAACTTGTCCCATGGGATCTGATTGGCTTCATAAAGACACTTATATAACAGCCCTTACGCCTAATGGCTGATTAGGGATGTTCATTTTCCCTGGATAAATTGGTCACAGATTAAAAACACAACTGTTAATAGGGAGACTTTTTAGGTAATACATAATACCTACTACCTTATGGGAAAGGCTTTTGGATGGTAAGCTAATGGTCAACTGGAAGCTAAAATTACAGCCTGTAGGTTGGGAATTTCCATGTCCAAAGGGAATAGCGCCAGTATCTGCAGGGGGCTGACTGTACGGATCTGTGGTCCAGTCATTGTACTTTATTTTTCAATCACCTCTTCCTGCGAGCAAACTTTCCACCACACAGAGAACACAATTTGCCAGAAGACAATGAGAAGTGTGGTTTCATACACACTATATCTGGGAAAATGTTTTAAATGCTTGTAAGCAAGTTTTAGAAACAGGAAAAACTAAACAATAATGTGTTATATAGCTTTTCACAAAGCTTTTAAATCCTATAAAAGCTTTAACTCCGTAAGACACCAGCGTCTCATCAGGTCTTCAGAAAACCCCCTGCTTTGATGGAGAGGTCATCGTGGGTCTGTTGGTGTAAGAACAGAGCGAGGGACCGCAAACAGCGTTCCCTGTAAAATTCCACTGTGAATAGGGGCTTTTTCCAGGCCTAGCTTACCACAGCCCTCCAAGGACCTTCTGTTGACTCTATTCACAGAAATGTAGAAAGAGACTGAATTGCCTGAAAAGTTACCTCTCCATGTGCTGCTGTAGGTGAGCTGCTAGTCTTACATCAGACAAGGCCATCAAAGGCAAAATGGTGTAAAATGCTGGAACAGAGGCCACGCAGGAGTGGGTCCATTTAAAAGAAAAGCAGCGCCACCTACTGGTGCAGAGAGAAGGATTTCATCATGACCAGTAGCTGTTGAATAGGGAGTGGGATCTATTCACTTTAAGACATAAAAAAAAGGGCATGTAGCCTTCAAACAGCTTTCTTTGAGTTTTCCTAAGCTTTCCCTGACCTTCAAAAGGAAGACATGGCATAAATCATGTCTCAGACACTGAAAGCGACTGAGCTCCTGCTCCTGGTTAACCGAGATGCAGGAGGACAGCACCATCCTGTGGTAACAACCGTACTATGCAATCATGTCATTTATGTGCATTTCAGGAGGGAAAAACAACTAAACAAGGTCTATTTTCACAATGGTTTAATTTTATTCAACAGTTTAAAAACCATCAGCATATGAATGAAGCCACCAAGAGTCAAATCATTTTAATTCATCGTTCTTCATCAATACATGTTCATGATATTTCTATTTCACTTAATAAACCATAAAAAAAAGACATAAGTGGTGTAAGACAACTTAAAAACACTTACGTGAGTGCTTTAGATATGGCTGTTTGTGTCACAACAATAGAAAGTTTTATGTATTAAGGGACTCCATGAGGAGCGTGAGGTGGTTAGTATATTAATGTCCTGCCTTTTATGGCTTTTTAAAAACAGCGTAGTAAACTATTTCATATGCAGGTTGTAAAGTATATACATGTGCATGAACCTGAATCCAGTCTTAGGTTTCTGCAAACGCGTACAAACATACGGAGCAGAGCGACATGTGTGTTTTCACGCCACTGATGTCCGACATACTCTGGGTGCGTGAGTTGTGGAAAATCACCGCGATAACCCGATACGAGATTTGGTTGCTCGGTTTTTGAGGAGCCTGGAAACAAAGTTTTCTAAAGTGCTGAAACATCAGAGCTTAGTCTTAACAAAAGCTACAGCCCGTGTAGGAGAAGTAGGTCCAGATATACATGAGAAAAACTAAAAAGTCAAAAGGGAAATTATACCTGTTAGACCTGTAGTCTGAACGGGTCCTGCTACAGCTAAAAGGCTTTTCTCAGTGAGACACATTTTATATCATTGTCAGACAAAAAAAAAGATGATTTTTTTTATATAAAGCAGTGATGCATCTACTCTTCGCCTCCTGAGACCATAACTGCTTAGTAGAATAAAATTACTTTCTTTTTGTAGTTTTCTAAGCTGCTAGCTCATTTAAAATGCAGAAACACGCCGTCCCTTTTAGTTTAAAAACAATGATAACCAGACACCAGGAGAGACAACAGACCTACAGGCTCACTTCAGTGAGGACGCTGCAACACGACCACAAGTCAGCAGTGTTTCTTAAATGTAAGGCTTAGTGACGCTCAGACCCTTCAGAGCTGAGACGGGAATATTGCTCAGTTCTACTATGGCAGCAGTTTTTTATGCTTACGTGTTTTAGAAAAGCTGGAACTACATAACACTCATCGCTGTGGACAAACTGCTGGTTATCTGACTCAGGAATCGGTTTACTGCAGCCCTGAAGTCTGACAATACGTTAATACTCATAGCTGGTGCTTAAAGAAGTCTGCAGACAAACACTAACATGATATGAGGTCCAGTTTTCTCTGCAAATTCATGTTTGAGAGATTCTGGATGCGCTGGGAAAGTCCACACAATGAAAACCTGATCTACGTTTTAGCATCTCTGCTTCTGGAGAGTTGTGCAACAGGAGCGGTGAGTGGAAAAAAATGGGTTAAGCTACAGATTTGCATGAAAACAAAAGGAAAAAATGACCCAAAACTACAAAGAAAGTCTGAATATTCAACCTTGAATATTTTTGGAACATTTTCTTGAATCGTTGCCAAAACATTTAAAATAAAAAGACATGACAGGGACTAGATTTCCCATAATGCAAGTTACACGTTTTATAATCCACATCTTCCTGTCCTTCACAGAGCAAGCCTCTTAATAAATATTAAACTTGTATGACATCACCATGACAACAGCAATGTCCGGATAAAAATGTCTTCGTTAGCCAAAAGACAATATATCTTTCAAGAAGCAAGAAGTTTAACCTGCATCTACAGCAGCGGTTTGTCATCCTGCAGGTCTTCAATGTATCCGTGCTCCAACACACCTGGCTTAAATTAACGAGTCCTTGTGCACATTAGTCTGAGTCAGGTGTGTTGGAGCAGGAACATATTGAATACCTGTAGCGCTGCAGGACCAACTGGTGATCTAATAGATTAAAACAGAAAACTACCTGCAGGGGGCGCCAGTACAGCAGAAAACCAACAAACCTCAAGCTTTGTGATTTCATCTGACTCGCTGCTCCGTGACGATTCGTATGCTGGTGAAGAGCGTGCGTAATTATGATCAATCCTTTTCTAAGTTACCGGAACGCATCAAGAATAAAAAGCAAGCAGACATGAGGATAGAAAAGGGGCTTTGTGGCTCCCTGTTGGTGCTCTTTTAGCACAAGGCAGTTAAAGATGCAAACCCCTGCAAAGCAGTCACAGCTCCTGTAGTTCACTTAAACACATCATGAGGTCAAACTGATTGTTTCTGCCCACATTTCTGCTCATTTCATTTGATTTAAGCATTAAAAAGGCAGCAGTTCTAGCTTAGATTGATGGGGATCTTTGTAAAGGCACACAAACTACCACAGAAGTATATTAATATCCTTTAAAATGTGCAAAACAGCTCAGTTAAGATTTCCTAGCATCCCGTGCTCCACGTCTTTTCATGTTTCCATGAGGAAAAAAACAGAAATGCAGAGAGGAAACGTGCTTCTGAAGCAACAGAAAACACTCCGTGCATTTCATCTGTTGGCACCGAGCAGGAGTGCAGAGAATACGGGCAGAAGGCAGAGTATGCAGCTGTGATGGGCACGTGTTGCATGTGGCTGAAAGGGCTGCACACCAGCATGATGAGCTGGACTTTATATAGAAATGGTCCAAAAGGGAAGAGGAGCTTCAGACGTAGTGCCTCTATGTCTCTGCATCCAGCCCTATCCAGGAGAAAACCACACCGAACGTGTTAAATGAAAAAAAGCAGCACTTTTCAGTTTCTCCCTTGTAGTTTTGATTCAAAAAATAAAATATTATTTCATTAACAGCAGCTGTTGTCAAAAAGATTGAGTTATCCAGCATTTTAGGGGTTTCTGCTCCTTCACTCCTCCATTGTTCCTAGTTAGATGTTGGGGGGGAGGCGGTGAGGGACGGGGACAGCTTGGAGCCTCTCAGGGCCTGCGGGTTGACGATGACCTGGATGACAAAGTCCTTTTGGATCTTAGTGTCCTGCAGCCGCGTCTTGTCTGTGAGCAGCTTACCAGAGAAGAACCAGCGCTGGTGGTTCACATCGATGTCCTCCTGGGCCTGCAGCTGCTTCTTGAGCTGCCCGATGGTGTCGGCCATGCTGGCACTGAGGCGCAGATCCTTTCCTGTGGACAGTCGTACCTACAAAGCAGCGGAAAAGGGAATGATGAAGGTGGGACACGCTACACTAAAGAGACATCTTTACACGGTTGTAAGCGGACACGACATCCTGTCTGTCTGCTGGTATAAATAAATCGCACAGAGACACCAACAGAACCCACACCCCTTCCTATTCAACTCAAATTACCATATAACTGATCTCCTTTTACACATTTCAGCCTTTTAATTTGAGAGTCTTATTATATTTAAATAACTTTTAGGGTCTTGGACAAGTTTAGTGCATTTTGTTTTTCAATGTCTTCTGGAGAGCAGCGTCTCTGTGTGGACGTCTGTATGTCTCCGTGTTCAATAAGTATGCTCTCTCTCTCTGCGCAGTGAGCCATGTGATTAGTTTGGATTGATCATGGCACCTTGAGCTGGAATTCTTTCTTGGGAGCTACTGGAGGATCGGGGCTGTCGCTGGGGTCCTCGTCGCTGCGTTCTGAGATGAGATTCAGGGGGGGTGCCAGGCAGTAGACGGGCAGATGGTAGCGGTTTCCTAGTTCATCGTAACACTCTGCTAGAGTCCCTGTGGATGGATGTGAAAGAAAGCCAGACAGGTGGTCTTCTGAGGTCACCAGAGAAGTATATGTAGCAAGATATCTCTCTATCTATATATCTATATATATATATATATATATATATATATATATCTATATATCTATCTATCTATATCTATATCTCTATCTATATATATATATATATATATCTATATATATCTATATCTATAT
>JBAMIG010000023.1:14977424-14989318 GCA_037177335.1 Kiunga ballochi | reverse complement strand
TAAATAAAGTCATTTTACTAAAGTTATGGGATAATCGTGTTAAATAATCGTGATCTCAATTTCAATCAAAATAATCGGGATTATCATTTTTGCCATAATCGAGCAGCCCTACTCTAAATCTGACACCATGGTTCTCAGCCGGAAAAGGAAGCAGTGTCTCTAAGAGTGGTTAATAAGGTCCAGCCCCAGGTGGAGGAGTTTAAGTATCTCAGGGTCTTGTTCATGGGGTGAGGGATCAACATGCATTGCTGCACTGGTTTGTTGTGGAGAAGGAGTAGCTGAGCTGGGTGAGGTGGCTCAGGCATCTGGTTAGGATGCCTCCTGGACGCCTCCCCGGTGAGGTGTTTCGGGCACGTCATGACCGATTACATCTAGCCTGGGAACACCTCGGGGTCCCCTCCCTTCCTCTGCAAATGTAGCTTAGGGAGTGGATTACACACAAACTAATTTTCCCAGGTAAGAATAAGTTTGGATCCAAACGGGCACAGCATTTTAACTTGGGTTAAAAACACACACACCATGACGCACGATGATCCAGACAGTGTCTAAGCATGCAGTGGAAATAAAGAGGAAAGCTTCCATATTAAAATAAAAGGTTATGTTTAAAAAAATGACACCAAAACAAAACATGTTTCTGCAACAAGCGGCTGTGAAAACATTACCCAACACAGGTAGTCATCATTTTACATCAACACACAGTCTTAACATTGGGTAACTGGTAAATATAAGGTGTTACTTTGCGCTTAAACAGTGAACCAATAGGAAGTCCCCTCTTTATCCTGTCTGCCCATGTGTTCCTTCAGAGCAGATAACCCCCCACATGCAGTATTGTTATGGTAGCTGCTTATCTTATCATTACAATAGTGGTTTTTCTGCCGATTCCACATTTTATAAGAAGCATTTTCAGTTCACTATATGACAAAAGGACATTGAAAAGTTGAGCAATACCAAATTAAATCATCTGTTGTTCCCAGAAGGCTGCCTGTCTGTATGAAGGCGCGTGACAGAGGGTTGAAAAAGTCCCAAAAAGAAGAGCCAATAAAACGGCAGGGCATGAAGGGACTTGTTCTTTCTGATTAGAGCCAGGCCTAGGAGGGGAGTGTGGATACCAATCAGGGGCAGATCAAGAAGTTACTATGAGCCACTGCCAAAAAACCACAAGAAGGTTGCAGAAGACAGCCTGAACATTAAAAAGACACTTTGGAACATAACATGATGTCCTCTAAAATCCATATTAGAGGCTGATTTTAAGATGCAAGCATCAGGATGGTTCTTCACTGATTCAAGTGCAGGAAATAAAGAGACAAATCTGTAAAACACTAGAGCAGTGTGTGTAATCAGGATTCATTTCTTGGATTAACTAATATTAGCCACAACGTTCATAACTGCACACGTCTGTTCAGCCTCTAATCATTTATTAAAAATACCAGATAAACATCTCCAAATTTACAATGAAACATCTAAATTCTTATCAAAGACGCTCTTCTCTGATGAAACTCCAAATCTTTGCCAGCTCGACCATCAGGCGCCTGTGTGTTTAGCTTACACTGGGTGTAAATATAACATTTATGCATGCTAGCAACAATCCAGATACGATCTGTCGCTTTCACATGCAAGTGGAAAACAAAAAAAGGGACAGATGACCAGTGTTGACAGTTAAAAGGAAGAGATGTTCTGGGTAGGCATGTAAATGAACACGATGTTTAGTCCCGGATGTGAAAAACTAGTATACCAGCAACTTTATATTTGCTGGCAGTTTCAACATATTTTTTTTTAATAAATACTTTTTTTACATTTTTTTGGAAATAAAAATGTTTTCTAATCTTTAAATAAAGGGGAAATGCTATAAAATTATATTTTTTTACATAAACAATAACCATTCCTTCCAAAACAAGGCATTAAAGAACAAAAAAATACTAGTTTCATTCTGACTGTTCAGTCTAAAGTTAAACCAGCATTAACATCATATAGCAAATTAAATAGCTGCTTCCACACACACTGCAGAGCTGTGCGATCACCTTAGGATAGTTATTAAAATCATAGATCACACATACTGATGGATTCAAATTCATAAATAGTGAGGAAAGACCTCATATTTTTCTTCCAAGTCTGGCAGCAGCTTCAGAAAATGTTTGATGGTGGAGCAATGAAATGACTTCTCACAGAAAGTGGGCACAAGAAAGACGCCCTCACTGGGAAACAATGAGTAATCGCTGGGGAATCCATGATATTCCACAAGGGTCATAAACTTTTTTCACATGTGAAGATTAAAAAAACACAATGTTCAATTTGGTATGTAATTATACATTTTCACAGGAATATTACTGCTTTTTAAAATACCAGTTTTAGAGTCATTGAGAGATTTATGACAGGACAGCTTTTTCAGTACCAAGAAAATGAGACTGAAGCTTCCTCTAAACAGTGATAAAAGGCACAGCAACACTATAAGACTCAAGCTATACATGTTTATACTTCAAGTGCAAACTAATTAATAGAGCTGATTTGATATTAGCTGCCAAATTACACCAGTTTTTGTGAAAACCACTGGAAAAAAGAAGCTAGATTACGCAAATCTAGATGGGTTATTAAGATTTAAATAATAAAACCTTAAAGAAGAATGGTAATAAATTATTTAATGATGCGACATTTAAGTAAAACAATTCAGCCTACCTCCTCGTCCTCCGTTTCTGGACGATCCGCGGCTTTGTGAGTCGTCCCAGCCATCCCAGTATCTCCCCACGCATCCTCCCATGGTCAGAGGGCTGCCGACTGTCTCCAAGGGTCTCACTACCTAAGCATGGGAGCCCATTGTGGACAAGGACGATGAACTAGGTCCTTTGAGAAAGAAGAGTAGCAGGCACCACGTCGCGCACCTGATTGTCATCCGTAACCAAAATAACGATAGTGTAACGGAAATGTGTGATAGCGGCCAGCTGATCTGAGCTCGATTGCGCCTGGATGAGCGTTTTCTTCGCTTATGAACAAAGTAGTTTCAACACGACCCCCACAAGATTCAAAGACCGTGGCCCGCAACAACTCCACGAGTTTGATAGTCAAGTTGTTTTATGTTGGGATTTACCACAACCAGCGCGTGTCTGTCACCAGACTTGTATGTTGAGTTAGTTTTACATGTATACTTGTCCAGCAGTCGGAACAGTACTTTTCTCGCTAACAAGCTAACTTGGCTAACAAGCTAGCAAGCACAACGTCCGTAAACGCACATTTCCGCGAAACTACATAATTTCCCTGCGCGTTGACTCGCATATACAAAGCCAGGTAGGCAGCTGAGGTTTCGCCATGGTCTCAGTGCAAAGAGGTTCTTCAATACCTTAATACTGCCTCCATATCCGTTTTTTCAGACCTGAAACGGTACTTCCCTCAATACTGGTAATAAGGTGACTGACTGGAGCAAGCGCCGCCAAACTTTTTCTTTGCGCATGCGTGTAAACACAGGTGAGTTCATCAGGTCCGAACATAACCATTGATATTCAGGATAATGATTTACAGCTAACAGTGGTGTAACTTTAAACAATTATCACTTCAAGTATATACAAGTCTTAGCTTCTTTCTTTTTTTTTAGCTATGGATAATACTTTTTTCATAATTGTACTGGCTAAATGATAAATAAATAGTGGGCAAATAACGTGTAATGGCTGAAAATAGTTGTTGTAGGTCTTTGAAAAAATCCTTTAAATGAGCTCCGACTCAGTCCACAAAAGCAAAATCTTTATTGCACGAGTGGACAGCAAAATGAAACAGTTATGGCAGAGGACACTTTTTCTTTTGAGATTTTTTTAAGTAATACTGTTTAATTGATTATACTTTCTGTTATATTAACAACTAGCGTGTAGTATTTTTACTTGTAACGAAATTGTTTGACTTTGCATTTATTTGACACAATTAGCAATATAATCCCACAGGAATTGTTATTCATGGTTGTCTTTTGAAATTCCGACAGGATATAAATGCAGCATCTCTTTAAAAAAAACTAAGATAACAACAAATTCTTAACATTTCTCCCAAAACATGCACATCTTATAGCGACTTAGGTTTTTATATTCTGTTATTGTTATTATTATTATTATTATTTATTTTCAGTGCAGCTTAATTTAAATTAATTATTCTTTTTCCTTTGCGCCGTAAACGTTTCACGCATGCGCAGTGCCAAACCGCGTCAGAAGCACGATGGCTGCGGACAGTACCCTGCTGCTGTCTCTAGTGGAGGAATTTGTCTCCGGACTACAGGACGGCAAGGCAAAAGACGTAGCAAAGGGTAAACAAGCCTTTACCATATCTCACCCGACATTTCTGTTCAAAAGTGCCTCTGAAAGAAAAGTCGGTGAGGCTTTTGAGCCAAGCTGTAAGGATGCGCAACAGGACATGATGGTTAACTAGCTAAGTTAGCGTCACAACATCCTGTGTGTGGTATTACGACCTCAAATAACAAAATGCGCCCATTGTGGGATTGTATATAAATGTTTTCGCCATAATAACTTCATATGCAAATACAAGTAACTATGATCTTGCAGTGTCAGATGAATGTAATTGAATACAACCTTTGATTTGTGTGGTTTAACCAATTGCACCCTGCTAGCTGCTGTGTTTGTGTCCGCGTGAGAGCATCCTCTCAATAAACATAATCTTTGAACCTATCGTTACTGCTGGTTTCACTGTGGTTCCGTTATGTTATATGTTGTTTATTTGTTTGTGTTTTTAGTTTTTTTTTAAATCATTTTCTTGCTGCATTTAGCTGGATTTTCCTTGTTTTTCTCTCACGTGCAGGTGTCAAAGATGGACTATTTACAATACTACAGCTAGTGGAAGCACTTGGGTAACCTGTTTGTATTTTCTATAACACCCATAACAAAGTCCATGATAAAGTGACTATTGCAGATTATGACTTTTAATCAAATCTGTACCATATTTTAGCTGTATCCTTAGTTATATGATGCTTTTAGACCCAGAATAGTTCTTTCATTAGCAATTATTCTTACTTATTTAAATTGTATTTAAACTCATTTAAATTCCTCTCTTGTTGTAGACTCAGTCTGACCAGCTCTCAGCCTCAAACTCGAGCCCGGGGAGTCCAACTTCTTTCTGAAGTTTTACAGGAGTGCTATGGAGTACTCACAGAAAGAGAAGGTGCATTTCTTTTAGTTTCCTTTCAGTGTTATAATCAACAGCCAAATTGTAGATTACTTCCTAAAAACAGAAATAAAAGGCTCTTATAAAGTTTGTTTTGAGAGTCAGTTGTCTCACATTGATGCATGAAACATGTTTCCATCATTACAATTCTCCCTTCTGACTTACCCCACAGTGGAAGTACTCATAGCTTTCTATGAAAATCGCCTTAAAGACCATTACATCATCACACCGCCTGTTTTACGTGGTCTCCAAGCTCTTGTAAGTCAGTCTAACAAAGATGTTTAGTTACTTTTACATCTTAAACATCCAGCATTTGCAGAAAAACATGCAGTTTATATGCATTTGTGTCTTTGCTCTTATGTTTTACCAGACAAAATCTAAAGCATTACCTCCCGGCTCAGCTGTGTCAATGCTGAGGTCCTTGTTTCAGGATGTCCACGTACAGGTGAGGATCAAACGGTGCCGTCGAGCAGACATTATGTAGCCTTAATGTAAACCAGGGGGGCTCCTGTCTGTTCCTGGAGATGTACTATTGTGCAGCATTTAAATACATCCTTTCTCCAGACATTCATTTGACTTAGAAATGTTGAAGAAGGGTTGTATCTAAAAGCTGCTGGAGAATAAATCTTGAGGACTGGACTTGGACACATCATAGCAGTCTTTTGCATTGTCTCATTTTACCAGATCAATTCATTGACAGCTGATTATTAGAAATAAACATTAAAGAAGTTGCTCTCCAAAGCTCTTTTCTGCTTGTTTAAATGAAAAACCTGGGAGATTCACTAACCCATACAAAGGCACGAGCTGCCCCTTTACTTCTATTATGCACAAACCAACCTGCGTGCAAAGTTAAGCATGTGTTGTTGTCCTGATGTTGCTTTTGTTTGCTTTGTTTACTCTGAAGCACCTTAATTGATAATCGACATATCTGTTAAGTAAAGCTGACTCATTTGAAATGAATCTGTGAGGAGCTCAAGCTGTCTGATGTCCTTATATCCCCACCCCCAGTCTCTGATGCTTGCAGAAAGAGCCTGCGTCTACAACTTGCTCATCAACCTCATGGAAACCAGAGAGGCTGGTAAGGGATAATGGTAGTTCATGGGAACTTTGTTGATGATGTGAGACTTTTCCAAAGGGAACAGGAAGGTTTTACGTTAAACACATCGGTGGTTTAAAACAATAAATGAACAGTTATAAATCATTTTAGCATGTTTAATGTAGACCAGCAGAGCATTGTGGTCTCAATCATCCTTCAGATCTTCAGTAAAATGTGTGGAGTCACTCATTCATGTTAGCTTGTCTTCTCCTGTGCGATGATTTGCCATCACTGTCTAAAGTTTTGTGACAAGCCTGCATCTCTTACTTGTTCTTCATCACAACAACAAATCCCTGCATTGCTTTTCCACAGAGCTAAAGGGTTTAGGAGCTGACTTTGTGTTTGGTTTTGTTCAATCGATGGATGGAGAGAGGGATCCTCGCAACCTCCTGTTAGCTTTTCAGATTGCCAAAAACATCATTCTCCGAGGTTACGATTTAGGTAAGGACACACACACACACACACACACACACACACTATCCTTCTAGTGTTGTCTTTTCTTTATGTCTTTCTCTTAGCCTCGTTATGTAACCATTTATCTCCTCGTCTCAGGTAAATTCACAGAGGAGCTGTTTGAAGTAACATCATGCTATTTCCCCATCGACTTCACCCCAGTAAGTTCCTGTTTACCCACTGGGTTAGAACTTATAGGTTACAACGGCAGTGTTACGGACATAGTTGAGATCTACGGTTTCCATGCAGTGGACATTACTGCAGTAGATTTCCACAGGCTCCTAGGATCTCTTACGTACCATAGGTCTCTGTGTGTGAATATCATTACCTGTCGTCATCAGAGTTTTACTCTTATTTTTACTCTGATGTAAAAATGAGGCATCCCAGCAACAATCCTGTCTGAGCGGACATCTTAAAACATCAATTAGTATAAATTCAAACTATTTTTGTGCACTTGTTTTAGTGGTTTGATGCTACACAGGATCATCTGACACAGAGCTGTGAGTCCCTGCTATCGTTCAGTCATATAAATGCAGAAAGTTTATCTTGAACAGTAAGTTAGCCTGCAGCCACGCATATTTTTATACCATGAGCAGAATATATGTACTATAACCAAGAGAGAGCATTGTTGTCATCAAGTGGAAGTTAGGAGGAGGTTCAGGAGAGGTGAAATGAGGTCAAAGACTATTTGTTTCCTGTTGGGGGTGAGACGTCCGACTGCCAAATACCAGTTAGATTATCTACACCTCATCCTGTGTGTTTTAATCTTTATTCCAGCCTCCTAACGACCCCCACGGCATCACCAAAGAGGAGCTGATTCAGGCGCTGAGAGCTGTCCTTACCGGCACCCCGAAGTTTGCAGAGGTGAGATAATTATGTGTTATGTCAACATTACAGATTTAGTTACAGTAAATGTAACTCAAGCTCTTTTTTTTTTTTTTTTTTTACAGTTTCTGTTACCGCTCATCATCGAGAAGCTGGACTCGGAGGTTCAGAGTGCGAAGCTGGACTCGCTGCAGACTCTGGTTAGAAATGCATCTAAAAAAATCAGAAAATAGTGAATATAAAGCAAAGTGTGTTAATTCAGATGCTGCTTCTGCTTCGGTGCATTCCTCCTGTACTCCCCCACCTGTTTTATTTCATACCGCAGCGATATGGTTTCCCTTTGTGCTTAATAAACTAGCTTAAATCTGTTCTGTACGTCAGCTTGGAGACGTAAACGTTTCTCAGCTTGTTGTATTTCCGTGTTTCAGACTGGTTGTGTGACACAGTGTGAGCACAGAGACTTGGCTGAATTCCTTGAGGGACTGTGGACGTCTCTCCGCAGAGAGGTGGGTCTTGTTGATGCATTTACACGCAACCATGAATTAATGAAATGAGTCCAAGCTACCAGGGAGAGCAGACAGCTTGTGACGGTAACAGTTCTGTGTTTTGCTTCACTGCAGGTGTTTCAAACATCCAGCGAAAAGATCGAGACCGCCGCCCTCGCTGCTCTAACCGCACTCACTTCCTGTCTGTCTCGCTCAATCCTCACCTCTGACTCTGACGACTCTCTATGCAGCTTCCTGGATCTCGTTCTCACAGGTCAGCTGCAGCTTTGTGACCTGTGCAATGAATGCGTTGTACTAGTTAACCCCTGTGCGATGTGAAAAATGCGATGCTGTTCCAGACTGCAAGCATCACCTGTGTGAACCCGACTTGAAGCTGGTATGGCCCAGCGCCAAGCTGCTCCAGGCCTCCTGCAGAGGCTCCAGCAGGGCGAGTCACATCATAGCAGCTGCTGTTATGCCTTCTCTCATTGAGCAGTACAACAGCAGAACACAGGTAAGACCCACTGATGTTTATGATGATGAGAGAGTTTCACTGGTTTTATCATTTAGTCCTGCAACTGAATTTTGTTGTCATGCCAACATAATCATTTCCTCTCTGTGGGCAGTGTTCCCACAGACGGACGCTGCTGGAGGTGGTGCAGCAATTCATGCAGTCAGTAAAAACCTGCCAGTCCTCAGACAACGGTGAGTGTTGCATTCACTGTTCCTTTTAAATGCCAGGACGATAAACTCAGCTGCTGTGCACAGTGAACAGTAAATGTATTCATCTCTCTAGCTGTGACGTCACAGTGGACGGCTCAATGTTTCTATGTTGTAAATGGGGTTTTAAATGTTTATAAAAAGCTTTCAGGAGGATTTTTGTTGTTGTTTTTGCTTTAAAATCTGAATATCTTCAGCAGATTTGGATCTTTTTATCGAGGCCAAATTACATGCAGATAAAATCTGAACTGTGATCAAAGTTTCTGAAATTAATTGTTAACCCCTTAATGCCTGAATTGAGAATAACTGGGCAGAGACATCTCACTTTTGAAATCTAAAAACGTTATTAGACCCTTTAACTAAACATATTATTTTTTACTTTTTATTTTTTTTCCCATATATTTACTATTTATTACCATGGAATAAGTAAAAATTATTACAGTGTAATCTCCAGGGTCCAGGAGAACAACAGCATTATGAGTGAAGTTTCTGCCATAAAGTGATGCAACATGTCTCAGAAACACTATGTATTAAATATACAACATCAGGCCATGAAGGGTTAAAGTTTGAATGAAAATGAAACCAGTCAAGCATTGGAAAAACATGCAGAGACCACCCACACGACCTCCAGTAAAAGTAATACAGAAATAATCCTACTGAATCCGTGACCATTTAAAGTCACTTATTACCTCCTCTGTTATCTAAACATCTCTAAGCTGATTAAATGGGAGTGTTAAAAGTTAATCCATGCCCATGTTGTTCCACTTATATTATTAATAACAGCCTCTGCTTTTATTCCATATTCATATTATTAATCTATAATTTGTGTTATTATCTTCAGGACATCCAGACATGTCTCAAACCCCCTGCTGTCTCTGTGTTTTCCTTGTTTCTTGCGTCATCCTTTCCCTCCAGATGAAAGCGTGTTTTCAGCCTACAGAGCTCCTCTGTGCGGCATGGTGTCCTCCGCTCTCGCTGAGAGCAACTCCAGCCTGCAGATCACCGCCACCTCCATGCTCAGCTCACTGGCACAACAAGCAGGCGAGCGGCACCAAGCTTGTGCATTTACCGCTTATTTCACCCTGTGTTTAAAGCATCCTAAATATTCCCTCCCTGCGGTTCAGGTCTGCTGCTGGACTCGGACATCGAGCTGGCTGTCGATCACCTGATCAGGCTTTTGCTGTCTGAGGAGGATGAGAGAGTCGGGTGAGCTCATGTGGGACATCTGTCTGCTTTTTCCTCCTGCAGAGTTAAACCGAAATGTCCCACCTCTCGTGTCTTTGCCCTGCAGTCTTGCGGTGGTGGAGTGTGCGGGAGCTTTAGCTGAGCTGCATCCAGCGGTCTTCGTTACTAAACTCATCCCGAGACTAAAGCGGGAGATGTTTTCAGGTGAGCGTGTGCAAACGCTGCTCAGATACGTTATCTGGCTGTGAATTTCCTGCCTTTATCATTCACGCTTTGATTTTAGATGCTTCTGAGCAGCATTCCCATCATGCAGTGCGCCGGCAGTGTATGTCTGCTCTGGCTGCAGTGTCCATCCGGCCCAGCGTCGTCCACGAAAGCACACCTGTCCTCCTGGAGGTCCTCAGTTCAGCACACACAGGTTGGAGATGATATTATCATTTAAATGATTATAATAATGTAACCCGGACTTGTTTAGGAGAAACGACACGGTAACAAATTCTTTATTTTAGGCAGCGGGAGTTTTTCTGTAGACGATGTGGTCCTAGCATGCCGTAGCCTGCAGAGAATAGCAGAGCAGGTTCAGGATGGTGAGGACACAGGACGATGTTTCCATGACATCATCATCCCACGCCTGCTGTCTCTCGTGCTGCAAGCAGCCCTGCAGGGTGAGCATACCTCTAACTTTTCTCTCCACGTTTGCAACAGCCATATTAAAAACCATGGAGGGTGATGTGTATGCCGCCACATTTTATGATGCTTCCTGTCTGTGTCTTCCAGTTGACAGGTCATGTGATCATCACAGTCCTCTGGTAGATGAGGCAGTCCTGTCTGCGATGGCTTCTATCATCAGCACTTCCTGCTCCAGGCTGCAGCCCTCGTCAGTAACTGCCTCTATGATCTGTTTCTGCGCGTATTGATACGTTAATCCACAGTGAAGCTCTTAGTCTGAACCCAGAGACCTGTGAGGCTGCAGCTTTACCCGCTCACTTCCTCTGTTTTCTCATCACACTGATATGTTTGTGCGATGCTTTCGACGGCGTGTGGTTTTGTGATGTGTAAGAACGGGTTCCTCTCGAGCTGTTTATGTCCTCAGGTTGGCAGGCCAGACGGCATCGAGGGCGGTCTCTCTCTTCCTGGATGGCAACGTCTCCTTTTTGCCCGACAACTCCTTCCCTTCACACATCCAGCTTCTCAGGGTGTGTTATGTGTGTGTGTGTGTGTGGACAGGATAACTGTGACAGGTTACATAGATGCCATATATTGCTTCAACTCTGGGTATTTATAACACAGTATCTTATCTTATTCATACATCATTCCTGTTGTTCTGTTTTGTAAATGCCCAAAAAGCTGTTTTAGGTTTTTAGGTATTGAATATTTTTCTAGCTAAATTCTTTCCACATCCTGGAGGTTTTTACATATATTAACCCAGCAGTGGCGTTTTACTCTTAACTCTCAGTCTCATAGATACTCTGTAGAGTGGTTCTTTGCTATTTCCTGCTGAAGTGGACGTTTTTAATGTACTATGGAGTCGGACTGAAAGGGATGTGTGTCAGTCCAGTCATGAGAGCCGATTAGGGGCTGAATAAGAATAAAGATAAAAATAAAAAAAGATAAAAGATAAAAATTATCTTTTTTATATGGTTTTATACCTGTCGATACATTTATTTTACATCTTTATAGCCTCCTAATCTGACAACTCAAATGTTCTTTTTTAAGTATATTTATACAGCCCTTTTCATGTACAGGAAGTGCTTTACATGGAAACAGTAAAAGCATCATAGATGTAGAGAAGAATTGAAAACGGCTAAAATAAAATAAAAGTGAGGGGAGGATGTGTTTTTGTTTCTCATCCTGCAGATGCAGACTCCATTAAATTGAATACTTTCCTGATACTTGTCTGGCATTTTCCAGAGGTGTGGACTTGAGTCAGATGACTTGGACTCGAGTCAGACTTGAGTCATAAATTTGATGACTTCAGACTCGAC
>JBAMIG010000023.1:14965340-14977408 GCA_037177335.1 Kiunga ballochi | reverse complement strand
GACTTGCTAGTCTTGACTTGGGACTTGACTCGGGACTTGCTAGTATTAACTTGGGACTTGACTTGGGACTTGCCAGTGGTGACTTGGGACTTACTTGTGACTTGCTATACAATGACTTTGTCCCACCTCTGGTATTTTCCAGAAGCAGCAGCAGGAGGATTTATGGAGCCAATCTCAGCTGGTTTGCCTCCTCATGGCCTGTGTGTGTACGCCGCCTCGCTCGGTGAGTCTCACACATCCTGAAAATATTTGCAGAGTCGGTGTTTAACGTTGCTGAGGCTGGTTTGTTTCCTGCCTCTTAGGTGGAGGTTCCCCGCATCGACCAGCTCCTGTGTGAGCTGGAGGAAATGAGCTGCACCTGCAGCCACCTGCTGTCCTACACATCTGCTGCAAAGTGCTTCGCTGGCCTGGTCAACAAGACGCCTCAGGGTGAGTTTAGTGTGTTTAAACTCTGGTCAGAAGTCACTGAGATGCAGCGAGCATCGTTTCTTTTTCAGGGGATTCTCTGAACGGTGTGATTGAGAGGATGATGAGGAGAGTGAGTAGCGAGTTGGACTGTACTTCCTCTCCGGTGCGCGCTCAGGCCTTCACACTTCTGATCTGGGTAAGAATCTCCTTCCTTCTTCTTTGTTTAGAGTCATTCAGATCTGCATGGATGACTTCCTGAGTTCATCTAAACATCTAAATAAGATTAACTGGAAACACCATCATGTCTCCAGGTTGCCAAGGCGCTCCTGCTGCGATACCACCCTCTTTTCACAGCACTGACCGACAAGGTATAAACAACGAGACAGAGCACATCTTTATTCACAGCGAAATACGGCTGTAATGTTGTCCTTCTCCGGGTACCGTTCAGATCTTCTCCCTGCTGGACGACTCCCATCTGGGTCCGATGGCAGCCGACAGCTTCTCGCTGTTGATGAGCGACTCCGTTGACGTCCTGAACCGCAGCTGCCACGCTGATGTTCGCATCATGTACCGGCAGCGATTCTTCAGCGAGAATTCAGCCAAGCTGGTCCGGGGCTTCAACGCTGCGCCGCAAGGTAGGAAGAGGCTTCACCAGGTGGGAAATGAGCTCTTCCACAGGTGCAGGAGTGAAAAGAAGCAAAGAATGGAGCAAAAGGCAATGATCTGATTTACTGGTTAGTCCACACAGCATGAAGGAGAGGACTGCAGATGTGGCTCATGCATCTGGATGTCCTCTAGAAACACCACAAGGAGTCCCCAGAGAGACACTTGGACATGCTGGATGCAGATGGACGGATATAAATGAACTGTTATTATCAGACATTAATGACCCTTTTTGTCCTCGTACATAAAAGCTGATGGTCAGCATATTTGTCCTCATTACCCTGCATCTCTTTTATTGATCTAATTACTGTGATTTTTTTATTTTCAGATAAGAAGTCAAACTACCTGAAAGCTCTGTCCAACATAGTCAATAAGTTACCAAAGCAAGTTCAACTTACTGAACTACCAGCGGTAAGTTGGATGTGACGTCTTTATTCAGCTCAAATGTGACCAAATGACTCCATCTGGGGATGTCCTCTGTCCAGTTACTTTCCCTGCTGCTGGAGGCTTTGACTTGTCCCGATCAGGGTGTCCAGCTGTCCACGCTGTCCTGTCTGGAGCCCGTCCTCATCAACTTGCCAGCAGTTCTCATACAGCAGCTGGAGGCTTTAGTTAATCGACTGCTGGCCCTCCTCTGTAGTCCAGTTATGGTGAGTGAGTCCCTGATGTTGCTGTTTGATGTTAGAAGACGCCATCGCTGTCTGGTTACGCATAAAACGTCTCTGTTGCTGCTTGTTTCTCTCGCAGAAGGTACGGATCGCCTCCATACGATGCGTTCATGCGCTCTCTAATTTCCCCGTCCATGAGGTAGGGCTCCGTGTTTTCACTTTGCCTTTGAAGCGGCACCGTTGTTAAACCCGTCGTTGGGGTTGTGCAGAACATCTTATTCACAGATTATCTGCACATTTCTGAAAATGTTGTGCATTTGGCCCGAACCTGTAGCTGATCCGTGTCTCGTGTGGCGCTGCCTTTCAGATTTTGCCCTTCAGAGCGCGAGTGCTGCGAGCACTGGCTCAGCCTCTAGATGACAGGAAGAGGCTGGTGAGGAGAGAAGCAGTTCGAGCCAGAGGAGAGTGGTGAGATCATCTGTTTTCTGCTCATTTTCTCTGGGTTTAGAGTATTTATTAATGTTACATATAGATTTAATGTACTGTGTCTTCCTGATGCTGCAGGTTCCTCTTAGGAAGTCCTGGAGGAAGATGATTTTACACCTCATGCAAATTCAGAAGCTCCACAGCAAAGTGTTAAAGCTGTGCAGCCCTCTCTGCAACTCACCATTGTGCTTCTCCTCTTCCTCATCTTCCTCAATGTGCATAATGCTTTTGTTTGACCTGATTGCATCTTTATAAACGCACAAAGATAAAACAGTGAATTTAAGGAGTGTAGTCCAAGTTGGAGTGATGAAATAAGGTTGTCCAGCTCATCAGCGCTGACAGGATGTTTTACCTTTATTATTACAAAATTTCATTTATAAAATAAATCCTTTCAGATGCTTAATGGATTTATCAGCTTGTAGCTTTTCCTGCTGTTATCAAGTCATTGATTAGCCTCCTGTTGATATTAAACATACGTTCTGTGTTATTTAGGTTTTTCTTTGCTTCAGATGGAAAGTTAAAACTATAATTACAGTATTTAAGTATTTATCAGCTGAGCTTTCAGTGAAAACAAGCAGCTTGTTTAACGGATAAAACCGTGAAGAAGGCAGCACGTCTCCGTTATTAGTCTGTGAAAATGGAAATTCATCCATGATGTGCAGGTGTAGATGAGAGCAGCTTTTCTATGATGAATGTTGAGCTGCTGATAGAGATGCTAAATGGGAACATTTTTAAGTGCCGTTTGTTCTGTTTCCTCCCACTTTTCACGTCACACATTTATTAAAGGTCTGCATATATTAGAGTACTTTCTGCTTCTGTAAGTCTGACATTTGCTTTGCATTTTGTCCAGATTTACACCAAACCGGATGTCTGCAGCATAGTTGGTCCCTTTTGGACGTCATTCAATCATGCCAAGAAAACGAGACTGTTTTAATATGTTTAAGTTAAAATAACACTTCAGATTATTTTTTAAAAATAACGGGAAATAAAGATACTTGAAACCAGAATAATAAAAAAACTTGTTTTATTAAAAAAAAAACCATCTCAGAGGAGCACAGCTCCTACTGGTTACAGATTACATAACAGCTTCATGTTTCTATGGCAACTACAAATCCAGCACAATATCACCGATATGTGAAAACGTTAAGAATTAGGTTTGTTTTTTTTACCACAATAACTCATTTAAACCAGATAACATCCAAACAGGCCACACACACACACACACACACACAGTTCTGCTTTTCCTTAAATAAATCACTTATGTATAAAATGTCTTTGTTAGCTTTCTTGGCACCTGAAAGAAGATATCAGCTCACACACTTTAACACACCATACCACTGTAGCTGCAACACATTTAAATCCCAGGACACCTGCTAAATAACAGAATTTACTCCCTGCACATGTTAAACACGCTGGGAGCAAAAGGGTTTTAATAACAATTCAAACCAATAAATGATTACATGTTTTACATCTCTGTAAACAAGAGACCTGAGAGGACGTCTCCACCCACATCCACTCCTCTACATCACCGTATAGCCTAAACTGTACCCTGACAAGTGCATTTACACACCAGTCTATTCAGCAGCAGTTTCGCTCTGCAATCACAGCACATTTATCTTTTTTTTTTTTTTATCTTGGCAACAATGTGAACGAGGCCAACAACTCGCAGTCGTCTTTATTAATGACTGGGAGGAATATCTAGTCGCTGACCAGCAGCAGCCATTCCCTCTGCAGCACATTAACATAAAGGTGTAAAAGTCAGATGGCCATGGGGTCCGTCCTGGTGGAAGTGCAGTCCCATATGATGCCGTCGCTGATGGGACGATGGCTGGATGGTATGAGGACCCGTGTGAACCACTGACTGGAGGAAAAAAACCAGTCCAAGTTAAACCAGTAGCCATCATTTTAGAACAAACTACATCCAGATTTAAGTTAACAGTGAAACTCAACACTTTGTTCCAGTCATTCTCTCTTTAAACACTAAACAGCCCCATGTAGAGCCTCAGAAAACCTGACCATACATTCAACATGGATGCAGATCCCATTACTTCCAGTATAACAGCTATATGAGCTTCTGCTTTTGATGGGAAATGCGCCGTTCATCAGACAAATAAAAGTTGATTTTGACTCCTAAAAAGGATCAATGTAATAATTAAGTGGACAATCTCAAAGATCTGAAGCAGTCATTGAACTCACCTCTTGGTTTCCACTCCAAACAACAACTTCCAGTTGTGTAATCTCCCATGATGGTATGGATTTCTGAACACCTACGTTAGAAGCAAGAAAACATCATGTCTTCTCTCCTCACACACATTCAGTCACACACCCAGTCAGACAGCACACCTTGCCCTTCTCCTTTAGCCTTCTGGCTTCTTTGCGGTTGATGTGACGCTCCACGCTCGTTTCTCCTCTGCCAATGAGCACGGCGTGCCACAGCGTGAGTCCTCCCAGAGCTACTGCGACCGAACTGCAGGGGGACACGGGGACATGACAACCCGCTCCGTCTGTGTGACCTGATCTACACTGATGTGTCGCTCACCTGGTCAGTACCCACAGGAAGATGATACTTTTATGAGCCGTGCTTTCACTGAAGCTGTAGTCTGGAGGAGGAGTCTGATAGTACGTCTGAAACCGACAATAAATGCATCATATACATAAACGAAACATGAGACGTCTTGAGAAGTTGAGGCCAAAGTACCTCAAAGTTGTTTACTTACCAGATGCTCTCTGATAAGGAGGCAGAGGATCGTATTCAGGTCTTATATTTCACTCTTTATTTGCCAACAGAGCTCAAATTCTGCCTTTTTACAGCTGCTGTTCGACACATCATCATACACTCACCAGCCACTTTAATAGCTACACCACAGACAGCCAATCACATGGTAGAAACTCATGCATAGCAACGTGTAGCTAATAAAATGGCTGATGAGTGTCGCTCCTAGGCTAAACTCAGCATCATGGTATGCAGAGGTCAGCTTAAAAGGTGGATGGTGGGGAGGCGATGGTCTCACCTCTACTGCATTGTAAGCCTCCACAAACAAGTTCCTGCTGCTGACGCTGCAGTAAATGCAGCCCAGGGTCATGTAGAGGCAGAAGGAGAAGAAGTAGCGATGGTTTAAGTGGCCCACGCAGTTGTTCAGCCAAGCTAGAAAATCTCCAGTTAAGCAGAAACAAGAAGAGGAGCATCATAAAATGCATCTAATTCATTCATTGGTGCGTTTCAGTGGCTGCAGGGTAAAAGGATACGACAGTGATGATCCATCTTCAGCACACACCTGCAGAATTAAAAAGGTATTTCAGAGAGATTCCCCAGTGGCTCACAGTGGTTTTACTGGGTGAGCTTACAGGTTGCAGATGCTACAGTGGTGGGTCCGCGGGGGTTTTGGAGAGACACATTTCTTACACATGGAGACCGAGGGGACATTCGGTTTGTCCTGCATTGTGACAACACCAAGAGAGAGACTGCATCATGATGTTAAGGGGGATTTAAGTTTCAAAGAAATTAATACTCTTTCTTAACTTAAACCTAAAAACTTCAGTTGCCTTTGAGTTTAACTTCAACCACAAAATGTGGCTTAAAAATAGGATTTTATAACTCAACTTATAATGAATGCTACTGGACTGATCATCATAAATAACTTTATTTATACATCTATTTTTGTATTATTGCATTTTACTACATATTTTTAGATGTGTATAATTTTGGTACATACAATTATTTGTACAGTTTAGTTTAATTAGTCTTATTTAATCAAAATTTCAGCAAATTAAATATTTTTATCATTTCTAATTACATAAAAAAACATTTAAAATCATATAACCTTAAATCTAATTTAATTATTTACAAATATTTTATTTCTTTATTGTTTAAATAATAATAATAAACATTTAATAATATCAATAATAATAACAACAACAACTTCTAAAAAATCAATTAAATTAAATATTTTTCAAACAGAGTTTTGTACCTTAGGTGGGTGTCCTGGGGAAGTGGTAACAGCCTTGTAGTAATTAAAGACCACCATTATGAGAAGCCAGTGACCACAGCAGAGGTGCCAGGTGATCCAGTATGCCGGGTAAGTGCTAATGATTGTGGGGAGGACGAACAGGTAGACGATGACCAAAACTGAGGTTGTGAGAAGAATAACCAGGGTGACAAAGACCTGCCAGATTTTAAAAAAAAGAAAAGAAGAATAGTGAGTAAAAACAGATTACCAGTGGGAAAATGTCCGAGAGAAGAGGCTTACCACTCCAAACCAGCGGGTCACATTGTCCACGATCCAGTAGACGGGCTCAAAGGCACAGTCCAGCAGAGTGTCAGAGTTGGTGAGACTGTTGTAATATAACGAACGTAGCAGCAACTTGCTGTACTCCCACACTTCAGACCACCTGGTGCTGATCCACAATTTGCTCCCCCTGCCTTGGTATAGTCTCTGTAGGCGGCCCAGCCGGCACCAGAGCAGCCCAAGACGCATAGCTCGGGAGAGCTGCCACCTCCAGCTGCTCCCCATACGCATGCCAACACCCCTCCTAAACACTCTGCCTTCCAGACACACACAAATACACAGACACAAAGACCAGCAGTTACTGACACACGCTGCATAAAACAGCAGCTCCTCATAACGGAGCCTGTTGGCAGCAGAGTTCTCCATCACAATCTCCTCCAGCAGAAATCCTGGAAAGCAAGAGAGGAGCTGCGATCGAAATGAAGAGACAACACATGGGAGTGTTCCTCCTAGAAAGCTTCTCCAGCCCTGGAAAATGCTGAAGTCATTCAAGTATCATGACAGCATCTCCCTATAAGACATTTGTCCCTCATAGCGAATGACGATGGGGCTATCAGGTAATGAGTTAGCCCCCACAAAACAGCCTCTCTTCTTAATAATTCACAGCAAATCCAGACCTGCAGGCCAAAAAAGCTCCCAGAAATTAAAGGGGAGGTGCAGAGTGGTAACCCTGTAAGAGGGAAATGCAAAGCGATGAATGTCTGAAGGAGGAAATAAATTGGACACCTGATCCTGGGGCATCGTTCATGAAACTGGGGATTGATTACAGCGATAAGACTTGTTTACATTCCCAAAAAAGGATTGCATTAATGATAGATGTTAGCAGAGAGCATAGCTAGAGTAGGACTTACTGTGTTTCTTCACTAATAGCTGTAACTACAACAGACAAAAAGTAAACAATGCTTACATTTAGTCAGGATTTTTCTCTACAAGCACACTGCTTTGCATTTCATCACTGAAACATGATACAAAACAGGACACTGGTGCCATTAGATCTCATTAGACTGAACAATGTCAGACATTAGTGAGATTATTTTACATGTATTTGAAAGTTCATTTCATTTTTTCTGGTTGAAAATATTATATTTAAAAAAATGTCACCAATTAGTGAAAGTTTTGTCATGTGCCTTTTTGCCAGGCCTTTACACACCCTGTTGTGCCCTGAAAGACACAGATATACGTCATTCTCGCTGGTAATACAGCTATAAAGATATCACAGACAAAAAACGCCATGATAATTCACATATACCCATAATAATTGGATTTAACTGAAAGCTGACATGCATTTTTAATAACCAGAATGAAAGCACTCTTGTGCTAAAGCAATTAGCAGCAGAGTATGCTTCAATGGTAGCTAGCTAACACCTAGCAGTCTAACAATTCCGCCGCTTTTTGTTGTTTTTTTAAGTGAAGGAATAATAACATTACACAGTCGAAAATTTTACTTGAAATTAGCTTACTTTACCTGGTCAAGAGTACAGAGAGGAGAGGTAAAGCACTAGAGTCAGGTCATTGTCGAGATAAACTTAGCTATAAGCTTTGAGGCGGTGGGTTGAGGCCGCGTATCAGCTTTAGTTTTTGAAAACAATTACCTTATTTAAATGAGAACATGTATCTTTTACATGTTAGGGTTTGTTTTTTCTTAATTAGAAGTCTTTTTTTCACTCGTAATTCTTCCACATTTTACCATAATCATAGTTGAAAGTTAAATTTCAGGCAAACACCACAGCTTACTAAGTCAATTTGACCAATGGTACCAAAAGAGCTAAAAATCATGTGACGTTCTCTAGCCAATCAGACATGGATAGCTGTTGTGCCATAGAAAAAATGAAACCAAGATGCCTCACTTGTAACCATCTTACCTCAATGAGCTCTAACGTATCTATCTATTTATTTATATATGTAACTGTGCCTGTGACTTTTATCAATTATTAAAGAAAGAAGAAAAAATCCTCATTTTGGTAATTTGTGCTTTCTTTTTCATAAAGTCAATGGTGCTTACATGGCAACGACTTCGGGACTAGAAATGTTACGAAGTGGTACCGCACTTTATATTTTATCTTGTATCGGAAAGAAGCGTCCTTAGACATAACCAATGCATGCTGGGAAATTGAGTTATCTTTCGCAAGTTGAGTACTTTAAAATCTCTCGAAAATACAATTTTTGGTGTCACAGCTGGTGCTGTAATAGAACACTACGTATTTTTAATACACGTCCTAACATTTTAAGGCACTTATCAAGGCATACATACTTATCAGCGCACTTAATTACAGGTAAAACACAGCGCTTTGTCAAATTTTGCCTTAACTAGGAAGTTCAGAGGCGTCATATGACCTGGAAAAATGGCTGCTGTGCAGTGGTAAGATGCAGGTTTTTCTTTTAAGTTTTTGTTGTTTTTTCCAACAAATCTCTTTATTTTACGCACATATTAAATAAACGAACATTTTTGCATAAAAATCTATATGTTGAAGGCTGACTAGGTCCTATTTGTGTAAAGTAAACAATCAATAGCTTCGCAACAGATGTGTTGATGTGTGTGTATGAGTAAACATGGAAAGAGGTTATAAATGAGTGAAGGCAGAAACTAAACCATATATGCTTTTAATTATTTGAACAAAAAAACAGTTATCAGATTTGTGTGCAAATGTATTAGGGTTAATATTCTGAATGTTTTTTATTATACATTTCTAATAATTTATTTTCAAAGTAATCCATTTTCTAGACACAACTTATGATAAAACACCTGGTTAAACCACGGAAAAACAGCATATAACACCTCCTGTCACAAATGTATACAACCTTTAACACACACACACACTCATCCCTGTATCCTAAAGCACTCTGTGATGTGCAACAGGGATTTATCTAAGCATTGTAAACTGAATTGCATATTCTCCAAAGGTGTTTCACCCGCTGTCTGTCTCTCGTGTGCACAGGCGTTCCTGTGGTCGCAACTATGACGCAGAGCTGCAGAAATGCCGTCTTGAAGCATCTCCGCTGGAGTTTGGAGACTATCATCCCCTCAAACCCATCATGGTATGGGTGCTCTTGTGTTCATCAGCATTAATCTTCTCGCCTCTGCTGTTTGTCTGATGTGGTATATATAGATATATGTTATCAGTTGCTATGGCAACAGCATACACTTGTACTGGATAAGGTTAAGTCTCTGTGTCATATCCTTTTAACCCCTTTCGTTCCATCTAGGTTACAGATACAAAGACCCGGCGTGGAACCCGCAAAGGCAGCACCTCCTCCTCATCATCTTCTTCTTCCTCAGCACCCCCGGATCCCCTGAGCTCCATGCTGGATGGGACCGATCCCTTGTCCATGTTTGCTGCAGCCTCGGCCAGTGAGCCTCCGGCCACATCAAGCAGCAGCTCCACAGGGGTCCGTTCACACCATAGACGAGGCAACTGATCCAGAATAACTGAGACAAAAACAGACGGTTTTAAGCTGATGAAGAAGATGTTGTGTTTACAGGAGCTTGGGAGGAAGAGGCGAGAGAAAGAAGAAGAGGCAGTGGGGTCAGACTTTGAACCTTGGTCATCGAAGCGAGGAGAAATCCTCGCCAGGTTCACCACCACAGAAAAGCTTTCCATTGTGAGTCACTTTTAATGCGTTACACAGTTAATCCCAGTGTATGCTAACGTCTGGTGTAGTTTCAAGTGCTGGAGTCCATTTCTGCACATGTGCACGCTTCATATTAGCACACAAAAGCAGAACCACTTCTCAGTGAAATCCAGCCTTCTTATACAAACCTGTGCTGGTCCTACTGGAAATATCGAGGCTTTAATATGATTTTATAGGTTGTGCAGCACTAATAGAAAAACACAAAGGAGTAATAACCAGAAAAGTCTGTGAAGCAACATAACTTTACCAGATTCTGTTACATGATTAGACCAACTATGGAAACTGAAGTCATGAAGCCTTTTGCTTAAATCAACACTTGTATTGTATCTGTGTTTAAATATGTCGTGCTCTGAACAACTAAAACCTGGTTTCACATCTTTGTCTCGGCAGAATCTCTTCATGGGCTCTGACAGAGGTAGGAGCACGTTTCACCTCTACATGTTGCTCCACGGTGGAAAAGCTTTGTCTTATTTCTGTCTGCATATATTCATGAGATCGTGACTTTAATGGAGACGTTCTGCGAAAGGAAATCATTATTAGCACAAAGTTTAGCAGAAACAAATGGGTTAAATACAAGGAGCCACGAATAAGATAGGAATTATCCAGCATTACTGTGTCAAAGTCTTCCTTTGTACATTTTTACAGTGTTTGTAGGAAAAACTATGTAAAATTTAATAAAAAAAAAACTCAGTTGTGAAGCAGGGGGGCAGAGTGATCATGCTTAGAGTTTGAAATGCAGCCAGTGGCAACAAGAAGCTGTTACTGGTAGAACTGGTAGAAAAGAGTGGATAAAAAAAAAATACCTTAAAAGTACCTAATGAGCTTTGGTTGCTCTGTAATGACCTGATTCATACAAAAGAAAAACTAACTTGATATTGATCTTGTAAATCTCGTGTCGTACCAGACTAAGGAGGTGATTAGAGCAGTGCTTTGTGCTTGGTTTAAGTGAGTGACTGGTTCCACACCTCTCCAGGAAAAGCTCCCAGTCCGGGATCATCGGCTGTTTCAGAGAAAGTTCGCACTCGCCTGGAGGAGCTGGATGATCTGGAGGAGGTGGGAAGCAGCTTCTTCTGATGTAGCTTAGCTCTGCATGTGCTTCTTTTTAAGTGCATAAGCAGGTGTATCATTTAGAGCTCCCTGTTGGTGTGTTCAGGGTTCCCAGAGAGAACTGCTGAACCTCTCCCAGCAGGATTATGCCAATCGCATTGAGGAGCTAAACCAGTCCCTGAAAGAGTCCTGGGCCTCTGACCAGAAGGTCAAAGCTCTAAAGATCGTCATCCAGGTGAGTCCAAACCCTTAAAGGCGTTGATCTAGGTTCTCTGAGAGACTCGGCACTAATTTATGATCTTTCCATTTCAGTGCTCCAAGCTTCTGTCTGACACCTCGGTGATCCAGTTTTATCCCAGCAAGTTTGTTCTCATCACGGACATCCTCGACACTTTCGGTACGTAGAGATGCATTGTTCCTCTGTTCAGTCTTTTTTAAAGAAATATTCCAGGATTGTAACGGTTTCGCTCCTGTTTAGGCCGTCTAGTGTTCGACAGAATCTGGGCCATGTGTTCAGACCCAAGACCGCTAGCCGGTAAGAAGGCTATCTTTTCTAATTTTCTACCCTCTCATGATTCCTTTTACTGCTAATTTCTATCTCTGGAGCCTCTCAGGGTATTTTTTACTGCTAATGTCTGTCTCTAGAGCCTCTCAGGGTATTTTTTACTGCTAATTTCTGTCTTTAGAGCCTCTCAGGGTATTTTTTACTGCTAATTTCTGTCTTTAGAGCCTCTCTGGGTATCTTTTACTGCTAATTTCTGTCTCTAGAGCCTCTCTGGGTATCTTTTACTGCTAATTTCTGTCTCTAGAGCCTCTCTGGGTATCTTTTACTGCTAATTTCTGTCTCTAGAGCCTCTCTGGGTATCTTTTACTGCTAATTTCTGTCTCTAGAGCCTCTCTGGGTATCTTTTACTGCTAATTTCTGTCTCTAGAGCCTCTC
>JBAMIG010000023.1:14930133-14941523 GCA_037177335.1 Kiunga ballochi | reverse complement strand
TGGTGACCACCAGACAGCAGGAGATTACACTGTAATCATTTTTACTTGTTCCATGGTAATAAATAGTAAATATATGAGAAAAATCAATAACCTAGTCTTTACAGATTTAGTTAAAGGGTTAAATAAAGTTCTTAGATTTAAAAATGAGATGTCTCTGCCCAGTTACTCTTAATTCAGGCATCAAGGGGTTAAAGTTTACCCTGAAATATCAGTGCTAGTATAGTCCCATATTAATAACGTGATGATAAAGTGGACATTTAGCTTAAATTAGCTTAAATAGTACATCTCAGTTCCCTTTGAAGTCAGAAAGGGTCCCAAATTGCCCCCAGTGCTAATGACCAGTTTCTGTATCTTATGGGATTCCTTCGGTGCTGGTGGGGGGTTACTGGACAAACCGAATGTATGAAGATCCCACTAAGGCTGCTTTTGAAGTTGGAGTCAGACCGCTATAAACAGGCTTTCTAAAATAGCTGCTACAGCAACAGTTGTAAAAGCTCAAACATGCAAACTCTTCCCTGATGGTTGATTTAATCCCGTAGCCTACAGCCCTGCATTCTTCCTCTCTGCAGTTGTTTGTGAGAGACAGAGCGAGCAAGACATGGACTGAGCTTTCAGGAACTCTCTTTCAGACTTGTTAAAGCCTGTAAAAGTTCTCCATCCAACACTTATTGTTCTTTTGATTCATGAGTGTGTTAAGTTCATGACTTCAGGTTCTACATGCAAAAATATGCTGTTATGATTTTATGCATTTAGCTTGAGAGTGAGTTTATGCCTCAATAATCACACTCCATGAGCTACACTGCAGAAGCTAAAGGGGACATACTTCCATCTGTTAATTTATTTCTGCATTATGACATTTAACTAGACATTACCAAGTGAGAATAACTATGTTAAGGCTCAGCCAGAAGGTTCGTGGTCTCAGTTTCCAGATGATAAGCTTCACACCTGTTAAATATTAATAATAGATATGCATAAGGCCTTTTCTTTGCTGCACAAACAAAAGATTTTACCCGTATGTTAACTTTGAATAGCATTTCAATAGACAACCCTGTTTTGTTCTCAGTAGTTGCTTTCTACCTTTTATACCATGAACTTTTCATTGTAAGACATTAATTGACTTTTTTGTTTTTTTATTTGTTTTTATTCCAGCTCCTTCTGTCACCCTGGCAACCACAGACTCACACAAAGAGGAGGAGGCAAGACCCGGTACGATGAAAGCTGCTGGGACGCCAGGCTCGGCCCCGAGCCCTCAGAGTGAGGCCGTGACCAATGAGCTTCAGGAGCTGTCGCTCCAGCCAGCTTCAAACCTGCTGCCCCTCCAGGAGCGCAAGAACGGTGAGACAACGATGCATGCAGGACGTTTAGATGTGGTCGCAAACACTTTCCTACACGCTTTGGTGATTAATGGCTTTATGGATGGATGTCGTTTGATAATGAGATTATATAAACTTTTCCATCTGGGTTTGCATTACATCAGCTGCATTTTCCTCCACTGCATTTGTTTTTTGACGCTTCTTTTTTGAGGTTCTTTCCCAGTCAGGGCAGCTACTTCTACTGAATGAAGCTGCTTGCAGCATAGCCTGAGGCTTTAGGGGTTCCTTCTGCAGAGTTTCTTTGTTAATTTGCAGGAATCTGATGAGCAGGTTTCTAAAACCTTGGATGCATTCCTGTACATCTTGTTTGTTTGGCATTAAACTAATTAAAATCACTTCAGAGAGCGTCAAAAGGCAACGACAAGAGTTTTAAATTGCTGAGTAGAAACTGTACATAAAACTGTTTGTTCTGGTCTTTAGACATAAAGATGTGAAAAAGCTCCTCTTCTCTGAGCTGAACCCATCCTGTAGATTAAAGTGTGCTTCCTGTCAATCTCACTTATCTTTTGGGCCGTTTTGTGTCTGGAGGAGGCTTTGTGTGTGGTGCTGGGCTCTCAGCCACTTGCTTTGGTCTGAATCATGGTGAAGAAGTTGAGTTAACTGGATAGATTTAGGTTAGGGTAATGTGAGAATGTAGGACTTGCTGGTCTTTCTGTGGCATTGTGTTAAGCAGCGGTTTACCAGTGTGTCGCTTCCTGTTTGTCACTTTGCAACAGGGAGGAATCATAAAGATGCTGGTAACTGTGAACAAGGTCAGCGCTTATCCCTGATCTCATGCTCAGTGTTGCCTGTGACACGTTACCTCAGGTAGACTTGCCAATGTGCCAAAAGTATGCTAGGGTACCATGGTAAGTATGCGGAGGCGTCGCCAGCAGCAAGTACATCCCGCTCCTAAAAGCACCGCAGCATCATTAACGTTACAAAGCCACCACAACACAATCACATGAAGTCATTTAGATAAAGCAGAGATATCAGAGCATCTCTGACCTGCGATAGCGTAACTGATACTTAAACAAACCCAGACACACACACACACACACACACACACAGTTCTTGGTACTGTAGAAGAGTCGGCCATCTTGGCCATTGTTCCCAGCTGGGTGTTGGCTCCACCGTTGTTTTGGAGGCTGAGGCACAGCCAGTTGATGTGGTGTTGATTAGTCTTGAGATGAAGATTAGGCAAGGCTATACTAAGTAAATGATTTACAATCCGCAGGGCAGCTAATCAGAGGAAAACACACGCTCACACACACCAAAAACAGTGGAGAAAAAACAATGGCCACGTTAAAACTGTAGCCATCGCAACTAAAACAAGATAAACAAGATATTAAATGATGTTTACATCATTTAATATGTAGAGGAATGGCTGTGACAGCGTGTCGTAGGACCATACCCTCCTCAGACAAACACAAAGACATTTTCTTTCACAGCCTCGGGTCACCACTCCCACATTAAATAACCACTCTTCTCTTTTGGCCTCTTCACAGTTTATTCTGACAGTCGGAGGCAGACGTGTCGATGCAGGCTCTCCTGCAACTTGTCTAGTTCGAAGATGCTGGAGACAAAAACTTGTGATTGCATGTGCAGCTCTTTATGCATACTTTTAGTCAGTAAAACACACAGTACCCACATCGTATCCTTATCTGTGATGCAGGGTTGTGCAACTTGTTTGCAGCACAATGTTCCCTCCTCTGTACGGGATGAGTGCTCAGATATTTAATGTCAAAGGCACATGCATGCCTATATAAAATGGTGGCATGTTTCAGGATGAGAATCAGATAAGATGACAAAGTGCGTGTGTGTGTGTGAGAGAGAGAGAGAGAGAGTCAACTTTGATTTAACATGTTAGAAAGGTTTGTCTTTACTCTTCCCGTCTGTCCAGTTACAAGTTTGCCTCTAAGTGTTCTGCAAACAGAGAAAAAAAGAGTCTTGTGTTTTGATAATGTGCAATTATTCAAAACTTCAGGGTGGAAAAGCGAGTTTTGAGTGTGGGAGTGCGGGCTGGAGGAGCAGCCGAAGAGGGAGGACGATGAGGAAGTAGCGAGAAGGGGGGAGGTCATGTCTGAAATGGCACTATTACATAACTTCTCAGAGGGAAAAGAAGGAAAGCGAGGGAGAAATGGAGTGAAGACGGTGGCGCAGTTAAAGAAACAAAGCTTGGCTTCGGTTTGTTTTTATTCATTTCTAATCTTGCAGAAGACGAACACGACTGTCCAGTTTGTTTTTGCTGTTCACGAGGAGCTGTAAACAAGTACTGGAGAAAGGTGCAACCACAGGGAGAGACAGGAACACATGGGTGGGCCTTCTTGTTACTGGAGGAGCAATACAACGAAGGCACACACGCCCTCTCTGCCAGGACGTGCACACACTTGTAGACACAGCCCGTAGAAAAGAGCGTGAAGTGCGGCGCTACCTGTGGAATAGCAGCTGCTGGTTGGGAGGGAAACATGTTGGCCTCCCTTTAGCTCCCTGCTGCATTTTGCTCTTATTGCTTGGAGGAGAAGGAATCCCTGAGCTTGCTGGGAAGCTTCTGGTGCAGAGGGATATGACCATTTACTCAGGTAAAATCTGTTTGACTACACCATCTACTGCTGTAAGGTCTGAAAGTAGCTGGATTTACCAAAATAAAGGTGCGAAAGTGCATGTTGGTTTATATTTAGGGATAATGTTAGAAACATTATTTAGTGTTTGAGTTGGAAATGTGAATTATTTTCAAATGTTGCTTTTTTCTTTTGCTTCAAGGGAAGAATTTTATTAAAAGAAGTAAATTACAGGCTGTTGTAAATAAAATAGTGTCCCTAGGGTAAAGAAAACAGGCGGGGTTGAGAGGCTATAGCCTCTAATACAGAACTGAAAGGATGAGGGTGCACACAGGTTGAAAGAGGGGAAAAAGCCTCTCTTCTTCGTTTTTTTTAAAGGGCACTACCCACTTATTACAGCTGTTACTGTTCAGCTAGTTCAGTACTTCTTAAGCACTCACTGCAGACAATGGACCAGATTCCTGACAGGGCTAGAGACTTGCAGAGACCAGAGAGAGGTGGTGGTGGTGGGGGGAAGTAGGGTAGAGGTGTCACAGACTCCTCTTCAGATTCAAGTGGTCGTGACCGGCTCGTTTCTGTCCGAACAAATTGTTCTAGATTTAAATCCCTAACCACGTCTACCAGCACCGAGGCTGCAAAGTGCTTTTAAATGATGAATGTGAAACAGCTCCATGAGCAGAGATTTCTCTGGGTCCCATGTAAATACTGAAAGCATTTAGGGCTGCTTTGCTTTACGCTAACATGAAGTTTTGACCTCCCCGCATTATTTATAGCAAACATAAAACAGATTACGATCACGCACCTCTTCGTCTCCACCCTTTCGTAATGACAGACGAGGGTCTGCGGCTGATGTTGGATCTCTGCTGTTGCCGTTTTTGTTTGGCGTGTGGCAGAAGCGATGATAAACTGCACACATGACCAGGTGCTCGTGCTTTTGGACGGCGTGTTTGTTTATTTATTTTCTTTAAAGATGTGCAGCCTGGCTGCAGCGAGTTTAGCCCAGCAGTGATTCAGAGAGCCGATGGTGCTGTTATGTAACGTGTTGGAAGGCTTCCAGCAGCAGAGGTCCTCAGAGCACTCTTATCAGGCTGAGAGTAGGAGGAGAGCGAAGGGGCAAGAATCAGATGGTGACATTGATAGATCGCATGAAAGAAAAAATAAGAAGGAGAGATCATGAAGATGTAACTTAAAGGTATAAAAAGTTGTTTTAGTCTAAGCAAACAGTTCTGCTGCAAGGTGCCGGTGATGCTGTCCCCATATTAGATCTTCCTCTATAAGCCAAGAGCTTCAAAACTACATTAAGGCTTGAAAAGTAAATTACATTACATCAAATTATTATAAAGCCTAATATTGTTAGAGCAGCATGTTTCTTATTCAGTGTCCTGATTTTGAGTTTATGTAATTTGTGTCTACGTATTGGAAAATAAATAGAAGCAGTTAAAAATCAGCTCAAAAACGCGATAAAGCAAATGTTTTCTTAGTGTAAACAGCTCTCTGTATGAGCAATATTTACACCCATTTAACTGCAACCAAAGCAAGCTCCAGTCTGAATGTCCCCAGAGCAACACACACAGTCGGACACGGTGAAACGGCACACACACTTAACACCTTGTGTCACTGTCAGGACCTGGGCAAGCACTTGTAGGATTTGGTAGCCGTCCATTTTCACAATGTGTCCTGACAGCACAGCTTCTGAGCAAGCACCGACACACTCGCTCGTTTGATTTGCAACCTGCTAAATTCCTGTTAGGTAATGAAAAGTCAGAGGGAACAGCGCCTCTTAGATCTGTAGCCTAAAACCAAAGAAAAATAGTTGATCAGCTGCGCATGGCTGCCCGTAGCAACACGAACACCGTGCCTACACACCCACAGGTACAAGCCCACTCATGCAGCATCCACTGCAGCTTTAAAACTTCAGACTTAATGAAGAGGCACTACCAAGCAGATCACCAACACACACTGTGCTCAGTAAATGCATCATATATGTACAAGTTACACATGCATGCTCTCACTCGCAGCTTTCCTGTGTGGCGTTTGGGTACGTTTACATATGCACCTTTACAGTGACTGTAATAAGCACGTGTGTCATTTATGCCAGGTAAACCAGTACTAGCAAGGTGGATCTTATGAAGTGGGCAGTGTGTGCATGTGAAAGCGTGTTGCAATGCAAACTCTCCCAAACGGAGGTATGTATCCTCTGCTGTGTCTGGTTTCTGACTAGCAGCCATTAGTCTGTGACTCACCTGCCAGCACCTAATGCTAGCGGATGAGTAAAGCAGAGGTCACTTCGGACTGACGGGCCATGAGGTTCAGTGTTCATAACAGCTTTGCCACACGTTTACTTATTGGTTGTATGCAAACAGATGTAGAACAGACGGTACTTTCACCCATAAGGGCATCAGACTGTGACAGAGACGTTTTTATTAGCATTAATTTATGCAAAAAAGAACATGATTTTCTGTTTTTAAGTGTCTTTTTTTTCCATCTATGCTTGAGTTTGCTGCTGCAAGTCACATGTTTTTTTTTCTATTAAAGAAACCAATGACCCCATTAAAGGTCTGTGTCTAATAAAAACCCTGACGCTGAAGCAAATTAACAGCCGGGCTTTTATTAGATGTTACTTTATACAGAAACAGGAGAGGAGAAGAAGAAAGGAGAGAAGGAAGCGGTCTGTAAAATCTTTCTGATGGAAAACAATTTTTGCATTGGTTTGGTCAAATAAACTTTAATTCCATGCTTAGAAATCCTACTTCTTAAGTAGGGCAGGAGGTTAGGGGGTTTGTTACACAAAAAATAATTTTCAGATGTTTGAGTTATGTAACGGCTTGGTTTGAAACCATCATCACTGCTCAGCACTTACAGGGTTTTTCCCTCTCTGGTAGACGCAGATCCCCCCTAAACATTTAATTTGTTTCAGTGTTGCAGAGATGGAGACCCACGTCTGTCTGTGCCTGTTGATGCAGAAGCTTTTTTTCTTGTTACACAGTTTGCAGATAAAAGTCAGTCAAGATGTGATACTGCTGCGACTCACAGAGGGTTCATCATCTCAGATTTAGTGATATTGAAATGATCTTCATTACACATTTTATTTGTTTTATAACATAATTAAGACCACCTGTGATGCTGCAGCTGCATGTTTGTGTTTAAAGATGCTAAAACACAAAGAATTCATCTGATTCGGAAAGCAAAAATACTGCAAAGACATGGTCTTTAATTTTATATACGGTTGTTTGTGGGTTTCAGAAACTTTAAAGGGAACATATGCAAAAGCATTTTTTAGCCCTTAAATACATGTTTTTGTGCACTTTTAAGTGTTTAAAAAAGCAGAAAATGTAAATGTTTTCCCTCCTGATGTGTCATATTTTTCAGTCTGTTTTGTTTTCTCTATTTATTACGTTTTTTATCTATTACATCACAGTATTTGCTGTGGGTCTGCCAAATATGGTCGTGGATTTCCAGGTAATCAAATTGGTGAATCTGATACGTTGACATTTATAGTAAACTTACCATTAAAATGTTTCTTTGCCGGGAGATTAGCGTATCGCTGCTATCAAGCTACAAACATGGCGGAACAGGGTCAAGTTGAACTTCCTGTGTCCTGGAGGGGGCGGGGCTCAACATGCCTCTTTCACATTTAAAGAGACCGCAACAAAAACGAGTCGCTCAGGGTTATAAGGTGTGTGTGGAGCGAGAATAAGCAGGAATTAAGACCAAAGCATTGCTGTTCTACTTTATACAGACACTAAATGAATGATTTACATGTTAAAAGGATTTAAAAGCATCATTTATCTTTATACATAATAAACTTGTAATAAAAAAAGGACTTAATCACATAAAATAATAATTTTCTTCCTGAGCTTGTAAATGATGTTTAGTGAGGTTTAACACGTTACATAATGTAAAAAAGGACAAAATAAATATTTAATCTTTTTACATTAAATCAGGATGTATTGTAAAACTTTAATACCAAATAATTTTAGAACGGATTCATATATGAGCAAGGTAGTGCAGTCTCATTTTGTTATGGTTGCATTACAGCGGTTGTTGGAATCAGATCCAGTTTTTCTTTCTTAAGGACATTTTACAAATAAAGTCTGTATTAATGTTTAATCAATATTGATTTTTAATTTATTTCCAATGGCATTGATGCATTTGGCTCATTAATAATTGAATTAAAGTAACAGTGCAGATTAATAATTGTTACAGCATTAACTATTATCCTGCGTCAGGAAATGGAAAATCCTTCTATCATTCATTCACTTCATTAAATTATATAGTAAATGATTAATGAACAGAGGTATAAACATGCTGGAGTAAAGGAAGATAAATAAATCACTAACTTTATTTTTAAACTATTTAAACTAAAACGTTGCCAAATATAAACATAAATTTGCTGGTCATGTCTATCTGCTTTCTATATGCATTTATTCTGGGTACACAGAGACAAACAGCAGCTAGGACACCAGGTAACCTAACATGGATTTCTTTGACTGTGGGAAGAAAAAAAACAACTTCCAGACTCATCAAACCTATTTGGGGAATTAATATGTCCACAGTGAAAACCCAGCAGTCAGAAAACTGCAACAAAATAAAAAAATCATATTTTATTCCAGGTAAACTCTTAACTTTGCTTTTTGTTTATGTCTTTTAGGCTTGGATTAGGCTTTATTTGCAGAAACCTTTGCAAATTTTAGTCTTGCTGCAGAAAAGTTGGGTCATTTAAGGATTTTTTTAATGTATTTTCGGGAGGATCTGTAGAATAACCTCTCCAAACACACATTTTACTTGCAGGCATCTGGCAGTAAGTTTACCCTGTTATTTCAAACAGCGAGCACAGTAAGTGATTAAGTGCAGATTTTTTATTACCAGTACATTGTTTACACTGGTTTTGTGCTACATACCACATCCCATCCTCATAATTACACACACACAGTTGCCATGGAGCTCTTGGTGTCCTCAGCGGCGTCGCCTCTGTGCTTTTAGATTCCTCAGACTTTAGAAAATGATCAGGAATAATTGAAGAAATCCTGGCTCTGATGTCAGTGTTGGGTCCCAGCCAAGCGCAAAGTGTGCTGGTAAATTCCACAGCAGAACCTGTGTGTGTGTGTGTTAGGGGGGGGGTAATCAGGAAATAAGCGGGGGAAACACCTTCTGTTTTCAAGGCTGGAATGTTAATGGTTAGTTTGACCAGTGGCAGTCTGACACTGGGCCTGGTTGGGTGATTGGCAGGTTAGATTAGTTTTTTAAGCTTAATCCAAATCAGCACATCATGAAATATGAGTGTAAATCTGGCTTTATTAATAATTCAACCTTTTAGTTCATGCCTCTGTGCCAGGTAGAAAAGAGACCGCAGCAAAACGGTTTCAGATAAATCCTCTTATTTAATGCAAACCAGAGAAACTTGACTTCAGCAGGGCTGGTTGTCTGAGTGGGTTTTATATAAATGCAATTTATGATGCTAATGTTGTGATTGGATTTGATCCTGATACATAAATGTATTGATGAACCACAATAATCTTTGTACAGTAGCTTTGTGTAAATCTAAATAGCTATACTGATAAGAGAACCTGCTGGTAAGTGACTGTAATGCAGCAACAAAGCTGTTTTTATTGCTGTTTTATCTTGTAACATGGGATGGGCTGTTCCATCACCATGGATGTTTACAGAAAGTCTAAGCTGGATCTAGACAATGTTGGGGAATGAAGGGGAGTCTGCCACGAGCGCGATGAAGGTCAGGACGTCCCACACTCAGGATATCCACCCAGTTTTAGGTCATTAGTTACAAATTCAGTGAGAATTTAAGAAGTCCAGTTTAATGCAGCACATTAGTCTTCATGTAGTCTTTTACCCTGTCGCTCTGTGTTTCAGTAAAAGATAAAATAAAACCCTGATAAGTTTGTCCAGGGTCAGATATCTGCTGGAATACTCCAGAAGCTAAAACCCTCTAAATGTTAGCGCTTTTTCCCTTCACATTGACATTGATTCACTAATTCTAACTTTATATTATTCCTGTGAGTTGCACGTGTATTGTGGCATTACATCTTTTTTTTCTTTTTTTTTTAGATTTTTTTTTATTTAGATTTTTTTTTATTTTATTGTATTTATTTATTTTTTTTTTAAATGTGGCATTACATCTTTTTTTATTTTTTTTTATTTTTATTAGATTTTTTTTTTATTTAAATTTTTTTTATTTTATTTATTTATTTATTTTTAGTTTTAAAGGTGGCATTACATCCTAACAGCAGCTCCAACCTGTCGCCTGTTAGTTAAACCTAAATGTATTGTGCAACTACTAATTCAGTAAAGGTAAAACATAAAAGTACTTCCTTCACACTGTGGTTTCTAAGTCCTAAAACCATAAAACCTCCTGTTTGTCCTCCAGCCAGGTGTGTGAGATAGCAGTTATCATGTAACCCATAATTTATACAGATCTGACCTTATCTGAACGGAGACGTCTGCATACACGTGCAAAGATTCAAGATGTCGTTCCGTGCACATGAAGATAAACATGTTTGGCATAATGTCTGTTATTTTACAGCGTTTCACTGAGACACTTATCAGCGTCCTAATCCCACCGTGTGCTCTGGACTTCCTGCCCAGACTGTGAATCATAACGGCAGCTGGACTTAAACACACAGTGATGCGGTTTATTCAAGGTGTTGTCTGCGTTTTTATGTCTGCATGCTGGAAGTGTGCCACACCAGTGGGGACATTTCTGCTGCTTGGTTAATGGGCGGACTCCTGTCTTCGCTGTGTATGTGTTGAAATGAAAAGGTGTCCGCGTTGAGTTTAATATAACGATTCAGTCCAAGGAAGTGAGGCTTAACTTTCCCACTTGTGTTTCTGCAGTTTGGGATGCGTGTTCTTCAAAGTAACATTAGACTGCAAGTGCACAGGTGATCCCAAGCTGAATATAGCCCCCTTATGGCCAGCTGGCCCTGCTATTTAAAACGGATCAGAAAGGAGAGGGCTGTGGGGGTGCTGGTTACCATCAGCATTCTGCAGGGGCCACAGCCAGTTCAGTGCTGCTTCTGTACTGATCTCTATTTCTTGTTGGAGGGTTTTGCATGTTGTGCTCAGTCCCAGTATGAGTTTATGCATGGACAATACGTGTTTGCTCGCAGCAGAGTGTGCAGAAATCAGATGTTCAGCGGTGATTGGGTATCAATCAATGTGTGTGATTCATCTCAGTATCAGATTTACACGAGCATCTCAGACAAAGGTTGGCTATTCTGGATGAGGTCATGACTGAAAGCAGGTACTGTGCTCATGGGCTGCGTAGCCAGAAACGCTGTGTGTTGCTGTGATTTTTGGGTGTGTGTGTGACATGTTTGTGTGTGTGTGTGGTTTTGTGTGTGTGTGTGTTTGTGTGTGTGTGTGGTTTTGTGTGTGTGTGTGGTTGTGTGTGTGTGTGGCTCTGTGTGTGTGTGTGGCTCTGTGTGTGTGTGGCTCTGTGTGTGTGTGTGGCTCTGTGTGT
>JBAMIG010000023.1:14908597-14930033 GCA_037177335.1 Kiunga ballochi | reverse complement strand
TTGGTTTCCGAGACAAAAAAAGTTGTGGTTTTTTGGAGTTGTGGGGGGGGTTGTGGAGGGTTGTGTTGGGAGGGGGGGGGGGTTGGGAGTGTCCCCCCCCCCCCCCCCCCCCCCCCCAAAAAAAAAAATAAAAATCCACCCCTTGAGCTTGTAACTGTGAATGAATGGCAACAGCTGAGGAGAACTTTATCAGCAACACACACAGCCCGTGTGTGTCTTTGTGAGTGTGTGTGTGTTGGATTCAGGAGGAGCTGCAACTGTAGCACACTCTGCGGGGACACGCTCAGCCGAGGCTCACTGCCGTCCTCTCCTCCTCAGCCGCTGGCCTCATTTTTTTTCACTTTCCTCGCCTCGGCTCTCTTGCTGTTTTTGATCCACAACTCGCGCCACGGATTTCTGTTTCCCCCCCTACGACGGAGCTGTCGTGACTTGTCGCCTGCCGCTGCAAAGAGAGGAGAGATGAGGAAGCAAGAGGAATAAAAGAGAGAGGCTGAGTCGGATCAGTCGATCACTCTGATACAGAGGAGGCAGTTTCCACATTATCATTTAACAGGAAGCATTCTTTAACTTGTATGGGAGTCTTCCCAAGCATTTTGGTTTGCATCTGTCCCTTTGGACAGAGACGACCGCTCGCTTAAGGAACACATTCTGACACAACAAGGACTCTTTTCATCTGTTCAGACAAGGGATTTTAGATGGAGCACCACTTTTAAAAGTTTGATGTTTACCAGATAACCGCGCTTCTTACTGAATGATAATGCTAGACCACAACCACTGCCTTTCATTTAAACCCTCCCCCTTGGACTCTCCTCCAATGGAGGACGACTCGGAGAAGGAGGACTTGAAGATGGATCATGACAGACTTGTTTATCACAGCCTGAAAGAAGGTGGGCGATTGGAGGTCTGGTTTAAACAGTAGAGATGCTGAATGTTTGTGTTTATATCAGTCATTTATGGCTTCATAATAACTGCTAAAGAGAGATAATTGGGTTTAGCGCGTGCTTGTTGGAGGGAAGTTGTAGTTTCTGAAAGTTGAGCTAACTTTGTTAGCTGTTAGCATCATTCTACAAAACACAGTGAAATATAAAATGTTCACATCTGTTATGTTATTAAACACACTTTTATATTAGCAGTATTCATATAATATAAATCTGTGGTTATTTGGACATTTTAGGTAATATAACCTATATTTATGTCTCAGGCCTGAATGTTAAAATGTATATTACATATAAAACAACACACAATAAAACAGTTAACATATTAAACAAAGCAAAGTAAATATAATAATCATAAAAATAATATTTAATGACTTCAGTTAAATACGTTCTTATAAAAGCTTTAAATAAGCTAAATGACATAAAGTTCCCGTGGTTTAAAAGACCAAACAGTATCAGTCTGGATGAATACTAAGAAGCTCCATTTCTCTGTAGCATGACCAGTATCTCTCCAGGATGGATCAGAGGTACTGATGCGTGCCTAATATTTATAAAAAGTTATTTTCATCTGATTTAGACGTTTCTGGTTGTTTTTATGTGCATTTCTAAATGTAAACATAGTTTTGCTTTGTCCGGTTCTAAAGTAACACATTCAGGACAGCTAACGCTGACTTTCTCTAATAAACTGGAAATGTAGCCTAATTTGGTATGGTGTGGGTCAGAGCAGCGGTTAAAGAAAAAACTGTTTGTTTATAAAGCAGCATTACGAGCCGACGTGCCAGAGTCACAGATGATGGCTTACAGATGACGCAGAGCATTACTGTGAAGTTACAGGTTAAAGACGGAATAGTAAAGAAGAAAAGGGGGATTAATTGATTAAAAAGACAACATGTGACACCGACCTGAGCTGCAGCTGTCAGATTTACCCGCTTCCTGTGAGGCACTGCAGAAAAAAATGCACTTTTGAACATCTCCTTAAACTTAAAGACAATTAGTATTCATTGCTCTTCCTCCTGTTGTCATCTGCCTCCTTGGCATGATGCAGCAGCCGTGACGCAGTGGGAGCCTTTCCAAGGTGTGAATGACCTTAACCTTGTATTGTTCCTGCCCTCTAGCTTCTTTCCACTCTCACAACATTGTGGTCAGGCGCCGCATTCATCGCTCTGCTCAACAGATGAGCTCATGCACAGCGGCATCTTTTCAGTCAGGAGGGATTGCAGTGGTGACTTTTTGCCCACTTTGTCATCCATTGTGGACACTTTTACCTTTGTGTCCTGCTGTGACCGCTTTGTGCTTCAGCTTAGTCGTGTCAAGTCCGGGCTCTTTAGGGAAAGCAACAAACTCAGACATGTTTAATCAGATCTACTAACACACGAGGGCAGCAGGATTAACCCAGTTGTCCACCAGCATCCGGGCTCTACCTCACAAGCCTCCTTTATCTCTAATAGTTCTCTACTCCTACACTTTAATCCGTGATTCCTTCCTTCTCAGTACTTATTGACACCACCTCTGCAGTTTTATCAGTACAAAATGGTTGTGTTTAAACCCTGAGCATGTCTTGAATTATTACTCCACTGTTATTTAAGCAGAAGAAGCTCTTATATTGTGCTGTAAATCTGAGATTTACAGATTGACTGGCTTTGAGGAAGCCAACAGACTAGATTTACAACCATTTCCTTTGCTCCTAAAATCTGTTTGTGCTGCTGGCGATGCTGCCGCTTTGCGTGTCGCTCTGTATTTCCTCAGGCTTGCTTTTATGACTACAGAGGCAGGCTGTGGCCTACTATCCCAGTAAAATCACCTCACTTTTAAATGAACTAAAAAGCCTTCAAACCTGTATTTGTCTGAAACCTAAGACATGATTTTCTGATTGACAACAGTTTAATAAGTTGATATGAATGATATTATAGGTTATCAGGTTTTGGATTTAAACATGGCTTCAGATAAATGTTGAAAATAATAGTTATTTGTCTTTCTTTTTTCTTCTGTAATGATGATTTACTGTGTTTATTTTCCTGCCTGCTTGTATTTCAATGCTCTTGTGTTTTTTTAACACTTTGCTCGATCAGAGAAATGCATGAGCCATCGCACCCTAACGTCTGCAGTGTTACTTCATCATCATAGTCAGTAGATGTGTATTGGACAGACTGTGTCCAGACTTCCAGTCCTCTCACTGTCAGATATGAGGAATAAAGAGGAAGGCTCAGGCGATGATAAATAAGTTAACCCGCAGGAGGCCTGAAGATGCAAAGGCAAGCATAGAAGGAAAGTGTAAGATTCTCTTTCCCAGAATAAACCTCTTCCCTGGAAGCAGCAAGTACCGGAGCATCTTATCCTGTATGGCACGGCCAGGACATGTCTGGCATCCAATGTGTTTTTATTTGTGTGTAGCACCAAGAAACTATGAAATATATGCATAAACTTGCCTGGCTTTGTTGAAACATGAGTGTTTTCTAGCTGTAACCAGTGAAAGCCAAAGTGTCCCGGCCTAAATTGCTACTTGTAGCAGCGAGCTAACATAGCAACAGCTAACTGTTTAGCTTGACTGAAAGCACCAATGATGTCACCGTGTAAGTGGGAAAGAACAGGTGCTGCTTGTCCTCAAAGTAGCAGACATGACGCTGGCCAGAAATGCTTCAGCGGTGTGTTCCACTTTACATACTTACACACACACACACACACACACACACACACACACACACATACACACAGCAAGGACAACTGCTTCACATGGAAACAAGAGCTTTATCCGACTGTTTATTTTGATCGGTGTTGTGTTTCTGCATCACCGTACTCGTTCCTCTCTCCTATTTAATTCAATGAGCTAAAACATAGATGGGCAGTAAGTCTATCTGACTTCAACTTTAAAATAGAAACCACTTCTTGCCAAGAAGCACAGTGGAAGTATAGTGCAGTATCAGTTACTCAGCAACTTTAAAGAAAAAACACACACATACCACAAACTGGCACCAGTAAGACAGGCCAGTTGCTTATATATGATATGTTTATCATCTGTTTGGGTGACTTAAGAGTCCAGAGCACTTCCTTTTCACTGTCCACGTGTTGTAAAGAACATTGTTCCTGCATCATGGTGCAGTTTTAAATAAAGACAGCTGGGTTTTTATTCTCATCTTAGCTTTTAAGTCATTGTGAATTATATTCAGTTTACAGCCTCCTGATGCGGTGATGCTACAGTTTAGGCCTGTCAGGGTTGATGTGTGGGGTTTGTATTTAACACGTATCATGATTAGTAAAGGTACTCTATGTACACAGTAAGGTCAACTAAGGTCCAGCTCTTATAGCGAAGCATTGTGTTCTTTCAAACTCTCTCCTGCTCTTTGGGTTATGTAACAAGTGCTTCCTGTTTTGAAATTAAAGTGCAATCAGCTCCTTTTCTCTCCGTCTCTTTTTAAAAAAAAAAAAGCACTTTCTTATTGATGCCAGTCCTGTTTTAAGTTCATAATGTGTTTATTAATCCCTCATTTTTCTTATCTTTTTGGCTGCAGTTGCTTTTTCTTTCTTGCAGACTCTTTGATGAATGACTTGTGTTTTTTTTCACACACATCTGGGGCCAGCTGAGGGGAAAAGAAAAGACCCAGAAACAGGAAGTGTATCGTAGTCTGTCTACACCCACTTTGTATCCGCCTATGATGTGACTGAGAGAGGAGAGTAAAAAGCAAAGTTGCGCTGTCTGAGTGTGACTGCTGGTTCTTCACATGTCAGCCAGGCTGCATTCATGTTCCTCTGCTGCGCCTAAATGTCTCTGCTGCTCTTGAGCCTCAGCGCTGCATCCCTGCAGATTCACACCCTCACAGGACGTTTCTGACTTGGCTTTTCTTGTTTCTCTCCTCGTCCCCACTGTCTCCATGCAGTCCTCCAGCTCAAGCTTCAGCAGAGACGTACACGAGAGGAGCTCGTCAGTCAAGGGATCATGCCACGTAAGTTTTCACTGCTTTTTCAGGTGCATGCATCCTGCAGACTGACTTACGTGCTTAAATGTTCACATGAACACATATCTGGCCTGCAGCTTCACTTGCAGAAAGTAATGGACTTGCTTGAACCCAAAAGTAGATTTTTATTAAATACGTGGAGGATTATAGACTCATGAGGTTGTTGACATCATTGCAGACGACTTTTGCAGCATGATTATTTATCATTTGTCAAAGTGTTAACCCTCCATGCTCCATTATTGTTCTGCAAACTCTGCACTAACATTTACACATTAACAGGGTCTAGTCTGGGATTTTAGGATGTTGTATAGTTTTGTGAAGATTATTTTAGACTAAATTTGTCTGCATTATCAGTATGAGTGGGAAATGTGCATGTGTCGTATTTAGCTGCGTCTTTGCACCATTTAGCGTTATCAAATAGAGCAGCTTCCTCTTCATCTTCTATCCACTTCCTGTTTCAAAAGTTCCGCACTTTGCAAGAAGCAGATACACATTTTGTTGAAGTTTTTCAGCACATAAAGCAAGAGCCAGGCTTTTATTTTGTTCTTTTTACATAAAGCTACTGTAATCTACTGGGAATCAGTGAGCAGTGAGCGGTCCTCGTTCAAGGCAAACATTTAAATGGTAAAAACAAGCTTTTATTTTTACACTAAGCAGCATGTTGCTCTGATCAGGCCAGTTGTTGTAAGATAAACAATACATAAAAGTAGAGTGAACATTTTAGCTGATGTTACAATAGAAATATTAAAGTCACAAAGTTTTCTTACAGAGCTGTTGATTATTTATGGTTTTATCTGATAAAATATGCAAAATATCATGATTTTCTTTTAAAGGGAACACAACTAAATGTAAACCAATGTTTTTCTTTACACTCAAAGCATTTTTAAGCATGACGCAGTGACATAGTTTGCACTAGCTAGTCCACTAAACGGAGCCAAATGTCACCAGTCTGGTTCAGTTCTCTTAAAAATGACAGCTAAGGGGAAAAGAATACACACTTAGAGGAAAAACCAGGGCTTGTTTTAGTTGACAACATGAGTCTCACATTCAACCAGTTAGTAGTTACAGTAAATCTCTTGTGTCCTCCTGCAGCCTGACAGCAGACTGGTGCTGCAGTGGGATCAGTATGTACTGGTGGAATATTTCACCAGCTCCTTTACTTTGTAGCAAAAACATGACACAAAGAGGAAAAAGACATATGTTTAAGTTAGATCTCTTAGCTCTGAGGGTGGTAGCCTGCTTTATCATCAGGTGTTTTTTAATTTACCCTTATAAACCACATAAAATGAGGTTTACCATGCACATGGTATCTGCTTTTACACGATCAATGTGTCATCGCTCTGATATAGAAGAGGATGTTCATGCTCTGTCAACAAAAAAGCTTCAAATCTGCTCTTTTAGGTGAAGTTGACAGCAGGTGATCAAGCTTTTCCATGATCACAGACACCCTGAGGGTTAAAGATATAAACACAGGTGATGATTGAAGTTGAATTTAGGACTTAGTCTTAAAGTCTAACTGCAAATATCTACATCTATTCTACCACATCTCATTATTGTGACATAAACAACACGAATCTATAAAGCAAAGTGATGATTTTCCATCAGGTTACTCACCCTATAATAAAAATCAAACAGATCAAACCTTTGCAAAGCTTTAGTATCAGCTACGCAGCTTGATTGTTTTCATGATCACCTGATCTCTATATTGTATTTTACTGCTCTGTTATCTTCAGAGAAGTAAAAACAGTCACTACATGGCTCTTTTACCTCACCAGCACTTGGAAAAATGTTAAAATGTCCTTTTTTAAATCCAATTTGACAAAATAAGCAGTGAATTAGTTTGTTTTCGGAGCACTGCGTTGATGCAAAGCTGTGTTTTGAGCTGGGTTTGCATTACTGGATGGGAACTGAAGAGGGTCAGTTCCTGCTGCGGTATGAAATCTTCTCACTAATAAAACTAAATAAAAAAAAAAAAGAGATCTTCTAACTGGTTTCTGCTGCTGAAGCTGGTGTAAGTGTGTAAGTCGCCACCCTGCTGCTAAGTTGCTGTGATTGCTCGCTCTGGAAACGAGCAGAAGGTTAAAACGTATAAATCTGTGAGTAAACAAACAAACAGTGAGGCCAGTGATGGTTTTTATGGAGATGCATCAGATAAGATGTTCTAAACTAGAATCTTTATTCAGTGGAGATCATAAGGTCAACATAGACTATTAGATCATCTTTCCTCATGTGATCTCAGCGAATACTGAGAGTTTTCAGTTCCTCTACATGTTCAGAGACTTTATTTATACAAGTTACTTCATTAAGGAGGGGATGTGTGTTTGTGTTTATCTGTTTTTCCATCCCTCTCTTTATTGTCTGCATCTAAACACATGATGTATGACATTATTTATGATGCATTAATACATAACATCATCAATAGAAACTATGAGAAGTTGGTTAAATCCACTGTGTAGAATAATTATATGATGATCAGCTTTATGTTGAGTAATGAAGGATTCTTCTTTTAGGCAAACATAAATGATCTGCTGGTCTGGTCTCTCTGAGCACTTTGCTCCTTTAATAAACTCACTGTAATAAACTACAAAGACATTCAATAAGAAAAAAACGAAACAGTGGGAATTATTAGTGAAAAAGCTGCATTGTGATAAACTGATACTAAAAGCAGGGAAAGTATTAATGCACTGCTTCGCAGTGATTAAGGATCAGCCGTGTTTTTGTTTTTGGTTACATCACAGCTGCTATGTAGGTCTTGAACATCAGAGGTTGTGTCATGAGGGACGCCTCTGACCCCCTCCACACACAGACTGTCCACACTCACACCCTCGCCAAGGATTTCAGCAGCTTTTAGCCAATCCGACCATCAGTCCTTTGCATCATCATAACGGCCGCTGTCCTTGCTTCATCCGTCCCCGAATGAGGAACGTCTGTCTCTGCTCGGCTTAACCAAACTCTGATGACATCTTTAACAAAAAAAGTGTCAAAAGACGCTCAGTGTCTTATTGAAACAACACTGCAGTAACTAAACTCTCTTAATTTAAGTGATGAATGTAGATTTTAGTGAGAGCAGCCGCCTGTATCAGTCTGACTCTTCACTTCTTTTTATAAAGATCTGGTCCCGTTCCTCTGCTGTTCATCAGGTGATGCTTTATAAACAGAGTCGTTATCAACCTTAGTAGCATTACCTGAAACCATGAAACTGCCATGACATCAGGATATCGTGCTTATGATGCAGGCTGCTGTATATTTTTGTTTTTATCTCAGCAGAAGTTATTATTTTTTAGTTATTTGTGGATAAACAGAAAATAAAATAAAAAAGGAAAAAATCAGACCCCAAAGAAGCAGAGCTTATAGCCTGGGGTCCTTCCCACCACCAATAGGTAAAATACCAAGTAATGATTGGCTAAAGGTTGTAATGATAGCATGAGATAATTTGTTGCATTTAATTGATCCAGAGTTTGAAAAAATAATTTTCCAGAGAGAACAGAATGATCAAAAGTTGATTGTTTTTATCTTCTAAGCAGAATTGTGCCAAATATCATGACCAATAATTTCAGTTGGGTTAATAAAGCTGACAAAGGAAGGTTTAGGAAAGCTTAACGTCACATTTCTGCTCATTTTTCTCCTTCATGATCCACATAAATACATACCGTGTGTCTGCACCGCATGAATGCTGCTGTTTCACTGTTCAGACCATTAAAACTGTGACATGACCAGTGGGATATTCTTTACATTTACAGTTTATCTCACCAAAGCACATCCACATGTGTGTGTGTGTGGTTTAAATAAGCTTGTATGACCTTCTGCCACTTCTGCTTCACTGAGTTTGCATCTCTTCTCTCTTTGTCACTCATTGAAAGGAGTCTGATCTGTTATCTCCTCTTAACACAGCCCTAAAGAGTCCTGCAGCTTTTCACGAACAGCGGAAGAGTCTGGAGCGAGCACGGGTGAGTTTCCTGTGTTGTAAGAGTTTCTCAGGTGAAGCAGGTGTGTCATGTTGGGGGGAAAGTTTGTGCAGATATGAAGGTTGTAAGGAGACACTGAGTCTGTGGAGCGTCATAGAAATGTGTCTGTAAAGAAGCAACCAGCAGACACTTTACTCGTTTTTATATTTCATCAGTTTTTTTTCTTCATTTTCACTGGTTTCTTGTGTTTACTCCCTTCTTCTTGTCATCCCTTTGTCTCTTCCGGGGTTTCCGTCCTAGACCGAGGACTACCTGAAGAGGAAGATCCGGAGTCGTCCGGAGCGCTCTGAGCTGGTCAGGATGCACATTCTGGAGGGTGAGTGTAAGCCAGGTGGAAATGTGTTTTAGAGCTACCAAGCATTTTAGTAAACAAAAGTTTTCAGTCACTGAAAAAGGTCAAACAGAACCAGTTCCTTGTAATAAACCTACTGTAATGTGGCCTGAGTCCTACAGAAAAGTAGTTACCTGATGGATCTACCCAACTGGTTTAATCACATGCATCAAGTTTTAGATCAGATTAAATTATATAAATGATATTTTCTGCTTTGCTTCATTGTTTTGGCTCCTTAGGATGTGTGTATTCTTTTTGTTTTAAATATAAATAATATTAATTTTGGTTTTCCACATCAGTCAAAAGCTTCCTGGAAGCAGTGTGAGAACTCATGATAAATACAAACAGCATTTAGCAGGATTGTTCCTCTGAGCATCCAGCAGTTCTCCAACAAGAGATAGATGCATATTATGCTAATTAATATTCAGGTGTATTTTGTCAGGTGACATAAAAACACGTGTTAAATGCAGACTGTGTAAATGTCTTTAATGCTGCAGTTTAAATGACAGATGTCACATCTGTTATCAGTTTCATCCAGCTGCTTTGCTTGTTATTTGGCTTTTAAACAGAGTTTGAGTTTAAATGGAGGAAGTTGACACGACGATTAATATCTGTAATCTTCAGAAAGCCGGCTTCCTGTAACTGTATGTCGACCAGATCCTCAAAAGTCACAAAGTTAAAAAGTCTGGTCTTTTCCTGTGAATGCAGACCCACTGGTCCAGTGGTGTTTTGTTTTATTCAGCTGAAGATCATGCATGTTGTGCTGTATTCTCCACAGAGACGTCTGCAGAGCCGTCTCTGCAGGCCAAGCAGCTGCAGCTAAAGCGGGCGCGACTGGCCGACGACCTCAACGACAAGATCTCGCACAGGCCGGGTCCAATCGAGCTGGTCCACAAGAATATCCTGTCTGTGAGCTGCCCTCTACAGCATTCACCACTGGGTAAACTCACATTGCACTTGTGCACAGAAAGCAGCAACCAAACCCCAGTGAAACAAAATGAATCGTTTAAGTATTTATGTAACATTTAAAGCAATATGCATGTGAATAAACACACGGATAACATTTAGCAACGCTTTTAAATGCACAGGAACACCTATCATTACCTCTGCGGTGCACTGAAGATAAAGCCTGTTGCTTTTCTAATAATATAATAATGCAACTGTGCCGTTGCACAATGTTTAACGTGTCTTAATGTTGCACCTGAACAACCACATCCAGGTAGTAATGCACAGCAGGGTGTGTAAACACACCCAGTACGACTGCATCATCCTAGAGGATATGTTACCACTGTAAACAAACAAAAGCACATCTCTGTTACAGATATCATGCAGCGCTTTGGTTTGGACATAGGCTTGTTTTGTAAGAGGAGATGCAGAGCAGTGTTGTAAGGATGAGTCACTTCTTGTTGTTTCGTATCAGGAACATTTTTACTGTTACACATAAAACGGATGACACATTTACAAATGCAGCCAGTTTCTCTCGGCTCCTCCACATCATCAGACACACACGTTAGTCGTGCTACTTCAGAAGAAGTACTTCTTCAGGCAGAGAGAAAAACGGTGGAGATTTAAACTGTTTCTTCTAATCGTGATGGCTAACAGGAGATCGCTAGCTGACTGAAGTGATGAGCTCCAGATGCTAACCAGGTGTCAGAAAGAATACAGTTTTATGTGTTTCACAGAGACATGTCTGCATGAACACATCCCAGACTGTAATGCGTCTGAACACGGCAGTGAGACCGCTCTGTCTAAGCTAAAGGGAGGTGGAGATGCAGTACTGGTTAACCAGCGTTTGTGTCATCCTGTCTCTGTTAAACAGAAGATCTGCACAGAGGCATGAAACTTTACTCCCTTTCTGCTCCACTACAAAAGCTCCAACAGTTTATCAGCTGCTCCAGCAGAGAAAATAAAACATTAGACTTATTTTATCCTCATATTAAAAATGCATGCAGCTCCTCTGCTCTGCCACCTTTATCTGACCATCATCTGGTTCTTCTCACCTCCTCCTACAAGCCCATCGCTCAGCAACAAGCTGTCATTAGAAAGATATTAAAACCAGATGAAACCACCAGTGTGTGACACATTATATAAACTTCTATGTGGACAGCATCATCCCAACCAGACCAGTGAGGTGCTTCCCCAGTACCAGACCCTGCATCACCAGTGACCTGAAAAAGCTGCTGTAAATTTTATTTATTTCATTTTTTTATTCATTGTTTTGAATTATTAATATGTGTGACACATCTGGCTTAAAATCGCTGCAAAGCAGAGCATGCGACACTTTCCCCGCTGTCTGAAGAGCTGCTTAACTCATCTGGTTGAGCGGCCACCTCGCATACAGAGGCTGCAGCTTCTCAGAGCATCCGGCTGATATCAGAGACCCGGGCTGAGATGTGTTGCTGCAAAGCGGCTCTCGCGCTCTCCCTGACCTGCTTTTCTATCAACCACCTCTCTAACTAAGAGCCTAAAAATACTTTCCCAGTGTTGACCACAAAATAAGGTAAACGTTTTGTACTGGATGCGTCACTGCGCTATATCTGAATATATAGCATATATATATGTCATAAAACTTGTGACATAGACATCACAACAAAAGGACGTACAGTCCTGGAGTGAGTGGTGAGTCCATAAAGAGGCAGGTTTGATGCTTGTGTGTTAAACTCTTCCTCTCTGCCTCAGATTCCCCAAAGGGAGCCGGAGGGGAGAGCTCATCTCTAGATGAAGACAGCAGCGACGCTTTGTCTCCTGACCAGCCAACCAATCACGATTCCCCCCTGAGCAACGTCAATCAGCCGTCTCCCTCCGATGTGCTCGCTCACAACGGGGACGTTTCCCCCACGCAGGTATTTGCAGTTCAAACCTCACTAAGCTAAAGAGGATCATCTGGAGACACGATCACAGATTTGTTGTCTCTTCAGTTTCTCTCACAGCCCCCTCCTCCACCTCCTCCTCCACCTCCTGCTCCACTGGTGAATGGGTCAGACTCTCCATTCCCAAAAATGACTAATATGACAGCGCTGAGCTCTGCACCGTCCCGCCACTCCACCGGACTGCTCAAGGTATGCAGATTCTTCCAGAAAGGCCTCTCCTGAGTATCAAAGTTAAACATCCTGCAGCTTTTTTCTGACAAAATGTGACCCTGATCTCTATTTGTGGAGCAGCTATAACTAGCTCACTCTTCCTCTTCTCTTCATTTCCTCACTACCTCTATCGCTCTCCCAACCTTATTTCTTTTCTACATGCAGTCTCAGGCCAAGATGAGTTCAGACCGCCCCCCACAGAGACCTAAGAAACCAAAGGACAACAAACCCAAGGTTAGCCGGAGCTCGTTGTTTCAGCACACACTGACGTGGTGCGATTGATCAAAAAGAGGGCAGCTGTCGGTTATGAGTATTGAATCTGACTTATCAGCTTCAAAGTGACTCTTTGTGGTTTTGCTGTCTGTTGCTTCTGTGTTGTAGAACAAAATTCTCTTTGCGAGCCGAGTATTTAGTTATGACATGAACCACTATTGTCATAAAAATGTACCCTGAAAGAGGAAGAGAGGCTGTTTCCTAGAACCCCAGTGAGCTTAACAGATCAGAAAATAGGATCTTTATCTTTAAAAACAAACAAACCAGATAAACAGTTTTTAATGTCTTCATTGATTGGTTGAAGCGCTTTAATGGCCTTTACGTCTTCATGCTAAAGGTGAAGAAGCTGAAGTACCATCAGTACATCCCTCCAGACCAGAAGGCAGACAAGGAGCGCCCGCCTCAGATGGATTCATCGTATGCTAAGCTGCTTCAGCAGCAGCAGCTCTTCCTGCAGCTGCAGATTCTCAGTCAGCAGCAGCAGCACTACAACTACCACACCATCCTGCCCGCCCCTCCGAAGTAAGCGTCAATCATGTCAGATGGTGTGACGAATGTGTGAACGTCTTTTCCCAACCTCTTTTTTTCTGCTCTGGTTTGTTCTTTACACTTCAGTGGGTTGTAGGGTGTGTTGTTCAAAGCAGAAGTCGGGTCTTTTCTCAGCGTCGCATCACAGTTTCGCATTTTTGGTGCAAATTAAACACAAAATGAGCACTACTTTGCACATTTACCAGGATAATGTTTGCATATATTACTGGTTTGTGCTCTGTCTGAGAACTAATGGAAGCTAACTTTACTGGTTTCCCCTTCAGGCCACAAACAGAGCCGTCTCCCACGACCAGTTCCGGTCCCTCCCCTTCCCGCAACACCCAGACAACAACCACAACGGCCCCTTCAAGTCAGACCTCTGTGACCCGTCAGAGCCACGCTGCAGTGGGAGGAGCCAAACCAGCCAGTCTGCCAGCTAACCTGGATGAATTCAAAGTAAAACAACTCAGTACCAGCTTGTTTATGACGTCAGTCTAATATATAAACATGTGTTAAAGAAGGTTCCTGATTCCTGGATGCTAATGCTAATGCTTTTTCAGAGAAGAAGCCACTTGTTAATCATGAGGGTTTTTCTATTTAAACTTAACACTGACCACTAAAACTTTCATTTCCCAGTATCTGAAGTGACTGGAAACATTAAATAAAAACCATTAGTCTTTTAAACCTTTTATTTCCCTATAATTTATCAACCCAGCTCCTATGTTTATTAGTATTTAAAGAATGTAGTGGGACAAATTCCCTGCTTCACTTTACAGTTTTTTTCTCACACCAACAAATTTTTTGTTCTGCAAAGAGCAGCAAATCCTTAAAAACACCTACTAAGCAGTAGTGTTAGCAACTTATTTCAAACCAGTTGAACTGAGTGGTTTTCTGATCTTTAGTCAGGATCTGCTTTATGACTGCCGCTCTGGTTTCTGATCCTTCAGGTTGCTGAGTTGAAACAGGAACTGAAATTGCGCGGGCTGACGGTCTCGGGCACAAAGAATGATCTTCTTGAGAGGCTTCGCAACTATCAAGAACAAAACAGCGCCGCAGCAACGGTTTTAAAAATTGGCCAGCAGTGGCCAACTTCAGCTGCAAACATAAATGCATCTTCTCCAAATGTCCCGGCCACCCCCGATCTGCAGTCAGCAGAGGGCAGCTTTAAGCTAGCTCTGTCCTCATTGGCTCAGGCCGTGCCAGGGCGGGTCATGCGATTTGGCAGCACCAGCTCCAGCCCCCCGGTATCGCCCACGCCATCCGAGCGATCTTTAGCTGGGATGAGTCCAGATGAGACGAGCTGCAACGGAGACATGTTCGGGGAGATGGTGAGCTCTCCCCTCACCCAGCTCACTCTTCATCCCTCTCCTCAGCACCCATCGAACACAACCCCACTTTCTGTGGTCAAAGAGGAGATTCAGAGCTCATGCAGCCTCTCCAGGACTTCACCCGTATCGGTCCAGCTTACAGAGCAGCAGGCGGGCATTTCCATGGACGCATCATCCGTAGACAAAGACCAGATGCTCCAGGAGAAGGACAAGCAAATCGAGGAGCTAACGAGGATGTTGAGGCAAAAGCAAAGGCTAGTGGAGACCCTGAGGTCCCAGCTAGAGCAGGGCAAGATGGGAGGAGGGCTAGTGGTGAAGAGTGAAGGAAGCGAGAAGAGCAGGACCTCTCCGGAGGTTAAAACCCAAACTTTAATAAAAGCCTCAGCCATTCAACCCCCCACACTTCCCAATGGCATGGTTGTGACGGTGAAGAAGGAGGTGGAGCTTGAAGAAAAGATGGAGGGAATAACAGAAGAGGCTCAGGTGAATAAGCCAGCCCCACCGATGCAGTGCTCTCAGGAGACTCTGCTGAGGTTGCAGCAGATCCACCGGCTGCAGGTCCAGCAAGCCGAACAGCAGAAGCAGCAGCCACAACCAAAACAGCAACAGATCCAGCTGCAAAAAGCCTCAGAGATCCGACAGAACCATCAAAAACAGCCACAGCAGCAGCAGAAGGAGGCCCAAGTGCTGCTCCAGCAGCAGCAGCAGCTGCAGCAGCTCATCATACAGCAAACCCAACAGAAGCAGCTCCAGACCCAGCACAAGCTGGCCCAGCAGAAGCTGCTGAAGCAAAGCCAAGCTCAGCAGAAGAACCAAGTTCAACTGAAGCAAGTTCAGGTGCAGATCCAGAACCAAACGGTGTCGAGTGAAAAGCCCGCAGTGAACCAAACCCAACAGAGGAAGCAGCAGAAGACTCAGCAGAGGCAGCAGATGATTGCAGCCAGCACGCAGGTTTGAGACGTGCTGCTTTCACAAATCAGTTTTCCCTTCATTCATTCCCAACTCGGATCAGAACATGTGTGGTCTGTTCCTAGGTGACTCCAGTTATCATCAACCAACAGAACGGCACACCACTCCACACTCAAGCCATTTCTTTAGACCTCCTGAAGGCCAACGGCACACCCACGCTGGTCACCGACAGCAACGGCAACCACTACCTGATCGCCCTGACCAATCACAGCTCAGACGCACAGAACCGAGTGACCTCATTGGCCAAAACCAATGGACGGATCATGCTGCAGGTGCAGGAAATGCGGCACACCGTGAACAACAAAACAACTGTAAGCTAACACCAGAAATCTAACCCTGACTTCTCTGCTCATCTGCATTTTTCAGAGGTTGCAGTCGACTCCGAGTAAGCTCCCGAGCAGCAACAGCCATTTAAAAGAGCCGCCAGAGGCCGAGCCTGTGAGCCAGCCGGACAAAAAGGTGCAGCAGAAACACGTACGTTCAGACATCCTGCAGTACTACCCCCAAACCACAAGATGTCACCAGTGACAGATCAGCTCGATGATCTTTTTTTAGTTTAACGTATTAAAAAAGCAGCGTTTCACTGGAGCCTGAATACGTATTTCTTTCCTCAGGGACAGAAACCAGGTCTGCACCTGGATACCAACGGCGTTCCTCAGCCCAGCCTGTCGCACACCGCTCCACCAAACCTTCAGCCTTTCTTCAACGAAATGTCTGACACTGAAAGCCACAGCAGCTTATTGTCATCCCTCAAGGTAAGACCTCCTCCTGCACCACGGTCCCCATCAACATGTCATTCCTCCGCATGTTGTCAATTCCTTTTCTTTCTCTTGGCTCTCATCTCGTTTTCACGCTGGCAGAGAGAGGAGGTGTGTCTGCCTTACGACCGGCACACACTCTTCACCCCTCCCTCTCCTAAACCCAACACCCGTCTTCCTTCTCAGCGCTCCAAAGTATGTCCCGCAGCTTGTCCTTTTTCCCATACCTCCTAAAGTATCGATCTATTCTGTTGTTCTCCATCCTCTCACCCTGAGCTGTTTGACACATCCGCTGCTGTATTAATAAACAGTTTACTAACCAGTTATTTGTACTTTTCTGTCTGCTTTACTGATACTTTATTAATTTCTGCCCAGTTACCAGAATAATGGTTTAATGTTATGTTTATGTGTCTGCAGGAAGTGGTAAAAATGAGAACTATGTACCTCATAGAGCTAGCATGCAGCTTTGTTACGCTGTAGCCCTAAAATTATTATTAGAAGTATATTTTTTTATCTTGTGGTGATGTTACTCCAAAAATACCACAACAAATTAGTTTGACTGAAAGTCGGTGTGAAGGAACAACATATGACCGAAGTTTTATTAGTTTCCACTTCCTCTCCACGTGTTTCAGTCTGGAAAACAAGACATAAGAGAATCACTTCTGAATTGAGTTAGGACCTACAGTAAGGAGCTTTTAGATGATCAATCCTTCTTTGGGTTAATGAAAATAAGACGGCTTCAGCAGCAAAGCTTCCCCTTGTTTTGCTTCTACTTCTAGGAAAAAACGCAGTCATGGGTCTGGCAGGTAACAGACTGTTCTGGCTTAAAATGAGGAAGAAACATGGTTGTGAAAGTATTATTCACAGAAGCAGAGTTTATTTTTTTCCTCTGGATTTCTATCTGCACATTTCCCCGAGTCAGCTTATAAACATTATAAACTTCTTAGAATAAATGTAATTGTTTTTTATTGTATTTTATTCATTGATCCACGTGTGAAATGAGGCATTTTGAATGAACCAGCAGCAATTTTAACAAAATCGATCTAAACAGAAGCAGCTTCAGTGCTGAAGGTAACTCAGTTTCCACTGGTTGGCTGTTTTGAACTGGCTTAGCTCCCAGTGTTCCTCATTAGGTTCTGGTTCGGCTGAGTTCAAGTGTGGCCGTAGGATGTTGAATGTTAGCTAAGAAAGTTGCCACAGATTGACTGGTTTCCTGCATCTGCAGGCTGGTTTTGGTCTGTTTGCAGATGTTTAGTGGCTGAATTGACCTGTTTTTACTCACTGCACGTGTTTTTAGGTCTCTTTTCCTCTGCAACATCACACATGCCATAGCAACATGAGCTACGTTTCATCTTCTGCTGCTGCTTTAATAACATGCATGCAGTTTTACTGTTTGATGGAAGCCAGAAACCGACCAGAGAGCAGCTTAATGGTTGAAGTGGGCTGAAGTGTTGCTGCATCACTGAACTGTCTTCCTTATTTAATAAGAGAAGCGTTTGTGTAACGGATGACTGTGTCTGTTTGCAGGACAACGGTGTGAACAGCCAGCAGATGGATGATCTGTTTGACATTCTGCTTAAAAGTGGAGGTAAAATAAACTCATGTGTTCCCAGTGTTCCCAGTGTTGACCATGTGTGTTAATGAGACGTATTTCCTGCTTCTTTCCTCCCTTTAGAAATCCCAGGCTTCAAGGCCAATCTAGACCCATCCCTTGCCCCTCTTCACTCTGATCCACCCTCTCCCTGTGCTGCCACATCCCCGCTCCACCTCTCCCCACCCACCCCCACAGAGCCCCTCATCTCCCCTCAGCCATCGACAGCAGAGCCCTGCACAGGCAGCGGTCGCCTGGAGGACTTCCTGGAGAGCACCACAGGTGCCCCGCTGCTCGGCATGGAGCCCGATGGCGGCCTGACGCTGATCGATGACCTCCACAGCCAGATGCTGAGCACGCCCAGCATCCTGGACCACCCTCCCTCCCCCATGGACACATCCGACCTGGGCTTCTCCCCTCATTCTACGGGGCTGGACTTTGGCGACCCCACGCTGGACAGCATGGACTGGCTGGACATCTCCATGGTGGGGAGCACAAACGCTGAGAGTGAAGGCCGCACAGGGGGGAGAGATGGAGGAGCTTCAAGCGAAAGAGATGGAGGGACGAGTTTAGCCCCGCTGGCGCCTCACACGCCACCGAGCGTGTTCTCTGTGGATTTTCTAGACAGCACAGACCTGCAGCTGCACTGGGAGTCGTGTCTGTAGCCGCCGATGCCGACGCACACAGATGGACATGCAGTCGCTCACACTGTGTACAGGCTCCCACTTTATTTCATGCACATACTGTCTATGCTGTCTCTACCACTGCGAGGGTCACTGGCACATGTAAACACGCACCTTCACACACTCTGGCTGTTACTCCACCTAAACGTTACACACAGAAAGGACTGAAACATGGGGGACTGGTAATAACCAGGCTAAAAGATAAAACCAGTTTCTTGTGTGTGGACCTGGTTTACGTAAACCATTTGGAAGCTTAATGGATGTTAGCAGAGGAGACGGTCGGTGACGCCTACTTCCTGAAATAGCAGTGCGTGTCAGTGCCTCCTAAACTTTGCACTTATGCTAAATCTGATTGGTTTAAAGGGGGCGTTCAGGTCAGCGGCTGAGTTTTGCCGCCACGTGTTTGGTTGCTCTCTGAGCCACTGACGGTGTGTAAATTAAGGCAGCTGATGGAAACCTGAACCCGCCCACACTAGTCAAAGAAACAACCGTCACAGGTTGTCAGTTGCTGTTGGATTGAATCATATCAGTGGCAACAGTCTGATCTGAAGCCTCGTATGAGGTGGCGTATTATTGGTAACATTATGGTAGACCACTATGTATTGCTGTATATGGGGTGTATATTATCACTTGTCCATATGACTATTTTTTTCTTTGCTGGTTGCTTTAGAGGCGAGCTAGCTGGCTGGGGAACATGTGGGGCTTACAAAACACTTGGTCCCTGTTGTTGTTTTTTTAAGAAAACTGTTGGAAAAAAATAAACATAAAATAAAAACAGATGCTTTTTTGTCTTTTCATTTTAACAACACTGCAAAAACGAGCCAATATGAAGAAAAATAACTTGACCTGAGAGGATTATGACGATAATCAGGTGAAATAATCTGCAGTAAGATACTTAATAACATAAAGAAACACAAGAGATGAAACATCATAACATAAACAACCTGTCAGTGCCTCTTTTCCCTAAAATCTAAACATTTATACTAAATGAAAATCGTGATAATGAATTCGATTTAAAGCATCCAAAGTGATCCACACGGGGCAGACTCATGGACATGTAGCGCTGCAGAAGCATCACAGCTTTTCTCACCACACAATGTTTACATGAAACCAGTAACCTTCCAGTCACCTGATGACGTGCTCCCAGCATGCTCAGGGCATCGCTGCTTTCTATTCTTCATTTCAGAAGAATCATCTTCAGTGTTTCTAAGTCTAAGTCAGAAACAGCGCAGACAGAAGCTCTGACGGCTGGTTTTAAGGAGTTTTTACTTGATAAAGATTTAAATAAATAAATAATAAAGATTTTTTTTTTCTTTATGAAGCCATAAAAGCTCGTCATCAGTTCAGGGTATCACGACTCGCTCTGGGTTCATTACTGCAGAAATGAAGGAGCTGAGATTGTGTTTCTGACCTTTCATCTAGTTTAAATATTATAGTAAACACATTTACTGATTGTAAATACTTTTTCTTTTGTGCCTCTTAAAGCATCGCTTGGTTCTGACTGGATTTTAGCTGGAGCCCAGTTTAATGAGTTGCACATAACCTGTGTGGGCGGCACCTGGCATGTCCATGTGGGTTAGATGTAAGGTGTGTGGGCACTGAGTGGATATTGCAGGGATCTCTAAGTATTGAAATAGAAACACATCTGATTCAAATCAAAGGGATCTCCACATCTAGGTGTGAAAATCTGCACAAGTCTGTTAATGAACCATCCATTTGAATCAGGTGTGTTGCTGCAGGGAAGCATGAAATACCTGCAGGACACCGTTTCCTTGAGGACCGGATTTGGAGATTCCTGCCATAAGGGATGTAGCTGAGTGACTAGGCATGGAGATAAATGGGAAAAATGTTAAAGTCTTGTGTTCTGGCTAAATGGAGACCAGCTAAAACCCAGTCAGGACAATCTTTAAACCTATGTAAGCAAACAGGTTCCCATTCAAACAGCAGACTGGTGAGATGATGGCGGACAGACCACAAGGGGGCGCCATTGTAAAGAAACCAGCTGCTCAAATAATAAGCAGTTTGAGTCAGATGCTCTTCTGCATCTAACCCAGCTCTGCAGAGGGCTGGGCACGAGCCGTTCGTGTGGTTCAGGTATGCAGGAGAAAGGTTGCAGAGAGATCTCCAGGACAGAACTTATGCACCTCCATCAGCCTCCATCTGATTTTCTAACTCAGGTTTTCATGCTTTAACTGAAATATAACATTTTATTGGCTGAGCTCCTGGAAAAAGCGCTCACTACTGATACATATACCTGGATTTAGTAACAACAGAAGTACTCATGCAAGTAAAAACTGCTTTTCTGTTCTTTTTCCTTCCTGATGACATTTTAAGATGGAAAAAGTAACATTTTTAGTTATTTTATGAGTTTAAACATTTGCAGTCTAATTTAAAATATGATTTCTTCATTATACATTCAGTGGTATATTTATGTGTTGTCATTTTCACAATAATCTAATATATGATATATAATGTTTTATTTTATTATGTCCACTTTACTGGACCCCCCTTTGTCTTCAGAACTGCTGTAATTCCTTATAGACCCTCCACGGTGTGGGAAACATTCCTGTGATTTTGCTCCATATGGACATGAAAGCATCACAGCAGCAGATTTGCTGGCTGCACATCCATGATGAGCATCTCCTGTTCCACCACATCCCACAGCGACTCTGTCAGATGTAGACTGGTGACTGTGGCGCCTGTGGAGTAAACAGTGAACTTAATGCTGTGATTAAAACCTTTAAGCTTTGTGAGAAGGTGACACTTTAAGGTGAGATAAACTATGTGTTTTCTGTTATCCTGCAGGAAATGGTAATCATTTGAATTGGCTGTGGTTATAAGCTGCCTCATTGATAAAATCTAGTGTTTATTTAACAATCGTCTTTTGAAATGTTCATTCAGGCTAACACTAATTAGCAGCAGAACATTGTGTAACATCACACGTTGCAGAAGGATGGACATGAGTTGTGTAATGGCATTTTCCATAGTTTCATATGTGTGTTTCATCATTTGACATGTTCAGCATAACATCACTGTGATTAGTAT
>JBAMIG010000023.1:14897332-14908497 GCA_037177335.1 Kiunga ballochi | reverse complement strand
TTATGCTTTTACAGCGTGAATCTGATGCTAGACTTCACCAGGCTCCAGTGGAATCTCTTTGTTCCACCCTGACAAGAGTTGAAGAGATTTTTAAAAATGTCTTAATTATTAAAATGTTGAATTAGTTGAATTTCACTGTTTCTGTGTGAAGTCACTTTTAATTACTTCAATACTATCAAATACAAAAAATCATCATCATGGTAAAAATGCAGACTTTGTATATTTTAATAACATGTAATTTTCCATTAATGTTATTACATACTTCCAATGAAAATATTCACATTACTCACAGGTTTTAATTGCATTTAGTTTATGTAAATAAATTGTATAAAGTCAAATTACATTTAATTATGGGCACTGTAAACCTGTATATAACATTATGGATGTTTAATTTATGGATATAGTGTTTAGAGAAATATTTACATAAATGCTTTAATTCCAATATTTGATTGAAAAACACATATTAAGTAACCTTTATTTAAATAAAATAAGAGTATTTTAACGTTTCCTTTTATCTTGAAATAAAATACAAACTGACAGACTTTTGATGGCTTTATTACCACATCATCCTGATTAATTATTGATCTTCATCATCTCTATAAAACGGCTAAAAAAAGTGCGTCATTGCTGCATTACTGCCCTCTAGTGCTTTATTTTAGCACTTATAAAATGAGTTTACTTGATATTTAGTCACATGTTGTCTATATGTTGGAATTAATTTTGTATCTAACCATAAATAAGTCAATTACCTAAATATGTATTTGATATTTCACACAATATTGATTGGTTATTATGAGTGTAAAGAAAGTACAGATAGAAACAAGACAGCCCCTTTCCTCTGTGGTAAAATAATAAATACCCTGTTACTTAGTACTGTGTTTGTATGGAGCTGCTCTTAAGTTTTATCCACATCATTTGTGTGTGTGTGTGCATGTGTGTGTGCTGTCAGTCCAGTCAAATTACAGCGTAAGAGTCTATAAATGACAGAAATTTCAACATTTTACATTTAATTAAGTGAAAATAAGTAAAACTACAAAATCAAGATCTTTATTATCATTTTAGAAAACTATTTACAGCTTTTTATGAAGGAAATATACTCAGTTTCAGTCATATTTAGCCTCCGCTTGTTGCTTATCAGCCTCTGGAACAAGTTTTATAACCTAAAGTCATTTTAAATCTACATTTGTGTACTTTTTCCACATCCACTTAATTCTGACTGCCTGAACAGACTTCTCATCATACAAGCTGAAGTAGGGTCTATGAAATTTGAAGATACAAATCCGCCTCAAAAATATATATATTTTTTTATTTAAACATTAAAAATAGTAACTCTGTGTCCCTTTTCACATTTACCATATTCATCCTGCAGCCAGGTTTGGCTCAGGGTCATATATTTAACATCTGTGTGTACAATTTTACAGTATATCATTAACAGTTTCAAACTTTCTGCTACACATCATAGTTTATGTAAAGAGAACTGCCTAGAGGTAAAAAGTGAATATGTTTTGCATGTGTTTAAATCAGAAAAACCTTTGATATCCGTCTCTCTAATTCATCATTTCCCAATAATAATGCAAACATAACATAAATATTAAGATACAGCCGGTAATTTGAATGGGAGTTGCAAATTGGGCCTGAAATATTGAATAAAGGCTGTTGTGAGCTGTGTGAAGTCGGATAAAAGGCCTTGAGTGATGATTTCATGTCTCCTGCAACTCTATAGGCATACCATGCAATCAGTGGATGCTGTTCGAGTGCATTCCTCCTCCAAACATCCTCTCAATGCTGTTTTACATCAAGAGGCTTGTAATGTGCTGTGAAACATGTGAAACACTAGCCAGAGGGGCTGCCAGTTCAAACGCAGTCCAAGTTAAATAGCTCAGCAGCAGGAAAAGGCGTCAGTCAGCGCAGAGAAATGCTCACCTGGAACCAAACAAGCGGTGGGACTTTGTCTCTGATGCAGGGAGGAGACATCTACTAAAGTGTCAACTGAGCAGAATGACGAGGTAACTGCAGAGGTTTTTCATCTGAAAACACGAGTTAGTTTGACTAAAGGTTGTTCATTCCTCTGTCTGCCTCTTAGCATCCCTCCATGGCCACGTGGAGCCCTCACAGGCTCAGAAACACACATTTCCAGCATGTATACATGCAATAAGCTCACAAGTCTCACTGTTGCATGCACACACTGAGGGCCACAGCAGCTTCCCACTACAGTGTCGGTGGCATCTCTCTCTCGCACCTCACAAAGTGATAAAGGTCCTGAGGCAATGCAACTAATTAACTACAATGAGCTTGAAAAGGCTGCAGCGCCACGAGGGCTAAAGATCTCTTCTGTACGCCACATCCCACTGACAACAGCCTGTAGCCGGCAGCCATGCATGATGTTTAATTACAAGTGCTCTGAAGGCGTATTTATCACCAACATGTTAGAGTAAGAAGAATTAAACATGGTGTCATTTTGACAGGAGGAAAAAAAAGACAGATTACATAATCCAATAGCCAGTTTTACATAAAAGTATCAATAAACATGGCAGGAACAGCGTGAGTTGGTGTTTTACCATATTATGTCTCACATTATTGTTTACTGAAAATAATTTAAAGGTTCCATAATATGCAAACGGTTTTCTAATGCTCATGTTTCCCCAAAACATGTGAAATGAGAAAACTTTGTAACCTCTTCCACTTGTTTGCTTCACTTTTTAGTGCTCAAACAGGGGAGTCTGAGACCTTTCCCTCTGTGACCTCACAAACAACTAGTGGATACTGCCCATGACAAGTCTGCCCACCCTGGGTAGCTGAGTCTGCCCTTTACAATCATAAAGTAGGTATCAGGAAGTGTGGATCAGCATTTACAGGTTTGGACACAGAGACAGCTCTCAGTAGAGCTCACAGGAAACACTTCTGAAATGACTGGAATAAAAGACCAAGGCTGAATTTTGGGTTGTTTTTATCTCAAAAACTACGCTTTGGACCCAGACACCAAATGACATTGTTTAAAAATATAGAATATGTGACCTTTCCATCCAGCTTCAGAACATAAACACAGCTTTAGTACTTCAAAAACTTTCAAACACAAGCGAAGATTTTCCACAAAGAAAAAGAAAATAATTATAAGTTGTTGAATTCAGCATCAATCTGCAGCCTGTGAAATGTTAGGATATTCATGCATTCACCTCAAACTCCTCAAACCCAAAACAATCTCATGATAATGACATCAGAAGAATGCTGTACGCTGGAAAATAATAAAGGTTAACCAGGAAGTCTTACCTGAAAAAAATGTTTTTCACCTTTGTGCTTTTTATATAATATTTATGTAATATCTGAAAACCTGCCATCATATTTGCCTTTAACAACAAAGTCTCCAGCAGAAAAAAAATGATAGGAGAGTAGAGGGAAGGAAGGGGGAAGGAAAGGAAAGAAAAGGAAAGGAAAGGAAAGATAAAAAGGAAAGGAAAGGAAAGGAAAGGAAAGGAAAGGAAAAAAGGAAAGGAAATGAAGAAGGGACAGAAAAAAAGGAAAGAAAGGGAAGGAAAAGAAAGAAAAGGAAAGGAAGGAGAGGATGGAAGGAAAGGAATGATAAGAAAAAGAAAGGAGGGAAAAAGGAAAGGAAGGTAAGGGAAAGGAAAGGAAGGAGAAGAGGAAAGGAAAGGAAAGGAAAGAAAAGGAAAGGAAAGGAGAAAAAATAAATGAAATGAAGAAGGGAAATGAAAAAAGAAAAGGAAAGAAAAGATAAGGAAGTGAAGGGAAAGGAAAGGAAGGAGATGAGGCAAGGAAAGGAGGAAAGGAAAGGAAAGCATTACTTAATACAAATTATGTAAATTAGGCTATGTCAAATGGGAAAGTTGAATTTGACAGATTGTCAAGACGAAAGTACGTTTTATCAGTCTGTTTCCACGACATGTCATCATTTAAATATAATGTTTTGGGGTTTTTTGTAGTTTTCTATTAGAATTCCTAATTTTCCATTTAACACTAAATGCAGCACGACTGTGAGATTTTGTCATTCAAATAGTTGTTTCCGGTAAAAATGTACACTAGAGAAGGTGCACGTGCTTCCTGTTTCCTCCAATAGAAAGAGAGAGGAGGTATCAGTATCAGCGTATCAGTCCCTGATTGGCTGGTTGAGAGGAAGCACAAAGTAGCTTTAGACCAGAGCGGTGATGTCAAAATTCCTATTGAACTGTTGATGTGTGGAAACTAAAGGAAAAGCAGCGTTGCAGAGGAAAACAGGCATGAAAGAAGGAAAGAAAGAATGAGAACAAAATGCCTAAATACTAAAGCAGTTTAAATATTCTTCCTCCGCTTTGTTTCCTCTGGACACTTCTGCTAACTTCCTGCCAACCTCAGTCCAGAACATAAACACAAGTTTGAGAGGTTTTCAGTGTGCTGCCATCCTGAATCCTGGATTATCATCAAACGTTGGGGGTTAAAAACTCAGATTTTATTAGTTTTATATATATATATATAAAAACATTTTAGATTGTAATTATGATTCGATGTCTCAGGTCACTGCAAACTTCTAGTTCATCAAACTCTTTGTATTTCAGTGTTTTTATTACATTTTGTCAGTGTTATGTGATGCAGATGAAGACTTTAGATATCAGAAAGATAAGATAACTGAACTGAGACGGTCTGATTTTTAGAAACCTGTATTTGTTGAAGCGAAGCCTTCTGTGTTTCAGGCAGCACAAATGTTTCTGCTTCCCTTCCCGTGTTTTGTGTAAAGATGTGAAAGGAGCAGTCAGGTTTGGATGGATCCTGCCGCGACAGCCGAGCCTTTGATAGCTGAGGATGTGAAGGTTGACATTTGCACAGGCAAGAGGAGACAGAGAGGGGACAAGAGAGGGAGACAGAAAAAGGAAGGAGGAACAAAGTGTGTGTGTTTATTTACCCTTCTTACTTTAACAAAACAGACTGCGTGGGCAAAAAAACTATACATAGTACCTGAATTTCCAATGAGTGTGAAGTCTGCAGTGCATTCTGCTGGAGGTTGCCATTAAGTGGCAGGAACAGGTGACTTTGAACAGGTAAGATGCTGTGCAACAAAACCAGAAAAGAAACATCTTTCAAACAAATTCCCAATTCAGTCAAAGCGTCTTTGTGCGTATCCTGATGAAGCGGGAAATTAAAGAAAAAACTTGACATTCTGAGTAAATTAAACGGCTGTAAATGACTCACTCACCCACCTGAACTCACCTGCTGAGTTGTGGCATGAGCAGGGAGTGAAGTGCAGCTGTAGCTCAGGAGGAAGAGCAGTCGTCTTCCATCTGGATCAATTCCAGACTCAGACTACATGCCAAAGTGTCCTGAGACAACGCTGAACCACATGTTGCCTCCCAATGCACCTGTTGATGTTTGTGGCAGTACGTAATCAAAGTATAGGGGGAAACACTCCATTTATCACATGTTTCCATGGCAACATGTCATAACAGTGTGTTTTATATAATATTGCTTATATCAACTGACTGACATACCTCAGTCCAACAAGGAGAACCATTTAAGAATAATAAAATGTAAACTACAAAAAAACGTTTATTTATCGTGACTTGGAGAAGTTGCATGTTTGCACCTTGAGACATTTTTCTTAGCAAGTTGCAGCCTTTCAACTTTCTGGACTGGTCCATAACTGGTTCAGGTCCTATTTAGAAGGTTGGGGTTATTTTGTTACGATCGGCAGCTATGAATCTGAGAGGGGAGTCATGACTTGTGGAGTACCCCAGGGGTCAGTGCTAGAACCTCTTCTGTTTACATGCTCCTATTGGGTCAACTACAACATCAATTATCACCGTTATAGATGATACACAGCTTTTATTTTGACACCTTTAGTACTTTTATTTAATTTATGTTTTTATTGTGATTTTAGCTGTTTTTAATTCTTTTCTATATCTGTAATGCTTTTACTGTTTCCATGTAAAGCACTTTGAATCATCCTGTACATGAAAGGTGCTATACAAATAAACCTACCTTGCAACAACAGGAACATGATGATCATGAAGCAGGAACTGGCCTGAACCGCTTTCATGCTGCTTAACTGTCTTTTTGTGCTCATTTACTACCCAGATGCAGAGATGTGAGGTAAAAGCAGTCTTAGAAACAAGAGGTAACATTTAAATAAAGCTCTGCATAAAAAGGTGGTGACAGGAAATGATGAGCTGAGTGGGATCTGGCCGTGCAGTGGGAGGAGCAGCTGCATGTCCACTTATTATGTAATCAAGGTTTGTGTCTGTTAATGTAACCTTGTAAGAGCTAAACTGAGTTGAATGGTGGGGGTGTTATAAAAAGCATTCATGTTGACCCCATTTATTGACTCTATTTGATATAAAAGGCTTTTAAAATACCAAATGCACAATTCATGAAGGATGTGATTTTCCAGCAGAGGTTTGATCAGACTGACCAGAGAAACAGGAAATCTCTGTTTTTCAGTTCATTGCTTTTACGGTTAACATCTCACGCCAGCACTGTGTCATTGATCTGTTACGGGAGCAGTATGATGCTGAATGGACGTGATAAGGGAACAATATGAAAGTGGGTTCATCACAATGGAAGCATCAATGAATTGACTCGCTCAGGCAAAACAGCCCTGAGCTCTCAGTTTAATTGGACGAGAGCGCTGGTTCAGACACTTGATAAGAGCAAAGTACAAAGAGGTAATCGCACTGATTGTACTTTGAGTCAGTTATATTAATGAATGCAGTGCTAACAGATACCAGGAACAGTAGGGACTATCTTCCAGTGTTACTGTAAAAGTACAGGGAGTGTAGAGTTACTCATACACTGTTAAACTAAGGTTTCCACAACACCTGAGCTCATATAGAGTTTTCTGTTGCAACACATTTAATTTAGAACCAAGTCTTCTAAAAACAATCCAATAAGGGACTTTTTGCAGCGACACGTCTGCTTATAAGTTTTAGGAAACTTCCTAAACGTATGACCTTCATGTGGTGATGCCTTTTTTATGCATGCTTCTTTTTAACGCTTACAGCGCCTTGCTGAAGTATTCACCTCTTGAGATGTTTGACTCTTATGTTGCCTATGTAATGCAAGCACAAGCAACTAAACAAGTCTTTTGTGACTAATAAAAAAAAAATCCTCTTTAATGTCAGATGGAAAACTTCAGTTTCAGGCACATTCCTAACCCCCAGGTTGACGATCAATCTAAATACATTTGAATCTTCAAGAATTGTTTTTGTTTAACCAATCTGACATAAATAATTAATAATAATCTTGTAAATGCTTTGATTGAACAGTCAATACAGACACTGTATGCATTATTTTTTGTTGTTAGGCTAGCCTATATATAGCCTACATATTATGATGTATATGCTAATGGTGTGGAGGCAATTTGTTGATGTTGATGTGTATAAGGGGATAATTTACTGGAGCAGGAGTCATGGTAAATTGCATGTTGTGGTATAATTAGGAGATTCAGGTTTTTGTTCAGATGGAAACCAGAAGAAGCAAACGTGACGATCGGACAGTAAAAAAACGTTTAGGAAACATACAGAGTCTAATGTTTGCAGAGATGGACAAATCTTGATAAGTTGTAACTCAGTTACTTCATAAAACTGTCTCCATTTGGTTTTTTCTTCCTTACTAAAGTACCTGTGCATGATCCATGGCTTATTCTGTTTCTTGAGCTACTGCGCTGCAGCGCCACTTACAGGCCTGGCATATAAACTGCAACAGAGACACATTTTAAAATTAGGAAAACATTTTAGAAACTAAACTGGTTCCTGTGCACAGCCTGAATATTAAACCACACACTTCATAAAAAAGACGTCCACCTTTAATTGCAAAACCTGCCGTTTGTGTTTAGAAAATATGAAGCCAATAAGTTATCTGCTCTTTCTTATGTTTGCTCTCTGAAAGCATCTGACCAGACATTTCTGATCTACATACATTTACTGTTCAGGTTTACTCACAAAGATGTGGCGTTATCTAGAAGGGGAGTTCAAAGTAGTGCGGAGGTGTTGACATATTTATTTTTACTGTAAAGCTTTAACATTTCAGCTTCTCTGTTTCATGCTGTCTTTGCTTTCCTTTTATGAACAGCACTGCTTCTTCTTCTTCTCAAACACAGAAGGGACTAAGTTTGATTGTTGCAGTCCTGCGTTTATATGGAAAATGTACGTGTTTTAAAAATAAAGAATAGGATATTGTCACAAAAATCTTAATTAATGGATGAGAAAAAGCTGGAGATCATCATGAGTCATTAACCCCACAGGCAGGGGAATTAGCATGCAAGCTTAGAAGAAACAAGACTTTTCTGGGACACAATATTTAAGAATTTTATACAAGTTCTCTCTCTCTTTTTTATAAATTAATGTGCAATGAATCATAACAAAATCCAGAAGATCTTGTTCACCAGTCCTGTAATGATCCTGCAAAACTACAGAGTAAAAACTGGGGACAAAATGCAAACATTGACCCTTTTTGAAAGGAAAAATATAGAAAAGTTGCATATAAAAAAAGATTCTTCAAAAGAGTAACTTCTGTGTTGAAACCAGACTGGAGTCCTCGAAGTCATGATGCGCAGCAGAAACCTATAGCTGCTAAAACAGGATTCAACCTCTGCATCTCAGTGAGTGACTGATTGAGAAAAGCAGGAAACAACAGCATGTAGTGAGATTACTATAAGGGAGATGAGGGGAAGGTGGTATAAATAATAACAGGGACCCGCCGTGGGAGATGAAGAAGAGACCGAAACTAAAGGAAAGAAATGAAAGAACCAGTGGAAGTCCCTGAGAGGATAGAAAAGCTGCTGCTGTGATTAACTGCAGAGAAAAAAGCTGCTGGAGGACTTACTGAAATAGCTGTTTCCTATTAAAATCAACTTCTGTGACTGCCACTCACCTGGATGCTGCTTAGCATTGCAAATTCACACGATAACGCAGCATTACAACAGATAGAGGCTGAGCTGCAGCTCTACAGGAACAGCAGAGGTGATCGGGAAAGATTTTGTGTATTTTTACACATTTTAATGCTGTTCTGTAACTAAGTTAATTTACACTTATTTGTTTGTTTATTTTATTCTGAAGAATTTAGGAAACATAAAATGTTGGGAAAAACACCACAGAGAGATTTCACATTAAGAAAATAAAATCAATTGTAAGATGTTTCAGTTAGTAAATGAGAGGATGAGGTCTGCGGGTGTTTAAAGATATTTATGTACATTTATCTGACAAGAAAAGTTGTTTTTTAAATTGAAGTGTGCATGAGTCTCATGCAAATCAAAGACACAATGCTAAAGCGATTTAATCCTAAAGGAGCATGAATGAATTGAGATGTGACGACTGGAGGCCATTGCAGCGTATAGTGGAGCAATCCTACCTGTTATTCGCTGACATTAGTGGAGTGTTTTTCTGCTGTTGTAATCCATCATGTGTGTAAAAGCCCCAATAAGACAGAGAGCTGGTCAGAAGCACACATCAGCATTTCATGGCTCCTGCATATATAAACTTACTGTCAAGATGTTTTACTGATATCTAACATGCTACTGTTTAATAACCCTTACTTTCTGATAACAATAAACTAAACCTGATATGTATTTTGATCTTTTGACTCCTTTTTATCATCGACACCATCCATGTTCAGATCAATCTACCCAACCCTATCGCTACTTTAGTGTGCAGCTGATATAACCAGAAACATTTTCTCCTTGTCTTCAGAGCATCTCCAGCAGAGAAATGATCATGGCTGAAACCCTCAGTACATCAGCAGTTTCTGAAATACTCAGATCAACAACAATGCCGCATTGGACGTGACTGAAATCCTCTTTCAGCCTCAATCTGATGCCAAGTTTCAGCAAGCTTTTATGACCATGTCTACACGAATAAATACACCGGGTTGCTGTTATGGGCTTGGCTCATTAGTTATTTGTGTTAACACACAATTGAGCAATGTTAATAATGTATCATTGCAGTGATTGTTTTATTGCACTGTGCATGATACGGTGATATGGTTTTGTGATCATGTCTTATAACATTTGCTGTTTAGTGTGAGACTTGAAATGAAACTTATGTCTAAACATTGTATGTTAACATGCACTGCTGCATAAAGATACATGAACAATAAGGCCATCCATTTCCTGCTGCTTATCCGGGGTTGGGATGCAGGAGCAGCAGCCTAAAAAGGAAGCCTCTCTCCAGCTACATCTGCCAGCTGGATCCAGAGGCGTTCACTGACCAGCCAAGGACCAATCCTGCTCAGGGATGTGCCCAGAACTCCTCACCTACAGGGAGGCTCCAGGAGGCATCCTAACAGATGTCTGAGCCACCTCTGGTTAGTAAATAAAAATAAATAAATAAAGAGTTTCTTTGCCTAAATCAGTACATACTTGATGGGACTTGGCTTTAACAAACTCTTTAAAGAAAAGAAAATGGGGAGAAAAATTACATAATTTTAATCTTACGTTTGTTTGCATTTAGACACTTGGCTTTAACAACATGTAAACATAAAATAAAAATTAAATATGGATATTTTATGTTCCATTAACAAGTGAAGTGTTAAAATTATTGTAGTTCATTACATTTTTATAAATGATCTTTTACAGTACATAAGTAGATTGATTAAGTCAATCCTTTTCCATACTGCTTCATCCACTTTAGGGCCACAAGGAAACAGGAGCTTATCCCACTGAGCTACTAGACCATCACAGGCCAAAACAGTGACAACCATTTACACTCATTCCTAACTATAATTAGCCTAAAACACGTCTTTGGATGATGACTTGGAGATAACTCATGCTATTACGAGGTGATTATGCAAAATGTTAACCCCACACAGAAAGATCACTGTTTACACTTTGAAGTTCTGAGAAACTTAAAGAGGCAAAATGGTCTCTGGGCACCAACTTGATGAATAGGAAAAAGTTAGGCATCAAAAACAGATTTGCAGAATCTGTGATAACTTCAAAGCCAATTTGTGGAAAATCCCACTGACCCTCTGGATCAGCTTCCCTAGACAAAGCTAACATAGACACAAACAAAGCTCACATCTGGACCCATTCAAGGCTGTGTGTCAATCAGCGCACTAACACAACTTCCCGCACTATATTTAAGTGCGTAGTGTGTTTACACTGACACGTAGGAAAAAAGTAAATGCTCTGAAATACCCGGATGCTGCCCTAAAATTGGCCAATAATCTTCTTTTTTTTCTTAATTCGC
>JBAMIG010000023.1:14871745-14884112 GCA_037177335.1 Kiunga ballochi | reverse complement strand
AGAACCCACGCTAACACGGATAGAACCCACGCTAACACGGGGAGAACATGCAAACTCCACACAAAAAGGATCCGGGTTGAACCTCCCCCAAGCCGAGGCTTGAACCAGCAACCTTCCTGCTGTGGGACCACCGTGCTGCCTAGCCTAAAAACATGAATAATGAAACTTTGGGAAGCTGTAAATACTGACAATGACACATATGCTTATTGCTCTTAAATTAGCCTAAAATATGCCTATCATGCTGGACAACCCAGCTCTTCTGACAAAACAACAACAAAGGCACTTAATTCCTGCATCTGTGGTTGCTTCTCTACTAATGTGCTTAGACCTACTTATATTCCACAACTTATTTTTGCTTTAACTCGCTCCCAGCTGTCTTTTCTCATTATATCGTGTGTGGCAAGCAAAGTTGTGTGTGTGTGTGTGTGTGATATAGTTGGAGAATGTTACTCATGTTGGTTTTTGCGAAGAACAATCGCACCTGTATTGTTGCATGAGAGTTGTTAACCTATAATATCAGTTAGCATCGTTCTCCTACCTGCTATGTATCCAGTTAAAGGGAATTTTTGTCTCATTGCCTGCTGGTGTCACGGTGTAGTTTATTTAAACTAAAACCAGTATCGCTTCACCACTGGATGTAATTTTAATTGACATATTAATCCACCCTGACCTCAAATCAGAATTCGTTAAACCTAATCTAAATCATAAAGCATTTTCTGGAAAAGTTTGTTCTTGGATTAATGAACATGGATAAACGGAGCAAGGGAAAAAAAGATAAGGACTAATTAGTCGGTTCCAGCCCATATTTTAGTTTTTCCCTCCTCTTTTGATTCTTTCCAATCTCTTCCTTCCTCCCTCCTTCCAGGCTTTTTTCCTCCGGGGATGATGGAAGATGCAGCTGGATGTAACCTCCCCACACACAGACACACACACACTTACAATCTCCCTCTCCCTCTCTCTCTCTCTCTCTCTCTCTCTCTCTGTCTGTCTATCTGGCTCTGTTGAGAGGTAAACAGAGGGAGAGATCTCATTTAGTTCCTGAACTGTTGCAGCATTCGTTGCAGCCACACACTCACTTCATTTCCCCCATACACTCAGACACACACTCACACGGCACACGGAGACATTCACAGCAGAGAATCAGAACTATCTTGGACTGGATTCCCAGGTGGCAGCTGTGACTGAGCGGGGCTTAAAGAACGGGAGAAGTGGAGAAAGAGGTGACTCAGGCAAAGGCAGAAAAGAGGGGTTTGTGGTTTTTGTGTTTGTTGGATCCTACAGAGCAAACCCAGAGCTGACATGGAGAACACATGAAGAAGAAGAAGAACCGTGGGGACATAAGAGGGAATAATGATGCTGAGTAGAGTTGGTGGATATTGCTATTTTCCTTAACTTTGGGAAGGAATTTTGTGGAATTGCAAACAGGGATCGGTGGAAAGGTGAGGATACATTTGGTTCCTCTTTAGTTGTGATGCTCTTTCCAAACAAACATCTTGTACTTTTTCTGCATTTTCTTTTTAAATGTATAGTAAGTCTGTGTGTGGTTCAGGCTGACTTGTGTTAGATTTCTTACGCCCTTTTTTTTAGTTATTGAGCCCATAAGCATTTAGGATCAATGCTCACATCACGTGTTTAAACAGGAACAAGCTGAAAAACCTTTTTGCCTTTAAGTCGCTGTTGCATCAATTTCTTCCACAAAGTTGCGTAATGACACCTGAGAACATATAATACAATCTCCAAGTTGGGTTTTCTTTGTTTGAGACATATTTAATGCAAATCTAGCCTCGTTGTTTTGATGCTTGTGACCTTTGTCTGCCTATAACACGCTTCCATCTGTCTCCAAAATGTCACTTTCCTGTTTAAAGCTGTTGCAGGTGGAGCACTGGGGGAATAAAAAACAGAAGCATGGCCGCTGTTAAGCCTTCAACCTGCCACCTTTTCCTCTTCACGTTCCTTCTGGTTACCGAGTCGGCCCTTTCCCAAGATGCATCTGTCCCCACGGTGACAGTAAACGAAGGCAACTCCTACATCGTTCCCACCACGCTCACTAACCAGACAGCTACCAGCTACGAGGAGACGACTCAGAGCGCTCCTACGGAGACGGGGCTTTCCACTCCCACCAGCGGCGGAGACGCTGACGACGAGGACGTCCCCCCAGTTGGCGGGACACGCTGCCAGGGTTACTACGATGTCATGGGCCAATGGGACCCACCATTTAACTGCAACGCTGGTGTCTTTCTGTACTGCTGCGGCACTTGCTTTTACCGATTCTGCTGCCAGTTCCGCCAGCAGCGCCTGGACCAGACCATCTGCTCCAACTATGACACACCCATCTGGGCTAACACTGGCAAACCAGTGGCCACCATTACAGAGGGCCAGGGGGACCAGGACCGGGACCGCACACACCTCATTGTCTACATCATCTGTGGTGTGGTTGCTGTCATGGTGCTGGTGGGCATCTTCACCAAACTGGCTCTGGAGAAGACCCGCGGAGGAAGTAGTGGAGGAGCAGGGGCACCTCCGGCTGACCTCAACACCAGGTGAGGAAGTGTGTTTATGTGTGTGTGCAGGGGTCTGTTTGCTGGCATTTCCCCGTAGACTCTAGTAATAAGCAAAGAGGTGGCTAAAAGTTTGTAGTTGGTGTGTGCACACTTGCTCTTGCATGCACAAGAGTGTGTTTGCATGTGTCATCTGAAGCACTGCAGGAAAGTTGGAAATTCTGACTTCACCTTAATAAAACTAGCAGGAAGTTGTACACTTCGAAGGTGCAGTTCAGGGTTATATCAAGATAACTTTCCAGCTTGGAGTTCACAACTTCCAACTTTAAATGTGTGTCTGTCGGCCCATTTCACGTGCATGTGTGTGTTGATCCCAGAGGTGCAACTGGAATGTTTTACACACTCAGTACTGAGTGAAACAAGCATAAAAGGAAATGCAGTGTTAAAGTGAAAAGGGGGAACGGATACTCAGAGAAAAGACGTGCTTGTGGGTAAAGCTGTGTGTGTGTATTGCTTTGTGAAGCAGGGATGAGGTGCTTCTGCATGAAGTGAATGAGACTCTAGTCTACACATTTATCACACCCTTTTCTTTTGCCTTTACTCATCTTTCTAATTGAACATTTTTCTGTTTTTTCTTTGTGCTTCTGTCTTTCTTTTGTTGTTCGTGTACTTCTGCATTTCATCCCCCCTTTGTACCATTTGCTTTGCTTGTAAGCATTACTACTATTTGAAATAAACACAAAACAATGTGCAAAGAAAAATGGAGCCAGCCATGTTTCCTGCAGTAAAGCACTGTTAAAGAAAGAACATCTTTCTGCTTCTGTGTGAGAATTCCTCCTTTATGGTTTTCCATTGAGGGCGGGTTAAGAAACGATACGGACAATCAATCAAGCATAAATGGGAATGCACATGCAAGCACGCATGTACACATGTAAACACACTCACAAAACCCCTGCAGTTAGGTTAAATACGTGGTCCAGAGTTCAATCTGCTCGCCTCAGGGAATCATTACAGCAAGCAGCACAGCATGAGCTGAGATCTCCCAAACTATCAAACCCTCGCTATGTTTTTATCTCTCTCAGCTTCTTGTTGTTGGTCTCTTTCAATTTTAACTTATTGTGTGTCATTCTCTTTCCACATGGGTGATGATCAGTACCGTTCCTGAAACTTCCCCCTTCCACGTCTCCTCTCGTCCTCTTTAGATCCTCCTTTATCTTGTTTCCTTCTCTGACTGTTTTTCTTCCCCATGCTTCCCAAGGTCAGATCTAAAGCATTATCCAATCCTTCTATATTTCATGTTTATCCTCTTTGTTTCTGTTGATCGCTTTAATCAGGAATGTGAACGTGCACTCACCATCCAAACCTCCATTGAACAGCATCTCTGTCTGCTTGTCACTCATTTACCTGAAGCACAAAACAGTCAGGATTATTGCATCCCGCACAGTTGCATCTCACTGAAATAGAAACTCTCTATACGTCTCTACAGCTTACCACTCCGCCTTGAAATTGAACAAGTTTCCTGAAGATTACAGCTTTACCATTTCCTAACGGCTCTGTCTGCATGCTTGTTTAGTTATTAGCCTGCTGACATAAATCCCCCTGGTCTAAAAGTGAACATGCAACTAAGACCTCATGTACTGCGAGTACTTCCTGAGGTAAAATCCATGATTAAGAACATACTGCAACCCATTTCAGAGCTGGGCAATGAAGTGACTAAACACAAAAGGACAATTTCACACCTTTCTCTTATGCACTCTAGGGGTACATCCGCTTTTATGTTGCTTTCTCTCATTTCCACCCTGTTTTTACTCTAACAACATCCTGCAAGCAGAAGCTGATTACCGCTCCGAAATCCTACCAGTCTGCCCAAATCAGCTTGGAAGTTAATATCCAGAGTGATCATCCTCTCATATCCACACACACTCACTTTCTAACACTCCTCCGCTCAACCACACTGAGTTCAGTGTGTCTTGTGGACAGCCTACAACAGGGAACGGAGAGCGCTGCCTTAGGTCACACATGTCACGTCTAATGAAAGCATCTCAACTGGAGAGGAGCTGGCTTCACACCGAGAGAATAAACAAACATCAGTGACCTTCACGATTTCATGCACGCGCAAAGTCGCAGTGATTTATAGTTCAATTAACAACAAGAATGGTAGTGGTGGCCTTTAAGTTGCATGCGCACGGTTCTGATCGGCACAGTGAGAGGGCGATAGAGCCAGCAGACCAGAAGCACAGCAACGCAACATACAAGGAAGCAGCATGTGAAGATCGACGTGGTGGCGGCAGAGGTCACACACTTCAAAATGTATGTGCGACCGGGTGCATTCACGCACGCTCCAGCTGCCGGCAAAGCTGCGCAAGTAGTTTGTAAGCCTGGAAACTCTGCAAAAGCAGCGACAATAACGGCAAAAGCTGCAAGAAAAAGAGCAACATCACCGTAGGCACAGTGATTTACTGTATGTTTCCCTGCTTTGCATGAGCCAATATCCACACTGCAGTAGCCTTTTTACACCCCGTGTTACATAATGAAGGACATTGTCACTTAAACACTTTGTCTGCTCTGACCTAATTTAGGGCAGATAAAAGATAGATAAGCAATAGTCAATACAGCATGGATATGCATGTGGGTTGTCTGCATGCAACAAATGGGTTTCACCCTCTCTGTCCTCCACACTCATCGATCATTAAGGCATGGGATGTAGGTTCAGAGTTTGTTTTTCAAGGGCGTTTTTGAATGATTGTGTCTATTTTGTGTTGTTAAAGGTTTTACCGTAGAAACAGGCTTTTTTTAATGAGTTATAAATGTTAAAGCAATAAAAGGCATAAAAAACGTTTGACTATAAAACAATCTACATAAACACAAGTGAGTGAACGCTCTGCTTCATCATTATGGCTTAAATGAGTTCCAGTTGAGTTACCATGGTAACTAACACTGGTGAACAAGTCTGCTCCGGATCAGGCTAACGGTCCGGTTTAAGTCATGAAATATTAATGTTAAACAGGATTATTATTATAATAATTATTATATTTCTGATTCTGATTCTGATTATTATTATTATAAATATTATATTATTATAACAACAGTATGTTTTATATTATTATTATTATTATTATTTTACTATTTTTTACAATAGTAAATATTATATAATAATAAAATTAATAATATGCACTGTATTATTGTTACTATCATCATTTGTATTATTATCATTCTAAATATTATGATAATAATAATATATTCATATTAATATTAAATTATTTTTTATATTATAATTGTGTTATGTTATAATTAAAATAATAATAATATCCATTATATTATTATTATTATTAGTAGTATTATTATTACACCTTACAGCAAAATATATAAGATTTAGTGAAATACAATCAAATACAATATAGAGATATAAAAGTATGGTAGAAACAGGACATGAAGGACTTATTTAGTGACAGGAGCAAAGGGAAAAACAGTTTCACAATGAAATACTCACTCTACTCACTTCACCACAAATATTATATTAATGATATTTTGAATACTGATAACAATCTTTTCATTGTTTCTAACAGAATTAAAACCCTAACTTATTTTTATTTATTTTATTTTTATCATCTCAGGACTTTATATGAAAAACCAGTTCATTGTGAGCCAATCAGTGATCACACCAAACAATTTAGAGGAAATAATCCTCTAACTCAGGAAACCATTGAACCCACATCGCAGGGTGTTCCTCATCAGTCTGAGCCTGCAGCATAAGGGATGGCCAGACCGACTCCAGAGATTTAGCTCATTTGTAACCCTTTCTGAGAGGAACAGTGCTCTCTCTTGTGTTGTTTTGTTCACTTTTCGTACCATTAACCTGAGCTTGTTAGACCTCCCAGGTGTGTGCATAAGTGAGACTCTGCAAGTTGTTAGTCTGGATTAAATAAGGATGAGCTGCAGTCATAGAACAACTCGAGGCTTAATTAGAAGATTGAGTCTGACTTTTTAAACAAAAGCTTTATTCGTAGACCCCCGACCCCACCTGCTCATTCATCAGACTTATACCCACTTCATTTGTTTATTAGGGAGTAAAAAAATCTAATTTTATCATCATCACACATTTTATTTCACTTTTATGTGGTGATTGAAGTGATAGCTGATATGCATTTACCATAAAAGCAAATAAAAATTTTTTGTTTAGCTTAAAAAAGACATTTTTATGACTAGTTTCAGGAGAATAAACACGTTAAAGGCTGTGATGATTGTAGCTTATATTGTTACAGAAAAAGTGACTGAGTGGAAGTGCAGTCAGACTTTTTTTCAGCCAATCATAATTACACACAGATCATCAAAATGTGTGTGATTCAGAGAGCAGATCAAGGAGAGTCTCCATCAGACAAATGCTGGGTATTAAGAGAGCAGCTGCTTAGAAGTTGCTGGTATCTCTGGTATCCAAAGAGTCTTTCCCTGCAGAACATTTGCAGTAGGCTCAGAACAACATGGAGACAAATAAACACCGTGCTACACTGGTGGAGCAGATGGATGGATCTCTGGATGGTCACCGTGTCCTAACGTGGCTGCATCGCCAGCACACGGGTTTTAGGCAGAAGGTAATAGAGAGTGAATTGCAGAAGCTCTAAAGTAGGTTACATATGTGTTATTATAGATCAATAATAAAAAGAAGAAAAATGCATAAATCCATCAGAGTCAGTTTTGCAACTGATGCAAAGCATTATGGGATGTATATACAACAAATCAATACATCATCTGGGAAGCAGATATACAGAGAGCCTATATTGCTGTAAAATACTCAGTACTTCAGACGTGCAGTGGACATCCACACGGGGCAAAAGTTCTCCCTGATCAAATACTTTGATCAGTAGATGTTGAATCCCATCTACAAGGAAAGCAGTGAGTCACATGATCGTGTTGTTGATGCGGGCTCAACCTGAAGCAAGATTAAAATATATATTATTACTTCTAAATGGGGGAAAAATACCTTTTTTTTTACTTATTTGCATATTATTCTACGTTTTCTTTCCCTTTTTGTTCACTTTATTTTAACATTTTCTGACTAGAAATAAATCCAGCTGCACAATTTGTGAAACAACTCAAATCTAGTTTTGTGTCTCAGTCTGACGAAAGCTGCAGTGTTAAAATGTAAACATGTTAGCCTGGCAGAAAATGTTTGCTCGGTTATAGCGGGACAATAACCCGCACGGACTGTCCAAACGTACCCCACATTTCCCACTCAGGCCTGAAGGAGCAGAAGAACAGACTAAACCACAGCCAGTATTGATCTTCCTTAAAATATAACTAAACATTTAAAAAAAAGCAGTATTATTATACCTCCTGATTCGGACCAGGTAATGTAAACATGCTGAGCATGAATTAGCAGCATCCTCCTTGGTTACACAGACTCATGGTACCATCCAGTGCTACATCATTCACTATCACCACACCTGCAACTGTTTGTGAACATGTTTGCTTCATGCACGCTTACATCTAAATGTGCACGTATGTACGTGCCTGTGTCTCTGCTTAACAGAGCTCCTCCCAAAGTTTAGAGACACAAGCTGACAGATTCATGGCTGTGTAAGAAGTGACATCTTCCTCCCTGCAGCTGCTTCACCTACTTGTCTCCTCAGGCCTGCAATGCTTCATTGTGAACCCACACTTAAATGTAGGTCATCGCCCACTGATTTAAGAGCTTGTCAAATGTAAAAAGCGAATTATATCTAAACGTAAAGCTTTACTGGCCAATAGTAAACTAATATCATCCAAAAGGGAAGTGCAAGGACAGCATTTGTGGCTCTAATTAATTCTTCTTCTCCCCAAGAAGAAAGTTAGAAACTTTGATCTGTGGAAGCTTTTTCACAAACACGCATCATTTAAAAGTCTAAAAATGAAAATGTACGTCCTTCAGTGACATTATGGCAGGAAAAAAACATTTAAAAACAGAAAAATCAACTCAATGCAACAGGAAACTCTTCATATCTGGCTTGTCTGTGTTTAGAGCTTCGTCATGTTCTTTACCAGTAATCTTCAGTGACAGCATAGCTGACTTGAACTTTACGTTTGATGAGGAGGGGAGCGATGACTGACAAGAGAAAGCAACAACTGAGGGGAAATAAAAAGATTGTCACACAGATATGTAGGCTTTTTTCTGTGTTTTGAAGGAACTCACATGAGAATTGCTGGAGATAGAAAGATGTTTCTTAAAATGGCAAATCTGTGAGAAAAATATTGACAAATAAGTCTCACAGTACGGCAACTTCAGTCACCGTTTATGGTCATGTCAATATTTTTATTTTCCCTTATTCGTGTGAACCATTTACAGTATTTGGGGAAGTTTCTCTCTCAGGATATTCTTAATCAGGGTTAGAGAAAAATCCCTGTGGGCTCTAATCTCAGTGATCAAGGTGAAGTCGGCTAAGCGATTGTTACAGGACATTAGAAGAGTCTCATCTCAGTGAAGCTATGATGTGATGAGAAAGCGGTAAAGAACTAATAATCTAGAAAAAACTGTTGTATAATGTGTTAGAGATTAATGAGGAGCTGAGGGGAAAGTAAAGTGAGTGCTCTGGAATAAGGGTTACATCCAATTAAATGTCTTAATAAAACATAAATTTAATCAGTTATATAATGACTAAACATTATATGTGTCTTATTACAGTTAATTGTTTGTAACGATGTAGATGGTTGATCCTTGTAAACATTTTGGGTCATCAAAACTCATTTAGAGTGGTTTGAATTGAGCTACTGTACCACAAACAGCTGGTGTATGTAAAGATGCTGTATGGAGATTTTCCTGGCATCTTACAGCATTTTTTAAAAAAAATATTTAAGGATAAGGAATCAATGTAGGGTAATCATGGGCACAGAAACATGTAGCAATGTAGAGTTCAGCTAATGTTAGAAACACTAACAGTTAAAGCTTTAGTAGCTAAACAGACAAATATGTTGTTGTTTTTCTGTCACAAATAATAAAAACACAGTCAAGTATTTCCCAAAGTTATCGATCAGAATAGTTACTTTTAGAAACTCTTAACACATCCGCCAAATGTGTTTCCAAACATGAAGCTAGCTAACCAAAATAAGTTTGCAAACATTAAGCTAGCTAACCAAAATAAGTATGGAGACAATACTTGTTCAAGTCACTTTATGAAAATATTTTGAGAATGTAATTTTATCTTTAAACACTTTATTTAAATTGCCATGTTTTGATTAATCCAAACTGAATGACACCTTCTCATGCTAGATTCACATTGGGATAAGTTTAAGCTTAGGTCAGGGTGTTTTGCAAGTGAAAACACAGAAAAAAGAAGAAAAAAAAAGCAAATTGTACCATTTAATTTACAACTCATATTAAAAATGCAACAACAACAGAAGCTTGTTCATGACAGGATTTCTACCACAAAATAATAATAATAATAATAATAATAATAATAATAATAATAATAATATAAAATCCATATTAAATTCTTTAAAGCTTCATTCTTTGCAATCTTCTTTGAGTTTTGCATAACATGTTCATGCTCCATGTCTTTTCTCTGTTTTAGTGCATTGTACTGTTGCAGCACCTTTTACAGGCTTTTATAGTGATTCATTGTAAAATACACATTTCTTAAAATAATCCTGTCTCTACAGAAAACATTTTATTACCAAAAACAAAGATGTAGGATGAGACAATCATGGGTAAATATTTTACCAACTATCATTTATATTAATTAATTTGAATTTGCATGCTATGTCCCACCATGTTGATATCAATCTCTGCTCTTTCTCTCACCCATTTCTGGGCGATCCAATGAATTGCCAGCGACATCATGTTACAACACAAGAACAGAAAGTTAAAAGTAATTCTGATAAATATTCGCCTAACCATGCCCCTCTTATGTTAGAGGAAAGCTTCCTTATTACTTTATTTTAGCAGAGATGCACATCTAATGAGGAAAATACCTCTTTTCAATAGCATCCTGGCAGTAAAACAACAACTAAATAACAGAACAATGATCTAAATGAACGTAGCTTATGGTATATTCTCAATTAGAAATATGGTTTAACAAGGTTTATTGTTTGTAATCAAACTATCATTAATACTGACAGTTTATACTTTCCCATCCTTTCCCATGACGCCAACATTCACATTTTGCACTGACAGATTAGCTTTCCCTCCGTGTATCCCATCCTGCAACGTCCAACCTTTTAACCGGTCGCATATCCTTCCTCACTTTTTCAAAGGCATCAACAGAAACTCCTGTGAAGCTCATAACCACCAAGTAGCCTGGAGACAGGCGCAAATTTTTGTGGCTTAAAAGTCCAAATCAGCAAGTTGTTTGAGCAGTGAGCCAAGAGAAGAGTGGCCCAAAGCACTCCGAGGCAATGAGGAGCAGAAAGACACCAGCAGAGAGAGAGAAAGACAAACAGCTAGGTTTTAAAGGAAAAAAGATGTTATAGGAGATTTTTATAAGACTGACAAAACAGAGAGAATGAGGGATGAGCTGGAAGACCAGACGGAGAGCATGAGGGAGGTTTCAATAAGTTTTTTTTTTGCTGTTTTATGCAGACATTAAGTGAGGAGAGAATTGTGCGTCATGATCTAATGCACAAAGCAACACAAGCCTCCACAGTGTGTGTGAAAGGACTCACAGTAAGATTAAGCTCTGAATCGGATGGAATGAAGGAATATCATTTTCTGCTGCAAAATCTGTTTCCATAAATAGACCTCATTCAAAAGAAGAAAGCAATATACTGTAAGCCATCCTTAACATGCAGGTTTTTATTAGTGACGTCTTGCTTTTGTGGTAATTACCTGTTTGTTTGATGTTACATATTTTATATTACTCATACTTAGCTATGCATCTCTTCATCCCTCAGAATCTAAAAGCAGCCTCAGAAATCCATCTTCTGCAGTTCTGCTTTCATTAATTCATTCTGATTTGAGGTTTTAGGGATGAAACATGAAGGTCAAAAGGCCAAATTAGAGGAACAAAACTATACTCATGTAGCTTTTATCGATAAAATTTATCAATCAACAAACCAGCCTGAAGCAGAGAGCCCGTAAAGAAGCCACTATGTGGTACCTGTCATGCAGTCACACATCCTAACACCTACTGATGGTTCATCAAAGAAGTGGCTCTGTGTGAACCAGTGGCGCCTAGCTGTGGCCTTTGGGTCAGTCATGCACCTCTGTATGTTTTCTGCACCCGTGTACATCTTTCTGTGTATTTGTGTGCAGCGCTGAGCTGTACACACACAGGCTTCATTAGAAAACAGAAACACCAGTGTTTGAATTATTGATCAAGGGAGCGAGCACCGTCAATAGCTTAAATTCAGCAAATGCAACTGTAGCAAGAATGCGCTTAGCAAAAGTGATGCGCAAGCCAGAATGGGTGAACGTATGTGAGAGGGTATGTGTGCAAAGGGAGCTCTCCAGCAGAGGTGGCACATGTCTGCAGTCTGCCAAAGGAAATGGAAATTCCTTACACAGAGATGAACATAGAAGTCTGTGTTTGAGTTTGCATGAACACACTTGTTGTGTTTGAGAGTGTTACTCGAACACATTCAGAGGCAGACATGCAGCCATGTCACATGTAAGTCAGACAGTAAAAAATCCGCCAGACATGGAGTTGATAGGAGTTTTATCCAAAAAGACTGAAGGACACAAAAAACGGAGATTAGCTGCTTTTCATAGGAATTTTACCTCTGCAGGGAAAAACAGATAAAAACAACTGCTGGACATAAAATACACTGGAAAACTCCTAAACTGGAAACCTTACCTTACCTTACCTTACCTTACCTTACCTTACCTTACATTACCACCTTACCTTACCTTACCTTACCTTGCCTTACCTTACCTTACCTTACCTTACCTTACATTACATTAC
>JBAMIG010000023.1:14844563-14871645 GCA_037177335.1 Kiunga ballochi | reverse complement strand
GTGTGTGTGTGTGTGTGTGTGTGTGTGTGTGTGTGTGTGTGTGTGTGTGTGTGTGTGTGTGTGTGTGTGTGTGTCCTGTGGTTTCTGGCACTGACACATTGGTTGTGCATCTTTGGATCTGAATTCATCTGAAAACCCACAAACATTTAGTCACGCAGGATTTTGTGAGTCTGTAAGCTGAAGCAGTGTCTTTGTTGTGTTCCTGAGCTGTTTTAGTGACGTGATCAGTGTCTATATAAATCTATTTAACAATCCTGCAGTGTGATTTGTACAGAAAGCAACAACTAAAGACTAAAATTCTGCACTTAACTTTCAACAAACTCCATTATCTGGCTCCCACTACTTAAACTATGTGAAATTTACACACAATCCAATCACTCAGGACCCCCTCTGCCAATTTTGGTTATTTGTTTTACCTTAAACAATACTAAATACTAAAAGCACCCAGAAGTGGGGTGCAGAGCGGACCAAACAGGTGTGAATAGAACTGTATCTTCTTCTGCTGAGACCCAGAAGACCTTCTCGTGCAGGCACAGAAACTGTGCGGAGGGCTTTATGTTAAATGCGCAGCTCATTTTCACACACTGTGTTGTTAGGATAAAATAGAAAATGTTGGTACTGTGTATTGTGATCTTCTCTTACCAGCAAGTCCTACTGAGAAAATAAGTAGGTAAGTAGTATAATAATAATTTTTGTTCTGAATCCTATATATTGGTTGCACCATGTACATACTTATTGCCTTATATAATCACTCAATCCTTTTTTTGTTTTGAGTTGTTTTGGAAAAATGCACTGAATCAGTAATATCCCATTAATATTTCTATATTTCACTAAAAGCTTTTTCAATTTTTCCATAAGTATCATGTCAAGCACATAAGATAATGGAACCAGATGTAAACATTGATAATTAAGTCAGAGCAAAGCTGGGGATGCAACTCAGTTTTAAATAGTTTGATATTGGCTCTTTTTTTTCTATTTTTTATTTCTGTTATCTGATAAATCCATTTTATTCCCAAATACTTAATTTCTAATACCGATATTAACCAGTACTGATATATTTTGACCTGCCGCCTTCCCTCAAAAAAATAAACATTTAATTTTTAGGTAACCAACATAATCACCATTTTGCAGTATATTCATTTTGCTGGTTCATTAGTTGCTGTTTGTTAGTCTTCATGTGTTACTTTGTGTTAGACTATGTTTCTTGTTTTGATGGCTCATTACTTCTTTGTTAGAGCTCAGAGAAGAGAAGGGATGCAAGACAGATGCTCGGTTAAACTTTGTCACCAAAGTGTGAAAATTCAGTAATTCTGTTTTACATTTGCTTCAGGTGTTTGCTTATTTTATTTTTAGAGTAACAGGTAATTTACTTTTCTAATTACAAAGATTAACATGAAAGCTGTGGCAGCCATGTTTTAAGTACCACTAGCTTGTGACGTAACATTAGCTTTAGCATGTTTAGCTTAGCATGTAAATATTGCTTTGAATTTGTTGTTTTACCAGATTAAAAAGCATTTTGTTTGACTTCACATTAAATATGAAATGTTTTTGTATCATGATTTGTCTTTATTTTGTCCAGGTGTTAGCATTTCATTGCATTAATTTCCCTGAGATCACACTGGAGCTAGTCGTGAGGTTTTTAACCATTCAGTCTTTGGACATCACAGCAGCCCTGTCATTCGGCCCATCCTGTGTGTGTTGCTCAAACTGCTCTCTACACTGTAAAACTGCCTCATGGAGCCACAGGCTGGAGCAAAGGTCACCTGCTTTCTGGAGGGTTGATGTAGTTTTTCAGGGTTTCACTGGCTGAGCAACTCCTTTTGCTCCGGCTTCTTCTTTAACTTCTATCTCATGTTGAAAACCGGCTGCTTTCACAAGCAACTCTTTTATGACAGAGCTCTGATGGTTACAGGCATGGAGGATGGTGTTTTTGTCGCTTCTTTTGCTCCACTTGTCTCCTTATTGAAAAGATTTGCATTTTCTCTCCGGTTCACTGTGTGGATTTGTTTGGCGACTGGCCTGATGGGGTTTTTTTTCCTGTTTTTTTTTTTTTAGATGACCCATTTTACAGATTCATCATTGTCACATTTAAGGTGTTATGTGATAGTTTGGCTCCCCATCTACCATTTTAAAACTGCACACACACATGCAATGCACATGAGAAAAAGTAAACATTGTAGCAGTTAATCAGCTTAAACTACAGCATGCTGATTATACTGTATATGACGTGTGCAGCGATGAAGGTTGGTGCTCTGAGTAGTACCCGTACAGTAAAGACTAAGTGAACATTTCTCCACCTCCTCTGGCTTCAGCATAATTTCCTAATTCATCCCACCAGAACACTCTGACATCCTTCTTTCTCCTCTCTCTCCATGACTTTCATTCTATCTGCCTTTTTTATGTCTGCGTATATTGAAAGTCCAAATTGCTCATCCACCTGCGCTTCTTTCCATCTTTCTGAGCTGTAACAGACTGACAGCAACGGACATTGATGCGATCTTTGATCTCATACTTTTGACCACATGGCACTTGCTGCAAACATGCACGGACTTGATCTGTGCACGGCCAATCACATTGGTAAGCACGTCAATATGCTTTACTGTTTTGTTCAATCAAAAGTTCTGTCAATTAAACACATATAAACAGAGACCAGCAACAAAAAGCCAACACGAAACACGAAACTGGAACCACGCTAAATGCGGCAGTTGTGTCACTTTTCCGAATGACCTCATAAACATGCTGTTTGGGTACATGTGTCCCTGTGAAATCCACATGTGCTGCACGTGTGTTTGTCCATCCCTGGGGCGCACATCAAGAGCACTGGCTGCATCAGTGGACTTCATTACTGGTAAAAGCCCGGCCTTTCCTCTCTTACTCCTGGTTTGTTCCATTGTTCATTGAGCTCGGTTCCATCTAGGATGGCACCACGTCTCATCCAAAGTCACCAGCCTCAAAGCGATGGGTTGATGCTTTCTAATCCACCTTTTTTTTTAAAGTTTCTTCAGCACTGTGTCCTTCCTCTGACACATCCAGCAAGGACAAAGAGCAAGTGATCAAACTCCTCCATCATAGCACAGCACATGCGCTACCTTTTAAAAGTTTGGAGACATTACTGTTAAATAAAATGTGGAAAAATGTCCAAACTATTAATCAGAGATGTGACTTCTGATCAAATCAGCTCCCAGGCACAACATGAAAAACCAAACCGGGGAGAACCCACGCTAACACGGGGAGAACCCACGCTAACATGGGGAGAACCCACCCTAACACGGGGGGAACCCACGCTGACACTGGAAGAACATGCAAACTCCACACAGAAAGGTTCCCGGTTGGACCTCCGGGGGTATCTATAATAAGAGAAATATATGAGTTCGTTATAAAGTGATCATTCACCTATGAGGTGTTACGGTCTCTGGTCAAAAGTCACTCTGGGCAGATTTGTCCCAATAGGACCAAGACTCTGCCAGAACAATGCATTTTTAGCCAGCTTGGCTCTGGGTTTTCCACACAGGGTTTTCTCCAGACAGACCTGTGATAATAGAATATTATTTATTAAATGTTGTTCTTCCAGACTCTTAACTAGCTGGAGCTCAACAACAAATTTTAATAAAGCTACATCCATCCATCCATTATCTACAGCTTGGTCCCTAACGGGGTCGCGGGGGGGCTGGAGCCTATCCCAGCAGCCAACGGGCGAGAGGCGGGGTACACCCTGGATGGGACGCCAGTCCATCACAGGGCCAACACACAAAGACGAACAACCATACACACTCACACACACACCTATGGGCAATTTATAATCACCAATCAGCCTATCCCCAAGGTGCATGTCTTTGGACTGTGGGAGGAAACTAAAGTTACATATGCCATATAAATAGTACACTGTGAGAAAGAGGGAGTTTGCCTGTTTCACTGGAGAATCTGGACGGAGTCCTGTGATGGACTGGTGACCTGTCCACTGTGTCCCTGCCTCTTACCTGCTGATCGCTGGGATAGACTCCAGCTTCCCTGCGACCCAGATGAAGCAATATGGAGAATGAATGAATCTATAATGACCTTTTGGTTTGCAGAGTATTTGCACATCAAGGGTAAAACAGTGTTAGCTTATCTATGTTGTATGTTTTTGTACACATCCTGTATACAACACTAACTTTTTCCTCTCTGTCTCTCCAGAGCAGTACCAGCTGAATAACTCAGCTTATGGACCATTTGGACAAGGGCTTCCACACCCGCACAGCAACCACAGCAGCCAGGGGCTTAACAAATACGCTTCCCTTAAAGCTGTGGGTAAGTGGCCAACCCACACTCATGAAGTGATGCTGACTCCGGTTGGCATGGTAACCTTTACAGTGAGGTGAGAGGACAGTGTGGGAGCTGTCGTATGAGGAGGAGCTCCTAGTAAAGAGATTTTAAAGACAAACAAACTGTGTGATGAGGAATGGCTTTGTTGTGTTATTTAACTGAAGTTAAGGTGTGATTGTGTATGTTTCATGCAAGAATGAATGTATATGTAACATGTTGTTGCCATAGATTTTTATTTGTTTGGAGTCATAGCAAAGCTCATTTTTACTGTGGTGATGGCAGCATTAAAGCAGAAAAGTTCAGACGACCTTAAGTTCGTATAACACAATGTTTTATGTCAGTATATTTATGAAAATGACAAAGTTAAACCTCGTATTAGAGAAAAAAATCAATCATAATTATCATCACCACATATTTAAAGTTAAGGCACATAATGACAAAATAAATTGTAATCAGTGGTGATTAATACAGTTTAAATATTAATAGTAATATTAATCTTTTTCATTTATTCAGCCATCCATATATATGTTCTTGTTTTGAACAAAGCTAATAATTATAGTCTCAGAACTCTTCAAGCTTGTTTTTATAAGTGTCGCTAATTTTTTCCAGAATAAAATAAAATGTTATTCCTTTTAACCGTTGTGAGATACAGGTAGCCTACAAGTAGTTTCAGACTTCCACAATGTAGCAATACAACAAAAACATTTTAGGGTTAATGGGAACAATCTTGCCAATAATTTTACCAGCACAATATAGAAAATTAGCCCAAAATGAAAAAATATATGGGCATGAAATAAATTACCCTTCTGAAAGTACATTTCAGGCGTGTGTCTGGTATATTAGAAATGAAATGGTTCCGTTTAACTGGTGTCATATACCATCTACTTATCCATTTATATTTCTATATTATTTTTATTCATAATTTTAATAATCACATGACTATTATTATGTTTTAGAAAGTGTGAAGCTCTGAAGTTGTAAATATTTTTTTTTAAAAATACATCTGAATTTAGGCTCTTCAAGAGACATGAGTGTTTTATTATCATCACACAGGTCAGCTATCTTCTCTTTGTCCTTGAATCCAGAATCTGTTCTGCCTGGAGCAAAGTCATTATTGCTAAATATTGAGTAAAATTGAGACAATTCAGATTTTCTTCCAAATAGGTCTGAGTAGTATATTCTGAAGTAATGTACAAATTTGGGGGAATCAACTGTGTTTCCTACATAATCCATTAAACATCCCTGCTCTTATTTGAGCAGCACAGTAAAATTTGGCAATTTCCAACCACCTCCATCATGTGGTTGGGTTAGGAGTGAGATCCTGAGCCTGGGACGTTTATTATTCCATACGAAACAGGAAAAAGTTTCTCAAAGAGCTTAAAGAGTGACACCACAGGGGTAAGTGGGATAGACTGAAACAGATATAAAGGTTTTTGTTTTTCTAAACATCTGACTCTCAGAATAACAGATACAGGATATTCATCATCAAGCTGAAATGATTTTATAAGAACAGGCTCTATTTTACATGATTGCTCGTCAGCGAGCAGGAGCCTTCTCCCGGGTTTTCCTGAAGGACTCCATTAAAAGGAATTTTCTCCTTCATTTTAATCAACTTTATACAAACAATGTTGACAACATGTGAATGAAATTCCCATTAAAAACCCTCATGGAGTACCGTTGTCCCTCTGTCTTCCTGTTTAGTTTTTTATGTATAATTTTAAATCAGGATACTTCCTGATTTAAGGATCCAACCCAGTCTCATCTGGTTCGTATGAACTGTTTGAAAAGGTAAATAAACAAAACAGAAACTAAATGATGGAAATCTTGATGGGTTCAGACTTTCTGACAGAAATGATGAAATCACACAAAGACGATGTTACCCAAAATGTAGATGGGAAGCTAACGGCGATGACCTCAGTCTTTAGTTTATTTAGATCATTCCCTGTGACATTCATGCTTTCCTGCCTTACACACACACACACACACACATACAGAGGCACAATTCAAACTCAGGGTGAGTGTATTTATATATTGTCTTTGCTGTCAGCACAGCCTGACACAAATACCTTTACTCCCATCATCTCCATCTCAGTTTCTCTCATTGCCATCTGCCCTGCAGTGTAGTGTCTCTCTATGTTATTTCATACAGATGAAAACACAATTTCCTGAATTTCTTTTGTAATTTACATTAAATGTTCTTGTCTGGGTTATTAAATTAGCTGAAGTGAGGGTAAACTTTAAGAAAGACACATCACTCTGCTATAAAAATTATTTGAAAGTGGAGCAGTGTGATAACTTTGGTCAAAAGTTGCACAGTTTCTAAATTAGCTTGAGGATGCAGAAGCATCTGACGCTGCCCCGTTTGGAGCCAGGAGGCCTGGATCCTAAATGCATCATGGATTAAGTATGATTCAGACGTCGGTGTGCGCTCACATCGTTCATTTCAGGCTGTTTCTACATGTGACTCAGTTCTGCATCAGACTGTGACAAACTGCACATAAATTCAAAGGATAAACAAGTTTAAAGAAAGCAAATAAAACAAGTTTTTGCTCCACTGGCCTAATTTTCAAAAGCAAAAAATTTGACAAACTCTTTCATTTTCCTTGTTTTTGCCATCATTTCTTTACTACCACGATAGTTTATGTAAATCCAATTGTTTTAGGGTCAGACAGGGGACTTTTTGTGATAAATTGCTTCGTGTCAGAAAACACAAACTTTTTCCACCTGGAGTTTCTTAATGAAAACTCAATGGAAAATTAAATGTGGTCCCATAAAAGTGCAAAAGTGGATCCTGTGATTTCAGCTCAGCTCTAAATTTTAGTTTAAATCTAGATGATGCTCAGAATGGCATAGTATTTGTCCTATATATCTAATAACAAATTAATTAACATTTAAGCATATGAGCTGTTTCCTGCCCATAAGGAAGTCTGGGTTTGTCTAAACGTAATCATCCCACCATCATTTATAAATAAGCATCTAAATAAAACGTCTATTGATTTGATAGACTAAATGAGTCTGCCTTATTTAGTCTGCAAAAACCTGCTAGCAATGCGATGCAAAAGTTATTTCAAGTGCAATTTTAAAATGTTGCCCCTTTTCTTACTATCATGACCTGAAGTGATGGACTCTTCCAGACTTCTGAAGATACGATGTGGTATCTGATACCAAACTGTCAGTAGACCTGAATGCTGCAGGCTGCATGGATTGGACCTCTCCAGCACATACCACAGATGCCTGATTTGATTAAGATCTGGAGCATTTAGAGGCTGAGTTAACAGCCTAATCTCATGTCCTTCTTTGTTCTGCAAAAAGAGGCATGATTGGCACCGTGTAGCAGGCTTTTAGTAATGGCCTCTACACATCTGGGAACTGAAACAAGGTGGTCTTTCTTACACTCTGGACCAGGTGGCCCTTTGACAGATGGATTATGTAATCCTTCTTATAAAGGCGCTGCTCAATAGTTATCATTTAGTTTTGAGATATTTTGTTTTTTAGTTGTCTGGGCTGCAGGCGGGCCACCATCTGTAATCTTTAACTGCAATTTCCATCTATCATACATTCATAACTCATTCTTTAGGTTGTCCATCAACCTGCCTCTGCTGTTTGTAACTTTTTTATGCCAGTAAAGTCTAATCTATGAACCACACTGTCAATGAGAGCAGGTGGATCCATAGTTTGGGGATGGGGCCTCATCTCATATCAGTATACTCCCTGCTGGCAGAGACTTTGCATCAGGTGAAGCGTTTAGCCGCAGTGTCTTCCTATGATGTTCGGTTCAATTTACAGTTTTTCATAAAGATTTTTTTTCTGACACTGAAAATCTATGAAAAACCAGAGATATGATGTTATGACCAAGCTAGCTTGCCATCATAATTTGGTTCTGTTCAAGGTGATTTGAATTGTATTACTTGCTGCCTAATAAAGTCCATCCACTGAGTCAGGAGCAAGTGTATCAAAATAAACAATGCTTTAGGTTGTGCGTGTCAGGCGTGGTAACATTATGGCTGATCAGCATGCAATACATCCTAAACTCTGGGCTTCAGCGTGAGGCTCCTTCAGGAAAACATTAATAGAAAACAAAATAATGACAGAAATGAAAGATGTTTGTTTGACTGAATGCTAATAATTTGTTATTTTTTTGCATCTGCAGCAGAAACTGCTTCTCGGAGCTACTACAAAAGCTTTCCGATCATGGACTTCTCCCAGTACCAACCTGTAGCACCTCCTGCCTTCCAGCCCATACCCCCCAAAGAGAAATCATACATCCACCAGCCCCTGCCACTGCATCACGACATCCATGCCCCCCTTTCCATCTCCATCCCGTCCAACCACCTGGAACATGCCCGCCTCCCCAAGACCACCACGCACCCTTTTCTCTCCAGCTCAGCCTTCAAAGCCTGGGAGCCAGCTGGCCGCCATGTCCACAGGCAGACTTCTGTCCCAGCAAACACCTCTATCTCCCACCACGGTTCCACACGGAGACACGGCTATTCATCACGGAGGCAGCAAAGCACAGAGAACATGCAAGACGTCTTTAACCACGCCTATGGGGGCATGTATGGAGGAGCCGGTGGAGGAGTTGGGCAGCACGTTCATGGCCAGCATGCATCTCAACCTGCCTATTACCACCACACAAGGCCAAAGAGCTACTCCACCCACAGTGCAACTGAGGTGACAGTTTGAGTGGCTTAGACAGAGCAGCTTGCTACAACATTAAATGCAAAAAAAAAAAGGTTTGGTGTTGGGAAAATGCCAGACTTCAGGACAGCTTGTCCAACATGAGAGCGATTAAACAAGAAGTATTTCATACAAGGTGGTAGGGATGTTTTCATGCGTGGTGACAGTCAGATTTAAGATGAAGACAGTGAAGTAGAAACATGTTTGATCAGTAATTTACTCCTCACTTTGCAAAGGTCTCGTACACACTTCCACAAGCTGTCAGCCTTACAGTTTAAGCACACTGTAAGCAGGCATTATAACAATATTTATAGTTCAGCAGAAGAAAATAAATCATCTGCCATTTTAGAAGCAAGTTTGGTTTCCCCTTACGTTGTTATAAACATGGCAGTAAGTCACATTTTGAAGGAATAAACAGTGACTTTGTGCTAACGTCAAAGCTTTATTAGCATTAGCTTAACAGCGCTACATTGACCCAGGAAGTCACCTAAGCTTGTTTTAGCTGGTTAAACCGTCAAACCGACAGAAAGGGTTACAAATACATCAAATTTGCAAACGTTACAAACCTTTAACGTAAATGTGTTTATGTCTTTATTGTTATTTTTTACATTTTGGAAACTAAGCTCTACTAAACACCCTCCTTTAACAGAAAAGATCCATATTTTACCGTCTTGCTTCAAGTTAAAATAAAAAATATTATAGATTTTTAAAAAAACATAGCAGGAAATTTAGTTCACATCAACGAAACAAATTCAGTTTTATTTGGTCCTTCTAATGATTTTAAAGGGAATTGGAGCACTTTGTCATGGAACAATGAGGGAGCATTGACCTCAACTCTTTTCCTCTTTAATCCCTAAATGCCAGAAAGTGACCAGGACTTCTGGTGGCAACAAAGATCAACAAAAGGTTTCTTGTTCTTGTTTTGTCTCATCAGACAAGAAGATGAGTCCACTTTCCAACAGGATCAATTCGTTTGACTCGGTGCGATGTGAAAGTGAGCTCAGACTGTGTGTATTTAAGTTTAGTAAACAGCTATAAAAACGAGTTTCTGGATCTGTCCACCAGCATGTCAGTCCTCCACAAGCTTTATTAACATTTAAGGAACCAGCAAGAAGTCACAGTAAGAATCTGCCCGACATATTCAGCACATTTTAATGGTATTTCAAAAAGTGGAATTATTTAGTCAAATCAAAAATGGAGTTTTAATATGCATGTAAATATAATAATTCTGACCAAAATTAGCTAAACTCTGAGCCGCTAAAGCCTGGCTAGCATTCTTCTGCCTGTATATACCTAGCAAAAGGGCCAAGATGCTTCAAAGTACCAACCTTTTGCATCTTTTTTTAAATAAAAGAAAAGCATATGTCTATAAGTTTTATTACAGCAGAAATCCCAGCTAAACCGCTCTCATGTTGCTCTGTTTCATTGTCAAAAGGCTAATAGCATGAGAAATTATAACGCAAACACAGACTACACTGGTCTAATGCAATAATGATTTAATAAATGCAGGATCGCCTACCAAAACTCAGCATTTACATCTGAGCTTTAAATACAGCTATATATGTAAAATCTTTCACTGACACAACCAGAAGCCACAGAGTGAGTTAAATGTTTTCTCAGAAAGTCATGGATGGATATTATCCATGGAATCGTACATAATTTAGTCAATAACTCCATTATCTCTGTGTGCATGCTTACTGGGACAGCTCCAGTTAAATGACCAGGTTGATTTAGTTTTTTAGTGTGGATTGACTTGTTATTTTTAGATTTTGTTGTTTATGTTTTCCATCCTGGGGGACATGTTTTATCATCATGATGGGGCTTGACTCGTGCTTTCTTACTTTGCAAACACGCCATAGACTGTGTGTAACAGATGGACAAAGCCACTGTGTCCTAACAGTTTGATAAATACAGAAAGTGCCTTTAAAAGTAAAAAAAACAAAAAACATCACCCCTACCTCAAATTAATTTATTTCCTTATGACTTAGATTGATGATTTTTGTACATTATGAACCAATCTAAGGAGATGTTACCTTCTCATTGTACGATCAAGTGTGAGAATTATGCCAAATATAATTCTGGTAGAACAATAACCAGCATCAGCTATATGATGTCTTTATACCTTAGCAGTGCAACTCTACCCTTCAGCTCTAATGATGAAGAATGTGACACTGAAACCACAGATGAGAAGGGTTTACATGCAGCAGTTTGTGTTTTTTATTCCTGGCATACGGCTTTAAATAACCAAGAAGCCACGGTTTATTTAAACATGGCTTCTACCCTTATGTTGCCTCCCCTCATTTTGACCAGTCAACATTTTTGGTCGAACCAGTAAGATTAGAAACCCAACAGAAGGATTACAGGTCATATGGTCATGGGCATTCTGGCATTTTATGCAATTAATGCCCATAGGGATAAAAAGAAGGCTACTGATCCATCCTGAGCTGGACCTGTTAGAGGAAATGAGGCTTTAGTCGTGACTTTGCCCATCTCTTATATGCAGTCTATAGTGTAAACATGATGGTGTGTTAAATCTCCTACTGATATTGTAAAATGATATTATCTCTCTCTTTATTTCTCCCCACAGACAAATGCATCACACCCCTGATAACGTCAGTAATTCCCTAAAGAACACATACATAACACTAAAGCACTCATTTGCTTTTTAACACATGACATTGTAGCATTTTCATGTGGTTCTTCTGCTTTACTGGTTCTGATGGGTGGTAGTCGTTACTCCTGCCAAACAGCATTAAGACATATGTATGAGGCAAAAGTCTAAATAGTTGCCCAAATAATTATTTTAAACAACTGTAAAAACTTGGAAAGGTTTGTATCTGCTTTCAGGGATTAAAATGGGAATGAACATTTCCCATTTTTATCGCTGATTCAATTGGGAATTGGATCCTATAGCGTTGAATTACAATGTATTCCCTAATCCCATCCAAGTAATTGAATCTTCTTTGCATGTGCTTTTAAATGCATCAGTAAATCTCTGACTCTGTCTCCATGCGCTACGATTTTCCCATTCCTTCCTCTCCTTACCCTTTTCCTCTCCGCACCAACTCTCCATGATGAAGTACGCTTTGCATTCTTTGCCATTAGACCAAGCATACAGGGACAACTTCCCCCGGGTCACATTAACTCGACAGTGAGGACAATGCCACCAACATGTCAGCTCCCATCAGCCTCCATCCCAACTAGAGAGAGGGAGCGACAGCGTACGAGCCAGAGGCTGGGACTCTTTAGAAAAGGAGATAAAGGGAGAAATGAGAAGGGAAAAATAGAAAAACAAAACATACATTGGTACGTGTTTCCCTCCCTTGGGGGGAAGGAAAAGGAACAAGTCAATGTGGATCTAGGTCTCTCACTGTTGAACTGTCTGAGTCATTCCTGAGGAGTGTGTGGATGCCTGTGTGTAATTTCCGAGCCATAGGCGCCATTGCAGGGGAATTCACTGAGGCATTTCCAGGCCCGGAGCATTTCACTTCTCTCATTTAATCTGGGAGGCCTGGACAGCTAAGGACACTGTGAGGAGCTGCAGCTGCAACACTTAATGCAATGCTTCCACTACTCTTAGTGATGAAGGTTTGTATCTGGAAAACCCTCTGCAGCTGTGCAGCACTCGTGTTCACACAATGTTTCAAATGGGGAAGTTTATTTATTCTAAAAAAGGTCATTTTAGATGGAAATATACCTAAAAAATAAAGTATAAGCTTGTGTTTGTCAAATAAGTTCAACTTTTGTTCAATAATGGAGGTGAAGGTGAGATCACACTCTCATATGCACCATCCAAAGAGATAAACCTCTAACATACATGCAGAACGGACCCTCACAACGCCCCCCGGGCCGTAGTTTAAACACACGCTGTGTCTACGAGAGCGTTACAGGTTTATTTACTGGTTGGGTTGGGAAGGTGTGGTAATGAACATGAGCTCCTGTTGATCTTTTTGTGTTTTTCTCGTTCTTCAGCATAAAAACTGAACATGTCTATAAGAGTTCAGAAAAAAGCTCCTGAACAGATGTCCTCTCCTGTCACAGTTTGGCATTTACATTAAGAGCGTGTTGAAATCCACTGGTTTGTGTTTAATATGAGCAACAGCAGCTCAGTTCTCTGAACGAGCGTTTCTGATGTTTTTATTCATTATTTTTTGTAAGTTTGTCCTGCTGTGAATCTGAACTTTGTAGATGAAGCGAACCTCTCTTTTCACATATTTATGATAAATCTTTTGCATCTTGTGTACTTTGTCTATTTGAACACAGTTTTTGTGGGTTTTTATGTTGTTGCACCAACTAAAAATCATTCTGTTCATCTATGAATGTTGTGCAGATGTTTCTTTAATGGCATTTCCTAGATTTCTTTTGAGTAAGGGCTGTAAACAAGTACTTAGAATTACTTTTACAACTATGATGCTTTGTGAAAAAGATGGCACATCGTGGTGCCAATTATGAGCCATGTGGGATTTTTTTATGTGCAATAGAAGCAGGACTACTGGACTGGATGTCACATTACTGCAGGTTATCTCAGAGGTAAAGTCAGTGCCATGAAATGACAAAGCAACCAAATAACAGGAAGATTTCTGCTTTGTACAGTACTGATGCGTACAGTGCAGTAAAGAAGGTAGATTTGCAGAGAAACTTTTGTAAGCATGCTCAAATAGCAGAAGGGATATTTACCATGAGACTGTTTGACCCCCTGCAGATTAGCAGAACATCTGAAACAAAATGTGTGATCTACTGTTTGTTGGGGAAAATGTATATACTGTATGTGTACTTCTTACTACAATGACACGACTTCTTTATAACCAAACTGTTCTAGACATGTCCTTTATAAAGGTTTAATACGTGATGCCACTTTTGAAGATGAAACATTAAAGATTGTGAAGTTATGTATTTGTCATGTACATACGTACCAGTGCCTGACTGGGAAACATTAAAATACACTGCAGGAACTTAGAACAGATTATTTAGCAGCCAAAAACTAAATGCATATTAACAACAGTCACTGGTCACACATCATCCTCAGGCAAGATGGGTGTTATTCCAGGTGACTGGTACCACCATGCTGAAGCAGTACTGCCACCTAGAGGCTGCACGTGGTGCTAAATGGATTCAAGACTTCTGGAGAAAAAAAAAAAACACATTCATAAAAAATAAATGAAATATTGAAAACAAAGAGAGAAGAGTTTTTTTTTTTTTTATAAAGTTAGTTTTAATATAAAAAGCTTCAGAAACATTTTTATCGGTTGTTTTTTTCCACACGAAACAAAACGGAGCATCCGGTTTGTTCTTCTTTTTGTTCTGCAGGATTTTAATAGATTTAATAAAACCAGAAGTCTCAATAAAACAAATTAAAATGTTATAAAGTAACATAACTGTTTGGATAATATGAGGATTTAAGGCTTTGTGGATATATATACATATTTTAATATAATACTTCCATAAGTACTGATATAAACACATTTTATGCTGCTGGAATAACTAAACCCAAGTATGTTGAACATAATCAAAAACCTCAGAAATATTCAGGCTGGGTTTTATTCTCATTTTAATCAGGATACATTGGTGTAAAACCTGCAGCGCTGTAAGTTATAAACAGCATGTGTTCTTTATTATTTAACAGGATGAGACAAGGAATATTTTGGATGTGTAAATTCTTCACAAAGTGGCAGAAAATGAAGCAAAGTTATGCAAGTGGGTCAGTGCAGTATTTAAAAAAAAAAACAATCATAATGACAACATAATAATGACATAAGTTTCACCACAAAAGCTAAGATTTGGTGTATTTTCATAAAAACAGAATTACACACAAACACCACCAGGGTGGTTTTAAATGCATTGTTGTCATGATGACAGCAAACAAAAAACAAAACAAACACAATGTGAAAAGTTAAAGATAATTTAAAAAAAAAAGTGTTTTACAGCTGAACGCTTACCTCTAACTCTACTTTGAATCAATGCCACTGAGAATTAAGGCAGTCCTGAAGGCAACACAGTCCAACCTGGTGCTGGTAGGGTTACCTTATGAAGTGACCAGTGAGAGTTTGTGGCTCTGACACACAGTCACTAAGTTAAAGGGTAAAAAGATGTCTGTGACAATCATATGCCGCCAGCAGGACGAATAAGTCAGACTTTACCTGCAAAGTGCTGGTATGGTAAGAACTGGTTATAGTGCAACAAGAACACACTGTTTTCATCATTAAAATATCTGCATCTAAAACCTTTCTCCTTTAATATCTGTTTCTTTATGTGATCGTTCATGTCTCAACAGCTCAGCTGGCCGTGATCCGTTTTATTGGGACATCTTTAAATTCAATCAAATACATAATAATCCTTTTAAAGGGTTTCATATTATGTAACATTCACTTTTCTAAATGTTTTATAACAGTCATCTGTTTCCCCAAAGCCTGTGTATGAGTATTCTGCTCTCTCTCTTGCTTTATTGCTCCATATTTCAGTGAATGTGTGCTGAAGCAGGCGAGTCTGAGATCTTTCACTTTGTGACCTCACAAAAGGAAAAACAAGAGCCAGTAGTGGATACGGCCAGTGACCCACCTGCAGCTAGCTGAGTATGCACACAGTGGGCACCAGCAAAAGCCACATCCTCGCCGCAAACAGGGTGTGTGTAACTCATTTACACATTTAGATACAGAAACAGTAGCGCTCACAACAAACACTTTATGAATGGTAGAAATTTGGGACCAAGACTGAATTTGGGGTAATACATCAGACACATGACACCCATGAAATTGTTTTAAAATAGAATATATGACCTTTAATATTAAATTAGATGATACCTTATGAGTTGACTGAATAAATGCAGTAATGACCTGAGATAAGTAATCATCAACAAACAAAAACAACTTTGTAGCTGAATCGGATTCACCATTCACCTTCTTCGATATGCACTACTCTGTTTATCGCTGCCCAGTAATGTTGTTGCCTCCAGGATTTATGACAATGGAATCCAATAAGGGCCGGAGAGCCTGGCCGAATGGCCTGAAAAGAAGACACAGTTATGCTGAAGCCAAAAGCAGAATGCGAGACAGGCAACCAGACAAAAACAGAAAACTATAACACTGAAAAAAGACAGGATATTTCCTGTGTGTTAAAACAGAAGCTGAGAACAGCTTAGTGAAAATAAAAAACAAATATATGAAAGACCAAGTTAACTCACGTGGAAAGTACTTCAGATGGAAGATCTGTAATGTATGAAGGGATCTTTTTGCCTGTGAGGAACTGAGCCGCCTCATTGCTAAAAGTGTTGCAGTTGTGCTCAAACAGGTTATACTTGTCAGCGCTACAAACACAAAAAAGCAAAGAAGAAACAGATGTTTGTACAGAAACCAGAGAGGGATGCAACAAGTAAAAGACCAAATCGAAACGTTTTTACGAAAAAAAAAAACAAACAGGGAGAATCAATAACTATACAAGTATCATTGAATCATCATTAAATCCTAAGTTTTTTTTATTAGTAGTGATGCCTGCAAACTAATCCAGGAAGAAACCAGACAGGGATGGCAAATATAAACACTTCCACACCAGTTATCGGACTGAAATATAGTGACATGAGCAATTTAAAACACTTTTTTAAAACCTAAAAAGGCCTTTTGCTAAAGAAGTGATCCTCTTCCTACCCTCCAAGGTCATTTTTAGATTTAAAAGCGCTTTAAAATTTCACAATAAATTCTTACCCATATCTGGACTCAGCCAGTGAAGTTAGATACTCCATGAATAAATCTGCAGGGACCTCAGTGAAACCCATGTCCACTACAGAGTCTGGCTCACCCAGTGGGGTGCTACCCTATGAAAGACATGCACACACACTTCTGGACATGATATAGAAAAGTGTAACTATTCATTACAGCACAATAAGAGTTTAGAGCTGATTCTTACAGGAGGACAACTGTTGATGCCCTCACCAACAAAGAAGAACTCTTTTCCATGGACCACAATGGCTGTGTGCCTGTAAGAAAACAATACTTATGTTCTCTCCAATAACACAGCTGTAGTTAAATTTATTAGAGAAAATGTTAATTTTAATCTGGGTCACTGGACAAAACACACTCACCATATTCCATCTAGCTGTTTTCCTATGAAGAAAAACAAATTTCCACTTTTTAAAAATAAATCCTGCATCCTACCTGAACTTCAATGATGCCAATTATACGAAGCTAATCAGAAACTCACCCAGCATGAGAGGACTCAGCTGGCGGGCCATGCCTCTGGACATGTCGTAAACGTACAGTTTCACAGGGTAAGTGCTATCTTTGTCCATGATGACACAAAATGAGAGCTTCAAAAAGAGAAAGGAGCTAACCTAGCACAAAGTTGCTAACACAGTAGGTTGGTTGGTTAAGGAACTAAAGAAAAAGTAAACAAAAAAACTTAATTAGTTTAAAGTGTAAGAATTATAGTTGATAGGATGGCAGGCAAATAAAAAGCTATATATAAAATAACAAACGCCAACTGCTAATAGCAGGTGATGCTGCGTCACCCTACTATAAACAATAATGACTGTCGAAAAGCGATTTTGACTCACAATGTTCTTCCGGTTTCTGGGTGAGAAAACTCCGCCCATTGCGCCAAAGCACCAATAGCCAACGAGCAACAAGATAGTGTCCGATTAACGTGCTCGTTCACGTACCTGAGCGCGCCAGTCATTGAAAGTAGCCTAGACCTGTGGACAGGCATTTTGAAAGCAGGCAAAAAAAAGTAAGATAATGCTTCTATTACACATCCGTATGTGTGTAGTTTGTTATTAAAGTACAATTGATATAGTTTGAACATAACATTTGAAAGAGGAAGTGGTTATTTAAGCGGCCAGGAAACAGCATTGCAATAAAGGAGGCTAACAACACGCTAAGCTAGCAAATAGGTAGTGTTTGGCTGAAGTTTAGACGAGTTAATTACGTATTTAATAGTGTATATAATTAATTTATACAAATGTTTGCAAGTTCTAACTTTGTACCGTAACTTTATCTATTATTGAACGCAGTAGGTCTGTTTAAGCACTGCTGCTAACGAGGTGGATACTCTGGTTGAATGAAATGCTTTGGAGCTGCAGAGCTTGAATGCTGTTTCCTGTTAAAACGACTGAATACTATTACAGATTAGAAATCACCCCAAATGGCAGAGTGGAATGCATACTATCAAAATGAGGATGAGGAGGAAGAGCAAGAGGAAGCAGAACAGTCTGGAGGTGAGATGAAAACCAGCTTCTGTCTATCATATTCCTCAGGCTAAATCCATAATTGCTGTTATCATATTGCATGTAGTTGTATATGAGAACAGAAGATGGCTCCTGATGAAGATTTTATCTATGTTTCCATCTTTAACAGGAGATTACAAAATCACAGGAAGAGACAGTCTTGTGTTTTTAGTTGATGCCTCCAAGGAAATGTTCATCAAAGGAGAAGATGGGCAGCCATCTAACTTTGACATGACCATGCAGGTTAGATTATTGATTGTCATTTTCCTATTTGTTACTGGTCATAGGTTTTGTTTTGTTTGTGTACCATTTATTCTTGTACTCTAAAAGATGAATAACCCAACATACAATGTTTAAGTTGCATAAATATTGTAAGTATGTATTATATTGGTTTAAAAAATCTCCGAACAATTGGTTGGAAAATATTTCATCTTGCTGCTTTATGACAAGAGGAGTTTGTATTGCTGTAGGTTGTGCGCAGCGTGTACACCAGTAAGATCATCAGCAGTCACCGGGACCTTATCGCTCTGGTTTTCTATGGCACAGAGCAGAGCAAAAACCCAAGGAACTCATTTAAGCATGTTTATGTGTACCATGATTTGGATGAACCTGGTGAGATGCTGCACCTACTAAACACATGATTACATGATGTGAAGTCATATTTGCACATTTAATTGCTGAATATAATTATTATAAAAACCCTTTTCTTCCCATTTAAATAATTAAACTTTGGGACTTTTTGTCGTCACACTATGATTGATATAATCTGAACATGCATAGGGATATTGGAGCAGTGTTTCTATGTGTGGGACAGGTGCAAAACGAGTGCAGGATGTGGACGCCCTGCGTGGGGTGAAAGGTGCGCAGCTTGCAGCAGAGGTGATGGGCAGTGGAGAGACTTCTTTAGGTGATGCCTTGTGGTGCTGCGCCAACCTCTACAGTGACATCAAGCTTCGCCTTTCGCACAAGCGGCTGATGATTTTCACCTGCAGGGATCAACCACACGGGGGCGACAGCGTGAAGGACCGACAAGCTCGCACCAAAGCCAGTGACCTTAAAGAAACCGGTGAGTTTAAAGTGAATATTGCTCCTCTTCATGAAAGCTGTTTTGGATTTGTGTGCTTCACAGCTATCTGCTGTTGACGGTGATGGTTAAGTGTGTGAATAAGACTGACTTCTCAATCCTTCTGAAGGTGTTGTTATTGATCTACTGCACCTGATGAAACCAGGTGGCTTTGACGTCTCCCTCTTCTTTCGTGATGTCATAAGTTCACCTGAGGATGAGAGTGAACTGGGGCTACAGCAGGAGTCTTGTGTCAAACTGGAAGATCTCCAGAAGAGGGTGTGGGCCAAAGAGCAGAAGAAAAGAGCATTGGCCAGGTGGGGAGGAGTGATGTCTTTTTATTCATTATCAACATGTTTTTAGCCTGTTAATTTTAGCATTTTATTTAAAGCATCTTCATGTTTCTGTTAAGGTTGAGCTTGTGTCTGGGTGAAGGCTTGAACGTAGCAGTGGGACTTTATGCACCTGCTGTATTTGCTCGAAAACCACCTCCCATCAAGCTTTACAGGGAATCCAACGAACCTGTCCGTAGCAAAACCCGCATCTTCCACACCCAGACTGGCAGTCTGCTGCTGCCCAGTGAGATAAAGAAAGCCCAGGTACAAACAGACTGAGACTATTAAACATATTAGTTGGTAAATATGTTACTATGGTAACGTTTGCTGTGCATCTTGAAGGTGTATGGTAAGAAACAGATCGTGATGGAGAGGGATGAGGTGGATGCCATCAAGAAGTTTGAAGACCCGGGACTGTTACTGATTGGATTCAAACCGATGGAGAAGCTCAAACTGCATCATCACATTCGGGCTTCTCTCTTCCTCTATCCTGAGGAAGAGGAGGTAAAAGGTAGGAATGTGTGTCTGTGCTTTGTTTAGCTTTGAACATATATTTGAGACATATTTATTGTTTATGTTTATAAATACTACTAACAGCTGGGATAGGCTCCAGCCCCCCCGCGACCCCGTTAGGGACAAAGCGGTAAAAAATGGATGGATGGATGGATGGAAATACTACTAATTGACATTGTAATCCATGTGTGTTTGAAGTACAGGAATTAGCTTCAGCTGTGGTTTTAGGGTCCTCCTGGCTCAGACCTCTATCATTTTTCCTATCCTTAAGTCGGATCCAGCAGTGTAACCAACAATGTAAAGTTCTTAAAACAACCATTTATTCAGAATAAAATAACAAATTATTCAGTTTATTTAATTCAGATTAGCAAAAGGAAATCTTCATATAAATAAATCTCACCTTAAAAAAAGCAGATTTTCTCTGCACAACAAGCCAGACCATCACTCTGCTTTAATTCTGGATAGAAAATAAATAAATAATAATCAATGAATCATTTAATTAGCATTTTGACATTAAATAGCATGTTTAGAAACTATTTAACTGTATTATAAGTAAGTAGTACAACTTTAAAATAAGTAAAATAAAAGTTGAATACTGCAGCATTTTTAAACAAAGCCCTTTTATTTAGTCTTTTTCTTTGTCTTGCTAAATATACCAGATTTGACAGATGTTCTGTGTCTTTCCATCACAGGCAGCTCCTGTCTGCTTTCTGCCTTGCTGAAAAAGTGCAGCGAGAGAAACGTGTTTGCTCTGTGCCGCTGCATCGCCCGCAGAAACCTCCCGCCTCGATTTGTTGCCCTGGTGCCTCAGATGGAAGAGGTGGATGAGCAGAAAGTGCAGACAACACCACCAGGTAACACACTACCTCATCAAATATCTTCCTGTTCACGCAGGTTTTCTTCCACAGATGTAAAAATTCCCACCCCAGTTACGTAATACAGAAAGTAAGTGAGCGCTTAACTAAATCTTTATTACATCATTTATGTTTAAAGTTTTAATCAGTCACTATTATTAATACCTGTTTTGGAATCAGATAGAGATTGTTACTGTCCGTTTACTTATCTGACCTGATGAGAGCATGATCGCTCAGTGGAACATTTTCTTCACACACAAGCAGTATTTTATATATTTTAGGTGTGTTTTATTATAGCTGTACACCCACAAGATCTGTGTAATGATTTTCTTTTGGTTTGGTCAGGTTTCCATGTCATTTACCTGCCATATGCTGACGATATCAGAACTCTCGATACTCCTCGATGTCCGTACGCCTCCCAAACACAGGTGGACAAGATGAAGGCGATCGTCTCCAAGCTCCGCTTCAAATACAAGTAGGTTTAGAAAAATATACTGGTAAAATATGAGTTGAAATCAGAGTATCGTACGATAACTTTTGATCTAAATCTTTGGTTGGTTTCTAACGGCAACACGTTTTCTATTATTTGTGCTGTCATGCAGGAGTGATGCGTTTGAAAACCCGGTCCTGCAGCAGCATTACAGGAACCTGGAGGCCCTGGCGCTGGATATGATGGCTCCAGAGGACATCGAGGATCTCATCAGTAAGATACACACTGAAACCTCATTGTGGCACTTTTAGAGGCTCCTGCAGTTATTGTTGTTTTATCGTCTCAGTGCCAAAAGTGGAGCAGATTGACCAGCGTCTGGGTCCTTTGGTTGAGGAGTTCAAAGATCTGGTCTACCCTGCCAACTACAATCCAGAAGCCAAACCAGCTCCAAAACGCAAAACAGGTTATTCTTCCTTCTTTATCCTTTCTCACTGCAATGTTTATGATTTTAAATAGTCAACATTTAACTTAGATACTGATGTCCTGACATCTGATCCAATCTGAAGCAGCTGATTCAGAAGGTGGAGCGGAGAAGAAGCCCAAAGTGGAGGTGTCGGAGGACGATCTGAGGGCCCATGTGCAGAAAGGCACCCTGGGAAAGCTGACCGTGCCTGTGCTGAAGGAGGCCTGTAAGCAATATGGTGTTCGGACCACTGGAACCAAAAAGCAGGAGCTAATAGATGCTCTGATGAGTCGACTGGGATCATGAGGACACTGTATTAAAACATTTCCATAAACTCTGGAGCTGCTTGATTTTTTTCTGTTTAAAGGCAGGTAACTCGCTATCATTTGGGGGTTTTGTGCTCATGTAATCCTGACAACATGGCTCATTTAGACAGACCCGTTCAGTGTGAAACTTACTGTTCAGGTAAATTAGCTTGAGTGAATTCACAGCTAATATTAGCATACACTTAGCAAAAACTGTTAAACAATAAAATTCCTTTTGTTCAACAACTTTTCTCACTGTATCTAAGTGAAAACAACTAGTGATCATGTATGTTCACAATGATTTGCATTAATAAAACTGATTAATCAGTTTATTTGTCTCATTTGAAGCGCTGTGCATATTTAAGTGGCCCTTCCAGTTCTGCTTGTAGCTGGCAAGGTGTGTCCTTTCTAAGGCCTCAGCATTATCTGCATACTTGGACCTTCACACCTTATTGTTCAGCTCAATAAAAGAAAGCAGCGTTCCTCTGAAGGCAGGCGAGTGCATCTGCACGCAGAAGGAACAGCTATAAAGTAAGCGGCACTCCTTGGTAAGCTGCATGTTTATTTGACAGCACATCGGGCATGGACTTTGGGACACATTTTACAGTTGAGAGGTGCATAAAGAAACGTAATATTTACTATATCTTCTTAATAAGGTACTCAGCCTGGAAAATTAGCTAAACGTTGCTCTTCCTCGCTTTAACTTTGTAATTCAGCGTCAGGGTTTAAGTATTAAAAGATAACAGCAAGAGGCACTTCTGATTAAAACCAAAGGGGTTTTGTTTTTACCATTTAGGGCAGAGGTGGAGCTTTTTTTTTTTTTACTGCTTTGGTGCCTTGCTGACTGGAGAAATGGACTGTAAGTGTGAACAGGACAACCCTGGGGATGCTGTAGCAGGTGAGGAAATAGCTGCAGTTTCACCTTGTGTGGTTAAGTCTTTTATTTCCATTAATTCTGCTTCATAACTTAAAAAATTGAAGTCGTTTCTCTGATTAATGTTGGAAAAATGTAACAAAATCAAGATTTGATGGGATGCTGGTGTGTGTTTCATATTTAGGTGAAAAGTAAAATCCATAGCGAGTGTCGGGACAGCTCTGCAGTACTCATGTGATATCCTGCCTCCCCCTCTTTCTATAGATTGGTGGCTGAGTGGCAACAATGTCCAGATGGGAACCTTCGCTGTGGTGGGATATCTTCTCTTCAGATTCTCACAGAGTCAGTCACACAACACAGACTCAATTTAAAGACACCTAAAAGCTCCAGTTACTACTTCTTCACCAGTAACATTTATACCAGTTACTCACCAGTATTTCCTTTAATATGACTTTAGAAGTATTGAAATGACCCATATGGTTGCAGAGATTTGGTCATTTTCCTGAAATAATGCAATTTAGAGCAAAATGGGGTTCAGAGACTTAATCACGCATTCACACAAATCTGAGTGGTTTAACTGGGTTTTCTCTGGTATTATCTAAGAATTTGTGCTGAAAAGCCTTTTAAACTTTACAAGTAATAAAAGAAAAACACATTCACTTCTTCTCCATCCTTCCTCTGCTCACAACTTGCTTCTTTTGATCAGTTTTTTTAACTTTAATAACCTTTAAAGTAAATGAATAATATTTGACAAAGCATGCAGCAAACAACCACACACCAACACACACAGCAAACTGGGTTTGGGTCAAATTTCCTATGGTGCAAATATGAAGCAGTAGATGATCACCACTTTTTAATAAGGCAGAAACCAGAGGAAGGAAGTTTTATTCCCACTAAGAAGCAGAGCAAAGGCATTCACAAGAACTAAACTGCATGCTCTGTTCAGAGTCGGCCTTTCAGGTTTCTGTTTTCTTATTGAAGCAAAGAGATTCACCATACATAAAGAAAGCCAAAGTGTTGGTGAGCATCTGTGTGTGATTCTCCTGCAGCTCTCCCAGCTCTCATCCGATGGCCAGTTCGCCTCTTCTGCTCTTTAACTGGTGAGTTTTTTTTTTAGCCAGATACTTTTGTGAAGCCATGTTTTTATACGTACATCAGCAAGAAAGATTATGTTTGCAGTCATGTTGTGTTCATGATGACATAAAATCCCAGCTGTTTTCTTCTGGCTCAGGTCTGTCAGCTCTTTGGGGCTGGGTTAGCCACCTGGTGGGAACCCTCCGTGGTAAGAAAAACACCTTTATTTCTGAGAAAAAAGATTAAAATATGGTCTAATGTGAAGCTATGCTGAGCATCCCACTTACTGCTCGTGTCTCAGGAATTCAGAGCTTGCTCACATGGCTGTCTCGAATTTGGCGGTTTATCGTTGGTGAGTGGTGCTTGTCTTCCTGTTCGATGTTTATCATTTACCCTGAGTTGCTAAATTACTTCTCAAATCAAGGCAAACAAGCAGAAAATGTAAATTATAACTCAGTCTTTCTAACTGTGGTTTCCTCTCACTCAGGATTTTCCTCCAGGTTCAGGTCGCTGATTGCTGTCATCAAAACCACCACAGGTCATTATAACTTCTTTATCTCACAAGTTAGCTCAGAGATAAATTTTATTCTGCAAAAGAATTTCTAAAGGTAAATGATGTCTTTGCAGGGTCGTCTGGAGACGAAGCATCAGAAACGCAGGCAGATCTTATTAGTGCCAGTATTCAGAACCTGATTCATGACTTCTCCAGCAGCAGTAAGAACCCAGAGCTGAGATTGATCCTCCTCGGCCCTCCCGGTGGAGGACGGACCTCACTTTCAGATACTTTGTTACAGACAAAGGCCTCAATGGATCCTGTAATGCAGAGCACTGAGCGGAGGACAGTTGTTGATGATAGAGAACTATTGGTGATCGACACCCCAGATGTTTTTGGGACATCCCTGGATAACAGCAAGAGAGCAAGGGAAGCCCTGAGGAGTCTACAGCTCGCCAAACCGGGACCACATGCCTTTCTGCTGGTGATTCTGGCTCCAGGATCCAGCATGGGAATCAACCAGGATGCATTGCAGGCAATCCAAGACACCCTGGAGCTGTTTGGAGAAGAAGCCAAAGGTTATATCATCCCGGTACTCACTCACGCAGACCGCCTGGGTCCACACCTCACCGTGGATCAGTTGCTGAAGGAGGATGCTGGAAATCTAAAAAAGGCTGTGTCTCTCTGTGGCCAGAGACCAGAGCTTGTGGGCAACAGGCCAGATCTTCCACCAGAGGAACAGGGTGCGTTACGTAGACGCCTAATTAGGCGTGTGATGGAGATGAAGGAGCTTAAAGGGTACTTTGTCCACGAGCTGCAGAGGAGAGAGGACCACCTTAGGGAGGAGCTGCTTGCTAACATGTCATTGGCATTAGCTAGGAAACTGGGACACATGCAAATAGGGGAATAGTTGTTTTTCTCTGTTTTTGTGAAGCTTTTTTAAATAATGGCAGAAAAAAAGTTATTTTGACTGTACACTGGATTACTGCTCTTCTACGTTCATACACAACAAATGCCACAAAGGTTTTCACTTTCATGGTTTCATGGATCCTGTGCTTGGCTCTCCACATGATTCATAATTGATAAGTAGTATCATAATTTAAAGATGATAAAAATGGACTGGAGATATTTTCAGCAAAAACTCAGCTCTGCTGTGTAGATTATTCTGGCTTTTCTGCTACAGGAGCAAGCAGCATGGAAACAGGATGCTGGTAGGTTTGTTAAAAATAAGGCTGCTTTTATTTACCCAAAAATACAAACTTTTTGACAACTCAATTGGTAAATAAAAGAGCCCAAAAGAAATTTATCCAGTGACTGAACCTAAACAAAATGGCCTGCTGAACAATCAACCATAAGTATCTCATTAATTCACTAGTAGCGAGTGAATTTATTGCTTATTTGGAGAATTTTGTGGTCAAAATATGATGTTTAAATTGTGCAGGTTTGATGGCATGGATACTCTTGGCTTTATTTTAAATGTGAAATTTAAATATTATTTAGGTAGCCTATGTCTTTATAAGTTTAAAAGAAGCATTATTTATTCTTTTAGCAAATACAACTAATTTAAAATAAGACTTCTGGCTTCTAGATGAATATCAGGTCTGTTTCTAGACATACTGACTGAAAAAAGGTGGATATTCAGTTACCAAATATCAACAAAGCACTTTCTAAAAAGCAAACACAGAAAAAAAAAGAATGGAAAAGAAAAATGTTACAAGTACTACAAGACACATTTCTGGACGCATCTCATCAAAACTGAAAAGCATATTAAAGGCTTGTAAACCGCAAAAACAACACAGAAAACAAACAAAAACTATAAAAACAGCATTACATGAAACAGATTGCCATAGAGAGTATCAAGCTTGGTGGAGTCTGGATTGGGTCTCTGCTTTTGCAGATGATGTTGTCCTGTTTGTTTCATCAGACTGAGCCAAGATGGCAATAAAGTGGTTCACAGGCAAGTGCGAAGCAAAGGGGATGAGGATCAGGACCTCCTCCGAGACCGCATTCCCAAGCCTGCAAGTATCTTTTCACGCCTGGGGAGATTTTCAATACCAACAAATCTAACCATTTTTGGACTGAGTAAACAACACATACATGCAATTTTCATGTGTAAAACAAGATGCCAGCTGAGTTTCAAATCTGCAGGAAAAATAGGGCATAATTGTGAAAATTAGCCTCTTAATGGAGCACAACATCCTACAAAACACAATGAATTGCTTTACTTATATTTTAACATCAAGATGTGCAAAATAACATTTCTTTATTCTTTTTTAAAAGTCTAAAATATGTTTTTAACTATCTTATTAAATGTTAGTTTGGTATTGGTGCAGTAGGGCTTTTAGGCAAGGCATGAAGTAGCACCATTCATATGTACAAGACTAAAGTGCTTTTTAAAAAAAACAAAACAAAACATAGATAGATAGATAGATAGATAGATAGATAGATAGATAGATAGATAGATAGATAGATAGATAGATAGATAGAT